>JAJKFL010000002.1:34323520-34691595 GCA_021186555.1 Reticulitermes speratus | reverse complement strand
CATTACAGTTTATTATGTACCTGATGTGAGAGGTGTGACTGTCTGCACTGCAGACTGCAGTACACGTTCAGAGAGCTACAGTGATATCGTAAAGACCTCAATGCCAACAAAATTGATATCTCACATAATTGTATAGAAAAGGATTTGGAAATTTGTGCAGTAGAACTAGAAACTGAAGCATCAAAATTAATTATCTTGAGCTTATACAGAACCCCTACAGGAGATTTTAATCGGTTTATTAAAAATCTAGATGATACTTTGAAAAATCTGTATAAACCAAAGGCTGAATTTATAATTTGTGGAGACATAAACACAAATTATCTCATCGAAAGCAACCAAAAAAATAAACTGTCCTCATTATTAACCACATATAATCTATCACATACAGTAGATTTTGCAACAAGAATACAAAATAAATCATGTACAGCCATTGATAATATTTTTGTCGATAATAGTAGACTAAACTCACCTTATACATCTGCACTAATAAATGGCCTTTCAGACCATGATGCTCAATTTCTCACAATCAATAATACTTATGTAGCAAGAAACAAAATGCCTATAAAGCAGAAAACAAGATTAATAAATAGTTATACACTCACAAACTTCCAGACACTACTAAAACAAGAAATGTGGGATCTGTTTATCAGAACCAAGATGTTAATTGTATGTTCAACTCATTTCTAAGTACTTTCCTAAATATTTTTGAAGCGAGTTTTCCAGTCAAATACAAAAATACAAACAACAAAAATAATGACTGGATTACGCAAGGAATAAAAATATCATGCAAACACAAAAGAAGTTTGTACACCTTCACTAGGAACAGCAATGATCCAAAAGCAAAACACATTACATTAATTATTGTAGAATCCTAAAAAAAGTTATAAGAGAAGCTAAAAAGCAACACTACAGTAGACTTATAGCTAAATCTAGTAATAAAGTCAAAACAACATGGAACATTCTAAGGAAGGAGACAGGAAAATTGCATCCAACAGAACAGATACCCTCCCTAGTTGTGAGCAATGAAAAATTAAAAGAGCCAGAAAGCATGGCCAATGCCTTCAATAATTACTTTCTAACAGTTGCTGAAAAACTAAATGTACAGAAATTTGGGAAAGGAGATGCCATCTCGTTGTTAAAAGAGTCTTTACCTGGAAACTTCCCCAGCATAAAAATAATCCCAATTACTGAAGCTGAGATTAAAAGTATAATACGTTCACTTAAACCTAAAAATTCTTCAGGATATGATGAAATAAATAGTAAAATCTTAAAAACTTGTGCTTCTGATAGCAGTCACCCATTAACCTTCATTTGTAATCATTCAATATATAAAGGTATCTTCCCTGATCGTCTCAAAATTGCAGTTGTAAAACCTCTGTATAAGAAAGGAGACAAAACTAATATAACAAATTACAGACCTATTTCGCTATTGACAGTTTTTTCAAAAGTATTCGAGAAAGCTCTGCACAGTAGATTAAGCCAACATCTACACTCTAACAACATATTGGTCCCAGAACAGCATGGTTTTAGGAAAGGTATATCTACAGAAAAGGCTGCATTCAAACAACTGATAGTGTGTTTAAATCTCTTAACCAAAAAAGACATGTTGGAGGAATTTTCTGTGACCTAACGAAGGCCTTTGACTGTGTAAATCATTAAATTTTGTTATCTAAATTACATTTCTATGGCATTCAAGGAGTAATGGCAGTTTTGGTTCAGATCCTATTTAACAAACAGACAACAGAAAGTCGAAATAAGATCTCCTAGTGCAACTCGAAAATTTTCCTCTGGCTGGGGTATGATGAAACATGGAGTCCCCCAAGGGTCCATTCTAGGGCCCTTATTGCTCATAATTTTATCAATGACCTTCCACTGAGAATAAATTCCTTGTCAGAACAATATTATTTGCTGATGACACTAGTGTCATAATCTCTAACAGAAATTTTGAAGATTTTTGTACGATATCGAAACTCAGTTCTCTCCAGTATGATTGAATGGTTCTCAGCAAACAAGCTAGTCCTAAATATAGAGAAAACAAATATAATGAAATTTGTAACAAATAATTCACCACAATGTTCATTGACTATTGGTTATAAAGATATATACATAGAAGAAAAACTAAATTCAAAATTTCTTGGCTTACATCTTGATAACCACCTAAATTGGAAAGGTCATATTGATCAAATGATACCTAAATTAAGTGCAGCATGTTATGCAGTTCGGTCAATGTTCCACATCAGCAACATTAACACTCTCAAGTCAATTTATTTCGCATATTTTCACTCTATTGTACAATACGGAATAATTTTTTGGGGAAATTCGTCCAACAGCAGGAAGATATTTACATTACAAAAGAAAATCATCAGAATTATGGTTGGTGCACATCCTAGAACTCCATGCAGAAGTCTATTTAAAAAACTGGAGATTTTGCCTGTTCCATGCCAATATATATTTTCATTAATGAACTTCCTCGTTGATAATCAAGAAAACTTTCAAACAAATTCATCAACACACAGTATTAATACAAGGAATAAGCACCATCTTCATAGACCAATTGCCAACCTATCATGCTTTCAGAAAAGTACATTCTATTCTAGTATCAGGATCTTCAATAGCTTACCGTGTAATATCAAAAATCTTAAGAATGAAAAGGCACAATTTAAAGCAGCACTAAGAAGATACTTAAATGCACACTCCTTTTACTCTGTAGATGAATTTTTTATGAGTACTGTTAACCTATAATACTGACGTCTAAGACTGCACATAGAATGTTTAAAGCATTTTGCAATGTACATTTTGTATGATTTTGTATGTTATGACTTATTCCACATCTTCTTGTCTTGTGACAAAATTATGGATCCATGGAATGTATATATGTATGTATGTATGTCTGTAATTCATTCCACTGTTCATAAGTACCTCTTTCCCAGTGTCACATTCAATTTGAATTCCTGATACACCCATTCCCAATAGCTAACAGTTTCCTACATGAAAATTCTACAAGTATTTATTACGTGTTTCAGGTACTGTGTGCCATGATGAGTGAAATAAAACAGAAGGATAGCTTATAGACTGCAATTTTCAATATTAAACCTGTACAGTTTTGCTTCTGGCACTCATATATTATAATAAATATTAAAATTGAAATGCTAATTGAATATTGTGAGAAGATGGGGTAAATGAACTGATCAGATGTCAGTTTTGCTGCTTGTGCGAATAAGGTCTACTGATACTGGTGGAATAATGCTATTTGTCAGGATCATGAGGATTTACACACATCAAAGTGTGTTGTAACAGTGTGGTTATATCCAGGTGTACAGACATTATTTTATGTGACAATTGTCGCTGTCACGCAGAATGGTTTGAGTGAAGTTTGATGCAAGTTATCAAGTTAAATGATGTCCTTCTACTTCTGTGTGCACACATGTTGTGTGTGTGGGCTGAAGTGGATGGGATCTGTGCTTGTAAATGTGAAATGTGATCTGCAGCGTGGCAGGGCACAGTGCGATGTGTCCAAAGTGCGGTGTAGTGTAGTGCTGTAGTGTCTGCAGGCTGTGTCATTCCTCCACAAATAACATTATTTCAAATTGTCGGCATTTGAGTAATGATGAAAATGGTTCAGTGGTACATGACAAATGAGTCCAGCCCACAGTCTGTATTACTTCCCTATGTAGTACCAAGATTTAAGACTTCATGGTGCTATATACCTCCACTCCTGCCCACATCTTCCTACCATGGTGCTGGATTAAGCACAGGGACAGATTTACCTTAATATTTACAAAAAAACACAGACATGAACTCATAGGCCTATATCTAGGAGGTCATGCCAAGGTTCAAGTGGTCAGTCACCATGCAAGGTTGGGTTCAATCCCAGACTGATTCACGTGGCATTTGTTGTGGCCAAGGGACAGGTTTTTCTCCAAGTTATTCGTTTCCTCATTTTTCCAGTGCTCCATACTGGAATTTTTAATATACAGTCTTAGTATTTGAAAGCATTGTCAAATAAAAACAAATCTAACCTTGTAATCGATAGACTTTAAGGTTATAGTTTATAAACTGAGACACAGTCACAGAAGGTTATGCTCTCTTCAGTCAGCTCATCACGTTGATGCTGTGTGCCTGCAGTTGGTGAATTTGGTTATGTGTGCAGTTGACAATGTGAGGTTATCTCATATTTCTGTCCATATTTTACAGACTGGCAGGGGTATGGTTTTTGAGACGTAATACCATGTAATTTGGTGTGTGGGTAACAGTGTTGGTGAGGATCATGGTGTGTCAGTCTTCTTATTTCACAATGGACATAAAGTTTACTTACCAGTCATGTACCTAGTATGGGAACACAAGAAATGTACACATCCATAAATTTTGAAGTACTTGCAATTGATTAATGCTGACTTTAGTTTCGTGTCATGCTCATATCGCTGTGATTTATTTTGAGACCAGTTTCTTTGGTAGCCTGCAGAAGAACACGTGTTTTTTTTTTGACAGTATATACATTCTCCCCTAATAAGCTAATGCAGTCTGCATAAAATCAAATACATGATTTAGGTTGTGGAGCTGTGGTTGCAAGAAATAATGGCCAGCAAAAACAGTTTTCACAACTTTTGTCTGCAGTTTAAATAGTGTGAAATATTTGCAGTGTCTGTTGAGGTTGTGTGTGAGTTCTGTCTTGTAATTCATACCAGGTTTTAGTGATAATTATAGGGTCCAGCAGGCTTCCAGATAGTGATGTTGGCTTGACGTGTTTGATGTTGAAGTTCTCTGTGTTGAGGTTGTATGGTACTGAATAAGAGGGTATACAGCGAAGTGCAGATGATGTGCAAGGCCTGAAGCCTTACTTAAGGTACTTGCTTTGCGAGTTCAAGTAAAACACTTCAACGTGACATTTAGATTGTCTGGCCTTTGGACTGAGATTTGAGCCTTGTGCATACAGAGCACTCCAACATGGCATCTAGTATTGAGGTTAAGTCTGCATGAAGCTACATCTGCATTCGCCTGCCACTCATCGGGGTGTGTCTGTCTCTGTATGTGTTTCTGTGTTTTTGAGATATCCTGAACTGCAGCAAAGTCTGTCAATATATGTAATTGTTTCAAATGTTATCATACTTATTTCTCTCACCATACCTAATCCTGTGACAGCAATGAAATAGATTTTGTCTTTGTGTCTGTAACATTTTTCCCATATTTCTGGAAACTGTGTTTTGTGTTATGATCACAGAAATGTGGGGATATGATGCAACATACAGGCATCTGTCTGCATTTAACCTTGTTCCAAACAATTCTGTCTGACACATTTTAGTGGTCAAAGATTCACTTAATGTTGCTTTGCCTTGGATTAGACTAACTTTTGTTTTTACTCGTAGCTGACAGGATTTCAATGGTCCGAATGTGAGGTATTTTCATGAATTCTTATATGACAACAGGCTCTGTTCTGTGCTATTTTCTATATTCCCACGTTCAGTAACATAACCTAAGCATTAAATAAGGTCTTCCCTGTAGCAGTTTTTCCAACAATCTACAGAGTGTCTTCTCCCAGAAGACTCTGATCTTAAAGTTATACTTGAAAGTTTCTGTTGCATACAACTCTTTTGTCTGTGTAACTTACACAAACTTTATACATATTAGACTGCTTGTTGTGGTCATTCCTTGGGACATTTTAAGGTATGTTACAGGAATATCTTGTATTTTATGCTTTAATGTGTCAGTCTTCTGACCACATGTTAGTGTGCCATATAAACTGTGTTGAACATAATTACACAACTTGGATTTGAATTATAACAAAGTAAAAGAAGTTGTGTCAGGAAAATAAGCAAGAAATGTTTAACATATATTAAAACTTACTTAAAGCAATTGTAAAGATGAGTAAAAAACCAGTCCTACCATTTGTTTAGAATTCTCCTGTTTGTTTTATTTTTATTTAATCACACACATCAATCTTAGGAATTGCCAGCATGCTAACCTCATTTATATTTGCAGTGGCCAGGAAGCAGAGACCCAGTCTTTCACTGATGGCAAGACAACCAGTCATCACCATGAAGCGCCACAGAAATACACTTGTCATAATGAAATATCATGCTCTCTCAGTTCGAGCAGAAACCTGTTCAACCACCTTAAGAACAAAAAGAAGAAAAATTAACACTGCCAAAATGTTAAGTACTATTGTGGCTTTGTTGTGATAAAAGTTAATAGGTGCTTCATAACATCAGGTATGTGACATCTGAACAACATAACTTGTGTTTGCAAGAATACAATGACCACAAAAGACATTGATACGCGTTTGTCTTAAAGTCCTCCAAGACCCATAAAGTTAATGTGTATATTGTAATATCTGTATTATTTTGAACTGACAGATTTAAATTTGGCATTTTGCACCTTTCATTTTGTGTAACTACAGCCACAAAATGTCACAGAAAATATTGTGGCCATGAGACAATTTCCAAATAATAACCTCACTTTGAATGAAAATATAACAAAACAACAGTTTTTCTACATGAGATACTCAAATTGTCAGGGAGAGAGAGACAGGTTTTTTATTTAACAATGGAAGAGACCTCTATATGTTACTTAAAGAGCGAGTAGTGGATCAGTTCAATAGTGTGTACGCAATCTTATTATAGACGTTATATTTACAGACGGTGCAGGAGCTTCTGTTGAAAGGGACGTACCTAGAAGATTTCTTTTTTGATGGCACATTCTGTGTAATTTAGTAGGCTCTATGGTACTTTTTATACAAGAGCTAGTGTTTATTTACACTTCACAGGTAGTGAAGTATAAGATGACTGTAAATAATGTAAACTTTAATTAGTATAATTATTTAGGGTGATATAAGCCTGTTAAGTATATTGTTCGGTCCAACGTAGTAGTTAATAGAGTATTACGTAACAACACACCACACAGGCTCATGTCAGTAACACACTGTACTGCAGTTAGATCGGCGTAGATTGGTATTTACGTAACTATGCGCCAATGAAGATGCGTATCGTTACAGTGTTGGCTAACTACCAGTTAACAATGCGTAGCATCCCAGAAGCAAGAATGCTTCTCGTCTTTCCGCGAATTGGACGAGTCCATGTAACTCGGCGGGGATGACAGTTCTCTCAAGTGCATTCAACGTTAGTTACAGACTCCATTAGACATTGATTTCAGGCTTCCGCCGCGATGTTAATGAAATCTGTGGTCTTCTGGGTTATTACACGGCGTCATGTGATAATTGTTTACCATTAGACATGTACGGTGTGTCTGCGACACTGCATGAACGGAATTCAGAGAACGGTAATTTATCAGTTATCACATGACTTCATTATTTTGTAATAAGTATGTGCAGTTAGATTGGATGAAAAATTACGAGTTACAGTTTAACTAACCACCAATCAAGGCTGTGTAACGTCCCAAAAAGAGCGAACACATTTCGTCTTTCCGCGAATTGGAGGAGTCCATGTAAGTCGGCGGGGGTGACAGTTCAGAAAATCGGATTCAGCTAAATTCCGAGTAAAATGTGGGGCACTTTACATGAAGACATAAATACGTGTATGTTGATGGCAGCAATGGGCAAATAATTTGTACCATAAAAACAGTGTAGTGCATTCGTTGCTAAACAATGTTCAGGTTGTTGGGTTAGGACCATGGCAACACGGTGACGGAAGAGTGGGAGAATCTGATTAGTGCGAACTGACCAATTGCCGTCTCTGTTCTGCGTCAGATTTTTTACGCAAAAATTATGAATTTCATATACGTAAGATATTTTTAATAAATTGTGTGCAAGGTATGACTCGAACGTTTTCGCGCAGGTGACATTCTTATTGATGCAACTCAGCGTAGGACCTAATATCACCAAGTGTTTCACAGTATGGCCGGTAGAAGTCAGGAGTGTGCAGCGGTGAATACTTGCAGTTTTGAACTCATTGTGCCTTATGGTGGTATTAATCTATGCTGAAAGCAATGAAAGCAAGATGGAAAGGTTGGCGCTTTTTTGTGATTGGTCCAAAATATCACTTGGCTAGAAAACCTCTTCCGAAAAGCAGCAATAAGTCATGCACGGTGAATTAAGTTCGTTAAACCTCTTCCGACTTTGCGCGACATCTGTTATGATTAATAGTAGATATTGCAGTTGTCGTTCTCGACGAGTTTGACGTCGACCACGATAAGATGTCGCGATTGCATGCTTCCCCTAACCCTATTCCAGTTTCATCCCCCTGATCACAAAGACAAAGCAATCATCTCGGCACATGAAAACCCAGAGCAGCGCCAGAAGCTGTAACTACGATGTCGTCACGTGCCGCCACAGTGACGATATGGGGACAAAGCTTATTCGATCGCAGTAGCCCTCTAAACACAGTGGTGTCAATTAACAACGCAGTGAACGAAAGGGATAGAACAATGTTTTCACACTCCTTTCACGTAGATTTCATGAAAATTTTTAATTAAACAATTCCATTGTACTCAAATCAATTTTAATTTTTAGTAGCTATTTTTATGAATAACACTACTGCACCATATTTTCAATAATTTTGCCCACATGCCTGAAGATGACACAATTGTGCCAAAGCCCAGAGCATGTGCATGATGTAATTGTCATAAAGCATACACCATTCATTGAAAGTAAAACTTGAACCAGAAATATCTAGTACTGTCTTCCATCAGGCCTGTTAAATACTGCTCTGACTTCATACTTTATTTCATTATGGGCATGAAAATGAATTATCTTTGGTTTTGCATTATGGTGATTTGTGCTATTCCACAGAAACATTTTGGGATGGTGTAATCCAGCATTAAAGTAATTATGATATATATTAAAGTTCTTTAAGAAATGTGAATGGGAGAATATTTTTACAGACAGGAAAAGCAAATAATGTGAGTATTGCTTTTAAAAATAAACACATCTTGTTCTTTAGAGGATGGGGTCCATGTGTATTACTTGTGATCAGTTATGTGACAATGGTCAGTGCATTACGTGTGGAGTTAAAAATGAATTTAAAAAATACTCAATAAATCCTGTGCCAACAATCAATAAGCTGCAGACACAACAGTCACGTGCTGTAATTGCTGAGGCAACAACACTCTATACTGCAGTTAGTCTCAACCCCGATCATTAGGCAGCCATGATGTCATCACAACATCACTGTTACATCATGCAACCATCTCACTTCAGCAGCTGGGCAATTATTGCCATGGTAACTAAATTTATGCAGTATTCATGGGAACAGGCCATGACTAATGTGAGAGCTAGTGACTGTTACAAATTAGGAGCCACTCACCTCGTATGGGCTTGACACAGTCCTGCAATGTTGCTGGGGTTTACAGATGTAACGTTCCTGTACGATTCCTGGTTGTGAGGATCAGCACAAGCACCCTCCCCCCATGTAGGCACATCTTCTTCTCTGATGTTCTCACAGTTTGAAGAGCCCGTTTTAATTACCTGTAACAAGACAACAAATGTATGGTTACTTCCTTTAACACTTCAGAGCCTAACATCAGGCATACCAGTCACACAGTGAGATGCTCAAGTGTCCAGTTTCAGGTTAAGGTGACAGCATTTAATGGCCTCCCTTATGCAGCTCTCACGTAAATTCTGTGCTTCTGCAGCTTCCACTGAGCTTTTAATTCTGGCAGCAAAGGGGTAATACTTCCCAACAGTGAGGAAGGAAACACTGAACTAGCTGTTACACGTTACTGGCCATGTGATGCCACATGTTGTACTCTCTCACCCTGTTACTAATACCACTGAACTCCACAGCTGCTAATCTTTACTGGCCATGTGCTGCAATATGTTGCAGTCTTGTAACTTGTATTTGGGAGATAGCCCTTTAAATCTCAAACAGGACTCTGGGTATTACTGTGCATGACAGCAGTATTTCTGAATCCTGTCAGTAAACAGAATACACTTCCTTTCGAATCACTTGAATTCACCACACATGAACGGGAGGAGGATACTTTCAAACCGACGATTGGGAATTAGAGTTTACATGAGGATAGTAATAGTAATGGTGTTAGAGTTGTAAACTTTGCCACATCACAAAATCTAGTTGTTAAGCGCACGATGTTCCCCGCACCGAAATATTATAAATACACCTGGACCTCTCCTGATGGGAATACTCATAATCAGATTGATCACGTATTGATAGACAGGAGATGGCATTCAAGTGTACTCGATGTGCAATCTTTCAGGGGAGCTGACTGTGATACTGATCACTATCTGGTGGTTGCAAAAGTTAGGGAAAGACTGGCGATGATTAAACAAGCAGCACAGAAGTTTGATGCGGAGAGATTTAATCTCAAGAAGCTAAGTGAACTAGAGGTTAGGAAACAGTATCAGATAAAGATCTCAAACAGGTTTGCAGCTTATGGAGAACTTAAATGTTAGTGAGGACATAAATAGGATTTGGGAAAACATTAAAGAGAGTATCAAAATCTCAGCTAAAGACAGTTTAGGGCTGTATGAAAGGAGCAGCATAAACCATGGTTTGACGAAGAATGTTCAAAATTTTTAGATCAAGGGAAGCAGTCTAAAATGCAGTGTTCACAGAATCCAAACCAAAGTAATGTAGATAATCTGAACAATGTAAGATGTGAAGCTAGTAGACATTTCAGGAACAAAAAGAAGGAATATCTGAAAGCTAAAATTATTTAACTTGAAACAAACAGTAAGAACAAGAATATCAGAGACTTGTTATAGGGGCATCAATGACTTTAAGAAGGGTTACCAGCCTAGAAACTAATGTAGTAAAGGATGAGAAGGGTGATCTGGTTGCAGACTCCCACAGTATTTTGGCTAGGTGGAGGAATCATTTCTTTCAGCTGTTGAATGTACATGGGGTTAATGATGTCAGGCAGACTGAAATACAGACAGCAGAGCCACTGGTGCCTGAGCCCAGTAACTCTGAGGTTGAGATGGCTATTGAAAACTTAAAAAGGCACAAATCACCAGGTATTGATCAGATTCCAGCAGCACTGATTAAAGCAGGAGGTAGGACAATTCGGTCTGAGATCCATGAACTTATTAATTCTATTTGGAATAAAGAGGAATTGCCTGAGCAGTGGAAGGAGTCAATCATTGTACCTATTTATAAGAAGGGTGATAAAACAGATTGCAGTAATTATTGAGGCATATCACTTTTGTCAACCACATACAAAATTCTATCCAACATCCTTCTGACAAGGTTAACTCCATATGCAGAGGAAATTATTGGGGATCATCAGTGTGGATTTAGATGTAACAGGTTGACTACTGATCATATATTCTGCATTCGTCAAATACTTGAGAAAAAGTGGGAATACAATGACGCAGTGCATCAGCTATTTATAGACTTCAAGAAAGCCTATGATTCAGTTAGGAGGGAGGTTTTGTAAAATATTCTCATTGAATTTGGTATCCCTATGAAACTAGTAAGGCTTGTAAAAATGTGTCTAAATGAAACCTATAGCAGAGTTCGGGTAGGCAAACATTTGTCTGACACATTTCCGATTAAGAATGGTTTGAAACAAGGAGATGCTTTATCGCCATTGCTTTTCAATTTTGCTTTGGAATATGCCATTAGGAGGGTTCAGGCAAACCAGGAGGGCTTGAAATTAAATGGTACACATCAGCTTCTAGTTTATGCTGATGATGTTAATATATTGGGTGGAAGCGTAGATGCTGTAAAGAAAAACACAGAAGCTTTAATAGTGCCACTAAGGAGATTGGTCTAGAAGTAAATGCTGAGAAAACTAAGTATATGGTCATGTCTCACAATCAAATGCAGGACAATATCACAACATAAAGATAGATAATAAATCCTTTGAAAGTGTGGAACAGTTCAAATATTTGGGAACAACCCTCACAAATCAAAATTCCATTCAGGAAGAAATTAAGAGCAGATTGAAGTCTGGGAATGCTTGCTGTCATTCAGTGCAGGATCTTTTGCCTTCCAGTTTGCTATAAAAAATATGAAAGATTAAGGGATACAGAACTATAATTTTGCCTCTTGTCTTGTATGGGTGTGAAACTTGGGTCTGTCACACTGAGGGAGGCGCATAAGCTGAGGTGTTCGAGAAGAGGGTGCTGAGGAGGATATTTGGCCCAAGAAGGACGAGGTAACAGGGGGGTGGAGAAGACTACATAATGAGGAGCTTTATGATCTGTACTCTTCATCAAATATTATTCGCGCGATCAGAACAAGAAGAATAGGATGGGCAGGGCATGTGGCACGTATGGGTGAGGGGAGATGTGCACACAGGATTTTGGTGGCTAGATCTGAGGAAAGGAGACCACTTGGAAGGCCCTGGTGTAGGTGGGAGAATAATATTAAAATGGATCTTCAAGAAGTGGGATGGGGGGCATGACTGGATTGATATGGCTCAGCATAGGGACAGGTGGCGGGCTCTAGTAAATGCGGTGATGAACCTTCGGGTTTCATAAAATGCAGGGAATTTCTTGACTAGCTGACTGACCTGCTAGCTTCTCAAGAAGGACTCTGCTTCATGGAGTTAGTTAGTTTAGTTATGCGGCTAGTCTGATACTGAAGCCGTGTGTCCCTCACTTATGTTGAATAGTTTTTGAAAATATTAATATTCTGTGGCTTATATTTTGCTTCATTAAAGGGCCATGGGCCTATGCCAGGGGCCGTACGGTCTAAAGCGTGGGTGTGCGGCCTTCACTTGCTGAGATTGTGGGTGGGTTCGAATCCCGCCGGTGGCATCAATGTCTGTCTCTTGTGAGCGTTGTGTGTTGCAGGCAGAGGTCACTAAGTGGGCTGATCACTCGTCCAGGAGTCCTACCGAGTGTGGTGTGCCTGAGGGTGATCATGAAGCCTCGATGATGAGGCCCTGGCCCACTAGGGGCTGTTGCGCCATTGGGAGGGTGGGAAGTGCCATGGACAGATTGCAGAAGAACTTTTAAGCTATATCATGAATGGATCCTGGATTCATTACCATCCACCCAAACTTAAACCTGTAGTTACTATCAAATGTAAACTAAAATGCTGATTGTTCTTTCATTCCATTAACATTTTGGAACGTGTTTGGCTAGTCTGATACTGAAGCCGTGTGTCCTTCATTTAGGTTGAATAGTTTTTGAACATATAATATTCTGTGGCTTATATTTGCTTCATTAAATTGTCATAAACAGACTGCAGAAGAACTTGGAGGCACAGATGACGAGTGATGAAAAGAAGCATTGTGGCGATTTGCAATTTTACTGAACGAAAAGTGGCTCTCTGGCTCTGCAATATTATCGGATGTGCGTATTTGCGGCGTATCACAGAACTATCTGAATGAGAATCGTCAGCTTGTCCAGTTCTTCTGGGATAAATTTTACAGTAGCTGTATTAAGAATAATTTAACACATTCACTCCCAGTATCTGGACTGCCCTTTAAACTGCTGGCCCAGCAGTTTTTTTATTAACACCCCTATATTACAACCGAACATGTAACCTTTTATTTTAAGAAAACTATTAAAGATACGCTTACCAAATTTGTACAGGATACAAAACGCACTGTCTAGTACTGTTTCAGTGTGCGATATCTTGTGTCACATAGTCCTAGGTGCAATGTGATCCCCCACTTTCTACAAAGCCATGTAGTTTCACTCCTTTTTTCTTTGTTTTGTTTTTTAATCACACTCTGCATCTTCTTGTGGGTGTTTTATCAGTCTTAAGTGGGGGGGGGGGGGGGGGGGGGAGGAGTAGGAGGCAGGAGGACATGATTCTTTTCTTTTTCCATCTAGTCTGTATGGAGGGTCTTTGGCTGGAGCTCATCTTGGGGTGTTACCCTTGAAGTTTTGCGGAGGCCAGTTGATAATGAAGGTGAATCAGGTGACTGAGAAGTAGTAGGTATGTCTTCCTGTTGAACAAGATGTCTGGATACAGTTTGCATGAACTGAAGTAAGGCGAGTGTTTTTGATGGGTTTGACTTACAAAGGATCAGAAATGAACTGAACAATGTGTACTGCAGAAGGTGAAAAAATTGCTTTTTAGGTCACTTCACTGTTTTTCTTATGACAGGATAAAGAGCGAGTACTGATCAGCATTGTCCACACCATGTGGAACCATAAATATAGTGGCCTGTCAATGATGGTTGCTTTTAGATTTGCCAACCTGTGCTCCATGAGGACGGTGCACTAGCACCGAAACATGTCGAAGCTATATGTATAACATTTATACGTGACTATTAAGAGTGCATTTGGTTGGTGTAATAAATTGACTATGTTTGCCTTTATATGTTTGGTGATCAAAACGTTTCTGGAACACAGTCATAATTTGTAGTATGATTTATGCTATATGCTAGTTGTTTGTTTTAGTGGATATGGTGATATTGGCGAGTTTCTTTACAATAATGAAATTAACATTATATACTGGGTTTGGGTTCTGGTTGCAAGGGTATATTTTACTGTACTGCCATGGAACTTCTCCAAACCTGTGCTCAAAATAACTAGCAAAATGATCAAAAATATTATTTGCATATTTACCACATGTCCCATCACCAACAGGTATGTTGTACAGGCATTTCACTCACAAAATGCGGTCAGAATTATAACCATCTCTGTCATGCACAAAATTATATAACATTGCACACACTTTGATTAATATCCTCTGCGAAATCAGCTTTAATGTTCCAAGGCCTGTGGAAAATTTTCCTATTATCAGTGAGGATTCCAAACATATTCAATATACTGCCATGTCCAACACAGATGGAATGAAAACAGGAAGTGGAAGGGAAGCAGTGGCAGCAAATAGTTGCGCCACTTTGTCGAACGACCTATTGTCTATGATGGTAGCACTGCCACTGTTAAGAAAGATGGAATAGAGCCTTACCCTTCGCACTAGATGCTTCCACTTCAGGGAATCTGCCCCAGCAACCACTTTGTATGAGGTTGTGTAGGCCCAAAGACCAGTCTCGGTGTGGAGAAGTGAGGAATATCTCACCGTATCATGAACAGAAGCTCAATTCATCACTGTCCAGCCTGCAGCCATGTGAACAATTAGTAGGAAATTTGAACTACAATGTTCAAGATTCTTCTTTTACTTCTTTCACAGCTGGGACCTTTTGTGTACAGTTTGATGTGTGTCTCATTTATGTTACAAGATTTCTGCATGTTTTAATATCCTGTGGCTTATCGTATCTTTTCCTAGCTAGCCAAGGACAAACTGAAGAAATACTGGGAGGCAAGCAAAGATGAGGATTAGTAACAGGGAGAACAAAATTCTTATGAACCAGAAGCAGGAGATGGAAAAGGAACTGGAAGCAAACAAGGTTAAGTGTTGCCTACATACATCCAAGTGTACAGGATAAAAAAAAAGAGGTAAAGCTATCCATGTACAGGCCCTTAGGCCTCCAGAAGGTTGAGGATCCCAGAATTTCTAGACAATCGGTACATGAAGGTGGCAAGGTTGTCAGCCCTATGCACTGGCCGCCTTTACGCCCCAGGGGATACCCTTGGTACTCATTTCTGTTAAGAGGCTGGGTCGACCCCAGGGCCATAGTGCGGCCGGAAGGATTAAGTGTATGAAAAATCCGAATGACCCCATCGGGAATTGAAGCCGCGAAAATCAGACCCTATTATTTAAGGCCTGTCGGCAGGTCTTCTGAATGTATACTCTCAGCCCGTCCCAGAACTTCTGGGATAAGTTATAAAATTGTTTTAATAAGAATAATTTAAATTTAAATGCTTGCAGCTAAATGTATTACCATGTCAAATGCTGTATCCCTGACTAGATGGCTCAGAAATAATTTCTTTCCCGAGCTGCACTTACAAGATACATTTACCACAGTCACACTGATATTCAAATTCCAGAGCAGCTGATATTTCAGCAAAATTAAAATTTTGCTTATATATATATATATATGTGTGTGTGTGTGTGTGTACATCTGTGTATGTGTGCACACATGTGAATGCATGTATATGTTCATAACTTACGTAACTTCCTCCTTCATTGAATAACAAAAAATAACTCTTCCACGTCTCATGTTTATACCAGTGTTCCGAGGAATGCAGCAAGTATATGCGCGAAAAGTTCGTTAGCAAAATAGTGGAGAACCTTGCTGTAGGTGGCAAGACGTTGACATCAGCCTTTAACAAGTAAAGTGTGAGGGTGGCTGAGTTTGTGTGGCTCAGGATAGGGAAGACTGTCAGACTGCTGTGGATGTGGGTATGAACTTCGGGGTGCGATAAATTTGGGAATATTTTGACATCCTGATCAATACACCATAAGGGAAGAGGAAGTCTGTTCCATCTTGCCCTTCAGGCAGTTATTTAGTTACTTAGTATACTCATTGAATTTCGGCAATTGGTACTTGCCTTCCTTCTGCTCATTTGACCATCTATTTGAGCTGTGTTATAATACAGCTTTTGTAAGTCTGTACACCTACATTCTAACTCAGCCAACTTGCAGGAAATAGCAGTGCAATTTCCCATTATTTTCGCTGTAGTCACTGCAGATTAACTATAAATTTATGCTTATGTCTAAGCTCTATGCCACACAAATCAGATAATGCTGCGAGTTCCATAAACATCCAGTTATTTTTGTCTTCAGCAGACTTTGCTACAAGTATAACATTAGGTTGATCACGTGGAGCAATCTCAAAAGCATTTTTCAGTTTTCTGTATCTTCACGGTCGATGCATGTATATGTTCATAACTTACGTAACTTCCTCCTTCATTGAATAACAAAAAATAACTCTTCCACGTCTCATGTTTATACCAGTGTTCCGAGGAATGCAGCAAGTATATGCGCGAAAAGTTCGTTAGCAAAATAGTGGAGAACCTTGCTGTAGGTGGCAAGACGTTGACATCAGCCTTTAACAAGTAAAGTGTGAGGGTGGCTGAGTTTGTGTGGCTCAGGATAGGGAAGACTGTCAGACTGCTGTGGATGTGGGTATGAACTTCGGGGTGCGATAAATTTGGGAATATTTTTACATCCTGATCAATACACCATAAGGGAAGAGGAAGTCTGTTCCATCTTGCCCTTCAGGCAGTTATTTAGTTACTTAGTATACTCATTGAATTTCGGCAATTGGTACTTGCCTTCCTTCTGCTCATTTGACCATCTATTTGAGCTGTGTTATAATACAGCTTTTGTAAGTCTGTACACCTACATTCTAACTCAGCCAACTTGCAGGAAATAGCAGTGCAATTTCCCATTATTTTCGCTGTAGTCACTGCAGATTAACTATAAATTTATGCTTATGTCTAAGCTCTATGCCACACAAATCAGATAATGCTGCGAGTTCCATAAACATCAGTCCTTGTCAGGACCATCCTGGTCTACAACTGTCTTACACAACTGCCGTATACTGGTATATAAAATATATCAGAAAATGGGGGAAGAAGGCTCGGGAGTATGAGTTAAAGGATTCCAGAAAATATATTGTTATTAAGGAAATGTACTCACATAAATCATCCCAAGTATATGGGCATTCTAAATTGCATTTTTTATGTAAAAGAACGTGCGGCATAAGTTTGTTCTATTTGGCCAGTCAGTAAATGGGCTATATTTAATTTGTATTTATGTGTTATTTTTATTGTAGGCCAGAGGATCAGAAACATTTTGCAGTTGGCTGGTAGCAGTTCTCAACCACTAAGTAAGAACTTCTATTACATTCTGTAATTCACAGACGCTTAGAATTGCCTCATTTATGCCATGATTTATGAAAGTGGTCTGCAGTAGAGAATAATGCTCCATATAGGCCTGTCTGCAGAAATGAAAGTGAGTGGGTAATGTATGGGGTTAATTACTAATAGCAAATGTATGCCTTGCATTTTAAACTGTTCATGTTTTTATTTAACTTTTGTTACATTCTGTACACATTTTCATTGGCTCTCAAATATTATGTTGTCAACACAAAGAAATGTCAATAACCAGAAATATAAAGAAGCTGTTTAGTATCAGTCTTCATGTAACACTGATACTTCTTCTGCATCAGACAGCATTGTGTCTCCAATATTTATCTGGCTGCAAGATCACACCTCAGATCACATGGAGTGTAGTAACAATATAACAATAAAACTCATCTCCGAGACACAGAGACCTCACTTCCACACGTGACATTGACCTACTTATATCCTGTTCTATTGCACCATCACCTTGTGGTCTAGAGATGTCAAAGGGTGGAAGCGGTCGGGTAGCACAAGTAAATAAAATATACAGAATTCAACAATCTAAAATTTAATAACTAACAAAAACACCAACAGAAAAATGACCTTTGCTAGCCCTCCGTGAAATAAATTACACTCCGCTCATCATGTGACCCACACAGCAATACAAATTACCTTCTGAGCGACATCAGGATCTAGTACCAAAACACAGAAAATAAGCACAAACAATACCATACCCAACAAGCTCAGACCATGATGTCGCTCCAGGAGTCGTACTGGAAGTGCTTCGGAGCTAATCGAAACGTAATTTTGATGAACAAGGCCGGAACAGAATTTTGTAGTGTTGCTACCTTCAGCACCTACTAGCAGACTGACTTGACTTCTCACGAGCTCAGGTACTCGTAGGGTTAGAAGACCGGAAATTGGGAGGGGAGGTAGTGGATGACGAGGAAAAAACAGTTTGGTGACGTGGAACATGACTACGTTACGTAGCCACGGCACACTATCACACCACAGTTAGTACTGTACCAACCATCCACAAGCGAACATACAACCTGATATATAGGAATGTACAGAGTTACTATTACAACTTCGTTCTATCTAACTGAATATTCTACAAGTCATATTTTATATATCTGATATACAGATTTTGACTGTTTTTAACTTTAAGTATTTTAACATTAATTTCAGTAACCACAACAAAGACAACATTTTAAATTGTATAACCTAACATGTACCTTTGAAAAAAGGGCTGGTGTAATTTAAAACAGATGTCCCTGAAAATGAACCTCATATAAGATTTGAAACATGTTGGACCATCTTCAATGAAATATATGTATTGAATAATAGAAAATAAAAGTGTACATTTGTCGGATAGAACTTAATCAAAAAGTGTAAGGTATGAATAACATAAAAAAATTAAACATTTCTCTGTAACCTCATCACTGCATCAAATCCACTGAGATTAGTGCTTTCTATATCTAACTCACTGTGCTCCTACCTACCATTTTACCTGATTGTAGAAACAGATACAGTTTCTCTAATCTGTTCTGTTAAGAACAGCAAGCAAGTGTACAAACACGAAACACCCAGTGCTCCATACTGTAATGTACCATCATAAGAGCAATTTATAATTGGATTACTGTTGTTTTTATTCAATATTTTCCAATTGTGTGAGTTAAGTACGTCAACTCACTGGCAGTAAGATTTTAATTTGCAAGCAGACAGCATTTCATAATGTGTCAGTCGATATTAAAGCCTGTTTCTTTTATTATGACAGTTTTCTTTTTCAAACACTATTTCTCTTGTAAACTAGACAGCAAGGAGTTAACCAAACATTTGTTATCCTGATGGTCCAAGACACACATTAAGACTTTCAAAGTAACAGTTCTCCATAAAACATTTCATTTTGCCATTTAGATATCTTGCCTCCTGAGACTTTAGGTTCCCAGTGCAATGAAAAATAAGTTCATGGTCTGCTGAGATGTGACACCGTGTGGTCTGGTAGGTAGGTAGACCACACATTATGGCCTGCTGAGATGTGACACCGTGTGGAATGGTAGATAGGTACACCAAACATTTTGGTCTGTTGACATGTGACACCATGTGGTCTGGTAGATAGGTACACCACACATTATGGTCTGCTGAGATGTGACACCGTGTGGAATGGTAGATAGGTACACCACACATTTTGGTCTGCTGAGATGTGACACCGTGTGGAATGGTAGATAGGTACACCACACATTTTGGTCTGCTGAGATGTGACACCGTGTGGAATGGTAGATAGGTACACCACACATTTTGGTCTGCTGAGATGTGACACGTGTGGTGTAGGTAGGTAGGTAACCAACATTGTGTCTGCTGGATGTGACACGTGTACGGTAGATAGGTACACCACACATTTTGGTCTGCTGAGATGTGACACAGTGTGGTCTGGTGGTAGGTAGGTAGACCAAACATTGTGGTCTGCTGTGATGTGACATCGTGTATTGGTAGATAGGTACACCACACATTTCGGTCTGCTGAGATGTGACACCGTGTGGATGGTAGATAGGTACACCACACATTTTGGTCTGCTGAGATGTGACATCGTGTGGTCTGGTAGGTAGGTAGTAGCCCACAACATTGTGTTCTGCTGTGATGTGACATCGTGTATTCTGGTAGATAGGTACACCACACATTTGGTTCTGCTGAGATGTGACACCGTGTGGTCTGGTAGGTAGGTAACCACACATATGGTTGCTGAGTGTGACACCGTGTGGAATTGGTAGATAGGTACACCACACATTGTGTTCTGCTGAGATGTGACATCGTGTATTCTGGTAGATAGGTACACCACACATTTCGGTCTGCTGAGATGTGACATCGTGTGGTCTGGTAGATAGTTATACCACACATGTTCTGCTGAGATGTGACATCGTGTGGTCTGGTAGATAGATATACCACACATGATCTGCTGAGATGTGACACTGTGTGGTCTGGTAGATAGGTATACACCACACATTATGTTATCTGAGATGTGACATCGTGTGGTCTGGTAGGTAGATATACCACACATGTTCTGCTGAGATGTGACACTGTGTGGTCTGGTAGATAGGTATACCACAACATTATGTTCTGTGAGATGTGACACCGTGTGGTCTGGTAGGTATGTAGAGCAACATTGTGGTGCTGCTGAAATGTGACACTGTGTGGTCTGGTAGATAGGTACACCACACATTATGTTCTGCTGAGATGTGACATCGTGTGGTCTGGTAGATAGATATACCACACATGTTCTGCTGAGATGTGACACTGTGTGGTCTGGTAGATGTTATACACCATCACATTATGTTTGCTGAGATGTGACACGTGTGGTCTGGTAGATAGGTATACCACACATTATGTTCTGCTGAGATGTGACACGTGTGGTCTGGTAGATAGGTATACCACACATTATCTCTATGAGATGTGACACCGTGTGGTCTGGTAGAAGGTATACCACCACATTATGCTCTCTGAGATGTGACACCGTGTGGTCTGGTAGATAGGTATACCACACATTATGCTCTATTGAGATGTGACACCGTGTGGTCTGGTAGATAGGTAACCACACATTACGTGCTCTTGTGAGATGTGACACCGTGTGGTCTGGTAGATAGGTATACCACACATTATGTTCTGTTTGAGATGTGACACCGTGTGGTCTGGTAGATAGGTACACCACACCTTATGTTCTGCTGAGATGTGACACCGTGTGGTCTGGTAGATAGGTAACACCACACATTATGTTCTGCTGAGATGTGACACCGTGTGGTCTGGTAGTATGTAGAGCATACATGTGGTGTGCTGAATGTGACACTGTGTGGTCTGGTAGATAGGTACACCACACATTATGTTCTGCTGAGATGTGACACTGTGTGGTCTGGTACATAGGTATACAACAACATGTGTGGTGCTGATATGTGACACCGTGTGGTCTGGTAGGTATGTAGACCATACATGTGGGGTGCTGAATGTGACACGTGTGGTCTGGTAGATAGGTACACCACACATTATGTTCTGCTGAGATGTGACATCCGCGTGGTCTGGTAGATAGGTATACCACTCATGTTCTGCTGAGATGTGACACGTGTGGTCTGGTAGGTAGGTATACACCACACATTATGTTCTGCTGAGATGTGACACCGTGTGGTCTGGTAGATAGGTAGACAACACATGTGTGGTGCTGATATGTGACACCGTGTGGTCTGGTAGGTATGTAGACCATACATGTGGGGTGCTGAGATGTGACACCGTGTGGTCTGGTAGATAGGTACACCACACATTATGTTCTGCTGAGATGTGACACCGTGTGGTGTGGTAGATAGGTACACCACGCATTATGGTTTGCTGAGATGCGACACCGTGTGGTCTGGTAGGTAAGCAGACAACACATTTGGTCTTCTGAGATGTGACACCGTGTGGTGTGGTAGATAGGTACACCACGCATGTGGGGTGCTGAGATGTGACACGTGTAGTCTGGTAGATTGGTACTCTACACACTATGTTCTGCTGAGATGTGACACCGTGTGTTTTGGTAGGTAGGTAGACCACACATTTCAGAATACCATAATCTTATTTACCCTGGTATGTTTTTGAATTTGTATTTGCAGGTCACAGTGGGTTTTCTAATAGGTTACATTACAGGTCTCTGTTGGCTGCAGTTTCAATAACCAATAATTCTGTGCCTTATACAATACCAATACAGAATTACTGCCATAATACTGGGATTGTGCATGCATATAATAATAATTGGGGGGGGGAATGGGTCATTATCAGTTCAAGAGATGTTAAACTAGCACCGTAATAGTAACCACAAATTACTGATGTCTTTTGTTTTCTTCCCCTATGCGAAAGAAAAGTGCAGGAATACGTTTACTGATTCCTGATTAACTGTGCCAAGAATTGTGAGAGGTTAACAACAGAGGGCCCCACAAGGTATTATATGCATGCTGTGATCTCTCAGTGGCAGTTATCTTCATATATTCAGGGACTTGTCATTAGGAAATTTGTCATATAAAAAATTATGTTTTTGTTTTATTGACAGTGTAGATGTTCTTATCATGGGAACATCTTGTGCTCTCGTCAGTGTCATGGACCATCACTCTGACAAATTATGCAGTCTGAATTATCCAATTTCCATAATTTCCACAAGCTGGGATTTGTTGTATCACGTTAGTTTTTACATTTCAGTATCATTATTATTACAGGTATTCATCATCATCATCATCTAATATATTATAACTACTACATATTTTATATATGTATCTGCATTTTGTCATAAGTTTAAGTTAAACCACCTAATGCTCCCCCCCCCCCCCCCCCCGAGGATGAAACTTGATTGCCGAAATGTATGTAGGGGTTACAAATATACTTTGTTAATAATTCTTGTGCATTAGTTGGTTTAACTTAAACTTACTACATATTTTGTGCAGTATCCCGTGTCTTAATAACACAGTCATTATTATGAGTGCATTATAAAGTAATTTGTATATACTGCACCTCTCACAAGTTATGCAAATGGTTGTGTTGCAGGTCACCTGTGCCGAATAAAAAAAAACAGAGGTGGAGAAGCTGATGAACCAAAAGTTTCTATAGACAGTTTCCATCCAATCAGAAATTTGAGTTGAGGAGGATTTGGCACCGGATAGATCTGAACAAGGTCTTGAAGAAGCCACACATCATCAGTTACTGCAACATGTCTTTCACAATTGCCGAAATGGAGGTTCTCATCCTGGCTTATGGACACCTGTTTATTACTACTCTTTACTCTTGCTTCCAAACTAAGAAATTTTCAATGTTCTACCTGTTTCGTATTTACATGGAGTCATTAATACTGAAATGTACCATCAGTATGAAAATGTAGTCATATTTCTATACATTTGTGAGCTCTTATATTGACCACTCGGTTATTGTTATGTTACTAGTCATATTATAGTATACCATCTGATAGGAAAAATAATACTTAGCATCTTAACTACTAATTGCTAAGAGCCACATTCATATAGAACAGGAAGATGTTGCTGTTTTAGATAATGCACACACATACCTTAATGGTTCACTTCTCATTAATACACAGTTGTTACAAATATGTGATGATATTTGTAGCGAGTAAAAATTGGTTACCTTATTGACTAAGTAAGTAAATGTACAGACTACAATCTTTGTGAATATAACTGCACTCATAATGAACACAAGGTTTCACTGAACATTTGTAGTTCAATAGTTAACTCTAGAGCTTCATGTACTGCATGTACTTTCCATATTATTTAGGTGGTTACCATGACAATATTTGGTTTGATATCTTCAAACAAATAAACACATTTATCCCACCCTCTTCAACACTTATGCCCAATCAAACTGTCATATCTGACTGTTGTCTAACCCAATGCAGTTGACACATCACTATTAACCCTTGGATTACGGAGCAATAACCAAACTTCTACTGTACAGGATACATTTTGTACCCATACTTTTTAAATTGTTTTCTCAGTATGTTTTTTTCAAAGTTTCTTTTTTAGACTCAACTAACGACAAAAATAGCTTTTATTCAAATTTTTCATTTCTCATGCATGTATATACAATAACATGCATACAATTTTGAGAACAAGAAAATAAAGTTCATAAGCCGGTGTCACTCTCGACTCCGCAGCAACAACTCAGTCACTGCTGAATTGTTCCAAATATGGTTACGTTTCTTTATGGTGGCGAATCCTCCAGATATGCATCTCTTTCCCACTGCTACAAGTACACAGGTCTCTACTTGAAAGAATTTACGTATTTTTCGGCATATAAGGCACGCTTTTTTCACCTAAAAATTTGTCTGAAAAAAATGGAGTGCGTCTTATACGCCGAAAAATACGGGGAGTTTTGATCTGTCAAAGTCTACTCTATTCGTTTACGTTCGTTGGTACGTTCGTGTAAAGGACACGCGTGTTCAGCACATGCTCACGTGTTGGTGATGTCAGAGTTCTTCTAGTTGCACAGTCTCGCAGTAGACTAACCCTTGAATCACCCGAAACGCAGACATTGCTATACCATTGCATTCAAGCGTGCCGTCATTGAGTACGCAAAGGAACATGGCAATAGGGCAGCAGAGCGGCAATTTGGGCCGCGGTCCAACTGAAAAAATTATACGAACTTGGAGAAAACAAGAGCAGCAGTTAAAAGAGGCAAATCCTAATAATCGCAATCTCCGTAGAGAAACTGCAAATTGGCCAGAACTTGAAGAAGAATTAAAACCATGTACAGGACATACACAAAAGAATGGTGCGGTTTCAATAGGAATCACTATTGAAACCGCACCATTCTTTTGTGTATACCCTGTATATTAGATAAAAGATGATCTGGTATTACAGTATCTACAAAAATGATTATTCACCGAGCAAGATTATTGACAACGGTCAGAAATATCATTGACTTTACAGGTTCACCATCATGGTGCTTTAGATTTATGAAGAGAAATAATTTACGTATGCGGGTTTAAAACAAAAATATCAGAAAAGATGCCAGCTGAATACGAAGATAAAATTATTGAGTTTCAAAGATTCGTCATTAATGCTAGGAAACAGGAAAAATTTGAGCTTCCACAGATAGCAAATATGCATGAAGTCCCTCTGACCTTCGATGTACCCTCGAAAAAGACAGTGGATTCCAAAGGTGCAAAAAGTATTCTGTTAAAACCTGTGGTCACGAGAAAACACATTATACTATTGTTTTATCATGCTGCGCTGATGGGACAAAATTGCCACCTTTTTATACTAAAATTATTTTTTTCCAAAAAAATCTGCATAAAAATGGGATGCGTCCTACACGCCGAAAAATACGGTATTTTACGTTTCACCACAGACATGCCGTTACAGGTCATCTGTGTGGAGAACGGAGAGAGGTGGAGAAACTGGTAAACCAAAGTTTCTATGACACAATGAAATTAACGAAAAGTCTTGTGATTGTGTTTTGTGGTGGTGCCAACGATGTCGGTATAACGCCAAGATGGCCTTGAAATATATCACAAATTTTATTAAGGAAAATAGTCATACTAACATTATTTTACTGAATGTGCCACATAGACATGACTTGATGGAATTTTCTTGTGTAAACAATAAAATTAGGTCTTTCAACAGAAAACTAATGAAATATGTAAAAAGTTTCAAGCACACTACATTCTTAGAATTTGGCTCTAACAGGGAACTGTTTACTCTTCATGAATTACATCTAAATGGATTACAGAAGAAATGAATTCCAAACAAATAGTCTCTCAAATCTATACATTATTGGGGAAAAAAGGAGAAATCCCAACCAGTGTGGACGGGAAAAAGGATTCAAGAGAAGGAACAACAAACAATGTGTTTTCTGTGAGAGACAAGACAAGGCAAGTACGAGGAGTGGATGGAAATCCATTAATATTTTAATATAGCATTTCCATTAAAATCATATTATGTGAGGGAACCAAACAGAAATAGATGGATTACGAAAGGATTAAAAATTTCCAGTAAAAGAATGCGTTTTCTAAATAGTTTGAGGAAAAACAAAAACCTGACAAAGGAAACACAAGATTATATTACCAGATATCGAGTAATATACAAAAGAGTAATAAGGGAAGCTAAAAAGAGAGTAAATGTCACGTATGTTGCAAATGCAAAGAATACAACTATGGCAATGTGGCAATAATATATAAAGAAACTGGGAAATCCCTCAATACGAACAAAAAATTGAACTCAAAAATGGTACAGAAAAAATAACAAATTCACAAAATGTAGAAAAACTAAACTCCTATTTGGGGGGGGGGGGGGGAATTGCAGATGAACTGTTCAATCAAAATAACAGAAACTTCAGCTGCCATATGTTAAAACAAAGATAAATTGTTGTGCTAATACCATATTTATTTATCCAGTAACTGAAAATGAAATAGAATGCAACTAGAAATTTGAAAGGCATTTTCTCAGCAGGTTATGACTACATTCCAGACCGTTTATTCAAACAGTGTATAAAATTCATTAAAAAACCCTTGTCTCATATTTTACAATGCTTCTTTTGAATCTGGTATTTTTCCAGATAGGTTGAAAATAGCTAAAGTAAAACCTCTTTATAAAAAAGGGGATATTCATGATACATAGAATTAGAGACCAACATCACTTCTATCAGTTTTTCAAAAAGTATTGGAAAAATTAATGTATAATAAGTTAATAATCTTTTATAACAAAAAACAACATATTAACGGAAGTCCAGAATGATTTCAGGGAGAAGAAATCCACAGAAACAGCTACCCAATCTTTCCTTGAAAGTATACAGGATACATTGATAAAGGTATACATGCAAGTGGAATATTTTTTGGTTTCACAAAAGCATATGATGTCATAACTCATGCCATACTAATTGATAAACCAAATTCATATGTTATACGAGGCAAATCAAACTTGTATATTAAATTATACCTAGTGCAGAGGAAACAATATGTTGAAATTAACCAATGTGATAGCAGAATCTCTGTTCAGAATAAATATATTTCTTTGTGCAGGATAATAAAACATGGTGTACCGCAAGGCTCAACTCTTGGACCGCTATTGTTTCTACTATATATAAATGGCCTCCCAGTAAATATTCAGGGGGCAAAATTGGTAATATTTGCAAACATCAACTTGCTGGTTACTGAAAACGATGAAAGTGCTCTTCAACATAAAATTAAAAATGTTATGATGGAATTAGGGTCCTGGTTTTACAAAAACAACCTTCTCACAAACACTGAAAAAACAACAGTGTCATTCCATACTGAACAAAATAGAAATCCCTTAAAACCAAAAGTTACTTTTAATACGATAAATACTGGCTATAAATCAGAATTAAAATTTTAGGCATACATATCACAAAAAATCAGAAATGGAATGTTCAGGTAAGGCATTTAAGCCAAAAACTGAGAAAGTATGCTATATTATTAAATCTCTAAAGAATGAAATGAGCCCGCATATAATAATAAGTATTCATCGTGCAAATTTTCAGTCACTCCTGAGATACGGTATAATTTATTGAAGTTGGGATAACGAAAGCATTAAAATATTTAATTTGCAAAAAAGTATTCTGGGAATAATGAGTGGTGTTAGTAAACGTACGTCCTGTAAAGAATTTTTTTTCCTATGGCTCGACAGCCCCTTGGGGGGCCTAGGCGTCGTCATTTTACGACGCTTCACGATCACACTGATACACACACCACGTTCGGTAGGACTCCTCTGCACGAGGGACCAGTTCGTCGCAGAGACCTCTACCTGACAACACACAACACACAAGAGACAGGCATCCATGCCTCCGGTAGGATTCGAACCCACGATCCCAGTAAGCGAGCGGCCGCAGACCCACGCCTTAGACCGCGCGGCCACTGGGATCGGCAGAGAGATATTTAAGGACTATATATACTCACAGTTGCTTGTTTATACATACTTGATATAGTATATTATATTAAACAACATAATCTCTGGAACAAAATGCACGAATTCACAAACATGACACACGAAGAAGATTGGATCTACATGTTCATTTCTGCAATACAATCTTTTTAGGAAAAGTGTCATCAACAGAGGAATCAGACTGCACAACAAGGTTCCAGATTACATTAAAGAATTCGAAAAAGACAAAGCTGTTAAAAGACGGTATTATTGTTTATTATATATTGTATTGATGCAGATGTATTATACGTTGTTTGTAATTTATATTGTACACTGAATTTTACATGTCTAATGTCACATTCTTGGTGACTATATAAACTAAACTAAACTAATGCATTACTTACGTGTTGTTACTTTCAGCTTGTGACGAACGATCTGTCCCATCGATTGGGGGGACTTGCAGCCAGGTCGACACTGTCAGACAACAGTAATTCTTTGGAGGCACTGATTGGCATGCCTTGCAAGAGGAAGGAGTAAAGCCACGAGAAAATACATACTGTGGAAGTAGCACACACTGCAATTACTTCCTGTCATAAGTAGTTGCTGTCAGCATTACAAGTTAATGAAGGAAATAACAGTATTATAACAAGCACCCCTTTCATAAAGTGGTGAAATTTGATAAGTATTCTGCATGTATTTTTGTTGTCAAAAAGATGGGAGGGGGTGTGTTGGTGGATGTGAGCACAGGCATCTGCATGTGTGTGTGTGTGTGTGTGCGCATCTAAGTATATCATGTATTGAGCAAGTGCCTTCTAAGTTGGTATATGAAGTCAGATTACTGCAAAGCATAAGTTTTTTGTACCAGTGTCGATCAGCAACTATATTCTGCCCACGCTGCGTCAATTTTTTTTTACTTATTCTGGAATCAGGTGTCACATTTCAGATTGTGTCAAATGAAAATGACGTAGACACTTCTGAGGGATTGTTTTATTTTTGCCATATCTGTTTCTTAGTACATGGCCCTGTGGCAAGATCCAGTCCATTTCTGAAACAGTTGGAACCTCGGTGTAGTGTGGTAGTGTGTGTCTCATTTATGTTGCATGATTTTTGCAGGTTTTAATATCATGTGGCTGATCGTATATTTTCTTAAGTAGCCAAGGACAAATTGAAGAAATACTGGGACGCAAAGTTAAGCGCTCATGTCAAGTAGAAGAAAATTCTTATGAACCACAACCAGGAAGTGGAAAAGGAATAGCAAGCAATCAAGGTTGAGTGTTGCCTACATACATTCCAACTGTACAGTATTAAAAACTAGTAAAGCTATCCCTTTACAGGCCTACACAGGCCCTTAGGACTCCAGAAGGTTAAGGCTCCCAGAATTTCTAGACAATCGGCACATGACGGTGGCAAGATTGTTTCCCTGCCATATATTGAAAACCAAAAAAGAAACTTAAATTACACTTCCATACAACATGTACAAATCAGGGTCGAAAATGAGGACTGCTCTCTCCTGGGGGCGATGCTGTATACCTTGGTAGCTAGGGGTCACTGTCTTTATCTCCACGGCGGATAGCAGTCTGTCTTGACCAGCCAACTAGTGCAGATCGTGCGGTGTCCTGCTTAGCTCTACTATAACACTGTATACGCAGTGCGGATAAACGAGTGGGGTTATATTCAATAAATTATGGCCGTGTATGAGAGGAAGAACGCAGTCGTGTTCTCATCTGACAACAGCCCCAACATAACCGGTTACGATTTCCACGAATGCCTGCGATAAAGGGGGGCGCATTGTCAGCATTCTATCGGTATCGTGTGGGCAACGGTATAAGGACAGTCATGAGGGACATAACGTATCACATCACGTTCCACATATACGTCGCGAGGAACCGCGCATTAGTCACATACACACAACAGCCCACAACTTGCTACTCATGCAGCGGGGTGAATTACAGCTCCCAGAATCGCTCGTCCCGTGCGATGCGTAACGCTACAATCCGTAGATCAGAGACCCTAACGTGGGCACAACTAGTAGAATTAGGAGGGAGTGGGATGTCAACATGATACACTATGGTGACTGATAACGCGATATCTTCAGAGCAGAACGCCGATGTCTGTACAAGACGTACCGAAGAAACAAACGCCTAAAAACGGCGGAACACGACCCCTTCCCCTCCTCCACAAAGGACCTTGACCGTGGCGTCGGATAAACAGGACGAATTCAAGACACATCTCATGAAACAAAAGGAAAATGCGCCTGTCCTAACCAATTGCGTCTGACGGTACGGTAAAACTAGAATCGGACGTACGCGGTGAACATACAACGTGCACACAGCAGATAGCGGAGCACCCCGGACCAGCGCACCGTGCATCGAGCTTGCAAGGGACACTAATGATGCAGAGGCCACTCATTAACCCTGGAATGCTACCCGGGGTGCACCTGTACCCCACTCACATGAAAAAGTTAAATTTCTTCCTAACAGATGGCGCCACATATCGCTGGCTTCTAGTAGTTTCATATTTCAGAGAGTTAGTTTCGCAGTGACCTTCAACAGTGGAAGAACACAGTACATTTAGCTGCTAGAGCTTGTGTGGGGTGCACCTGTACCCCAGGGTAGCAATTGTGTTATTCTTCATATTTTTTCAAAAGGTATGTAGCAACGTTTCATTTATGATTTCAGTGTTCCACCCTTGTGTTTATAGTAGACTTCTATTTTATTTTTATTTTTTCTTTAGGAAACCATGAGTTCACAGAAAGTCTTCAACTTATCTAAGGAGGAAGATGTTGCAGCAGCACTAAGAATTCTGTTTGAGTCTAAATCAGAGAACGAAGAAGGCATACAGGACAGTGATGAAGAAGATGGTGTTATTTCTGATTTTCAAGATAAAATTGAAGATGAACAATTACAAAATCCATATTCATCAATCGATCAAACTGCTGCAGATTCATTCGATTCGGATTCTGATTCTTTACTTGCTTTATTTGGCTTGCTGTATTATGCTGGTGTGATGAAGATGCACGGAGTGTTCACAAAAGAACTTTTTGATAAAGACTCAGGAATTCCTATATTTCGTGCAACGATGTGTGAAGCTCGTTTTAGATATCTAATCAACTGTCTTCGCTTTGACAACAAAGAAACAAGACCCTTCAGGAAACAAACTGATAGACTAGCTGCATTTAGAGAAGTATTCGAGAGATCTTTGAAGAAGATGCAACAGTTATATGTGCCTTCAGAGTACACAACAATTGATGAGCAGCTGGTGAGTTTTAGAGGACGGTGTGCCTTCAAAATGTACATACCATCTAAACCAGACAAATATGGCATAAAAATAGTTATGTCCTGTGACGCAAAGACATTTTATGTTATCGATGCAGAGGTTTACACAGGGAAAGGATCAACTCCAGACAATATTCCAGTGGCTCACTATTACTGCGATAAGTTAACGTCTTCGTTCCAGAATACAAATAGAAATCTAACCATGGACAACTGGTTCACATCTGTTAGTACATCAAAATTCTTACTAGAAAAGAAGATAACTACCGTGGGAACGCTAAGAAAAAATAAGAAAGAAATACCTCCTTCCTTCTTAGAAGTAAAAACCCGAGAGAAAAATTCTGCGATGTTTGCATTCAGTGATCCACTAACGCTTCTTTCCTACTGTCCACCCAAAAATAAAGAGAAGATTGTTCTGCTACTTTCCACGATGCACGAGAAAGGTGACGATCCAGATTCAACTACTTTACCTCAAATGATTGAATTCTACAATCAAACCAAAGGCGGTGTTGACACCCTTGATCAGTTGTGTCATACATACTCCTGTTCCAGAAAAACGAGGCGCTGGCCATTGTGTCTTTTCTACAACTTGCTAAATATTGTAGGAGTGAATTCTATGATACTTCTGGCAGGCTCAGATGCACCAGCGAAAGAAGTAATGAAAAACAGACGTTCGTTTCTGAAAGCACTTGCAATGGATTTGGTGAAGCCTCATATGTTGAGTCGTTTGGGAGTACCAACTTTGCCTCGGGAACTCCGTGAAACTATTTGTCGTTTCCAAATGGTGACTTACGAAGAAGTTGCTACCAGTAAACCCAAACCATCAGCCGGAAGATGTGCATTCTGTGAAAGGTCGAGGGACAGAAAATCAAGGATAAAATGCGCTATGTGTAGAAAGTTCATTTGTTTAGAACACCAAAAGAAAGTGTGCCCTAATTGTTCCTAACTTTTTTTTTTCAATTTTTTCAAAGTTAAAATATGTTAAAACTTCGCTCTTTTTATGTTTGTTTTGAAAAATAAAAATCATATGAAGCCTATTTCTCACATTTATTATTGGGGTACATATGTACCCCAGGGTACCATTCACGTGATGGGTAGCATTCCAGGGTTAAGCCTACTGTTATGGTGCACATAGTAGCAGTCCTACACATCCATCAGTACAGCCGAAGGGGGCAAAATTCCGCACTTTAGGCTTGACGTGATTTTACTCAGATTAGAAGAATATCATAGACGTATTATTTCTGAAGTCCATATGTGTTGGTATGACAATATACTTCCTTTTTGTTTCGTATCCATTTTGTAACAATGGACAGCATAATTGCAAGAGTCCAAGAACGACGCAGAAGATACATCCCCACGTGTATTTTTCTTGTTGATCATCTAGGAGCGTGGGCACTTATGTATCAGAATTCCACGGTGGTATGCACAAGTTTACTCTCATCTAAGACAATCTCAATTACTCACAACGAACGAGCACATGTGTACTTCTGTACTTAAACAGTAAAGCGCATAACTCATTCAGCCTATTGGCATGTTGGACATAATAGCGCTACAAACACAGGTCATCTGTGTGGAGAACAGAGAGAGGTGGAAAAACACGTAAACGAAGTTTCTATAGACAGTTTCCAACCAATCAGAATTTTGGGTGGAGGAGGATTTGGCACCGGATAGATCTGAACAACTTTATGCTGTCAAGGTCTTGAAGAAGCCACACATCATCAGTTACTGCAACATGTTTTTCACAATTGCCGAAATGGAGGTTCTCATCCTGGCTTATGGACACCTGTTCATTACTACTCTTTACGCAAGAAAAGTCCCAGAACATTTAAAATTGCCTCTTGTTTTACGCGCGATTAAGCAACCGTTTGGGGTCAAAAGGTTGACTCGGGTCCTGGTGGGGTATACCGATGCCCATAGGTATACACCATTAAATATTTGTAAATGCCCCCCTGTAACGGGGTTGGGTCAGCAAGTCCTATCTCTCACCTCCAAGTGGTGGCCCTGGTAATACGCTCTGAGGTGAGAGCTCAGAGCGTAGCTGAGAGAGAAGGACGAAAGGCGAGTTACCGGCGCCTTAAAACGGGAGCTTGGGCTAAGGGAAGGAAAACCCTGACAGAAAACCAAGGGGGAGGGGGGCCTCTGTAGGTGGGTAAAACCAGCCTCCATAGGGGAAGGAACCCTGATTACAAACCCGGTCCTCCAGGGTGGGGGTTGAGCACAGGGCCAACAACCCTATCTCGAAAAAAACATGTGTTACGAAACCTCATGATGAGCCTCGGATGGAAAGTGGAGGCGAATTGTAGAGGAAGCTAAGGCCCACCGCGGGCTGTGATGCTAAGGAAGAAGAAGCAACCTTTTGCTCAGAACTGAGTTAGTTCATAGTATCAAAAAACAGACTCATATCAGAGTTTCAAGCCCAGTTCTCTAAATTATTGTGGAATGGGCTCGGACAGAGGGGAGTCCATTACCGAACACTACGGCCTTTATGCCAGTCTTGCGGTTTTTTTGGAAGGGGTAATCGTTTGTGTGCCAAAAACAAAGACAAAGGCGACAATGTCGACTACCGACTACAGGCCTAACGTTACTCAACGTGAATTATAAAATTTTTGCGCGCATAATTGCAAAACGGCTGATGACGAGCTTTAGTACGATAATACACACTAGTCAGTACTGTGGAGGGATAGAACGGACAATTATAGATGTGTTTCACACTGTTATCACCGTGCATTTCTAAGAATTAATATAAATATACAAATTTTCCATAAACAAGGAACATTAATTGACGAACAGCACGCCACCGAAAACCCGCTCTTCCAACTTGTAGACTTACCCCACCAACCAACGCCCACACCCGACACTTGACTCAAGGCCAGTCTCCGCATACCCTCAGCGATGGATAGATAGTACAAAACAGCACACCCTTACACAACCTAAGGTAAGCCACTCGTATAATCATATCTCAGCTATATCCTGGCTCATATTAATACTATTTTTGTCCCTACATAGTTGATTATTTATTTTACAGAACATGCATCACATTCCACGAAAGCCAGTATTTCCGTACCAGGGAACTTCATACCTCATAACTCAACTTAGGTTTAATTAAATACAGTTACAATTATGTTCTATAATTTATATGGACATCCATACCACAATAGTGTTATACAAGCGTTGTACGCACATGCAAACTGCGCTTGCTTTGGTAGTTTTGATAGTATTGAGACCCCATGAAGATGGACTTTGAGTCCGAAACACGTGTAGGGTGATACAAAGACAAATACTACATTAAAGCAGCTATATAGTGCATTTTGTTGGTTTATTTATTTATATAGATGTGTTATCTGGTGTACGCGATGTATTGGGGCATGTTGAGTCAACACAGAAGAAGGCATGTTTGGTATCGCTTGATTTCTCTTCAGCTTTTGACAACATATCGCATACCTACCTATTTGCAGTTATGAGGTCATATGGACTAAATGGGGAATCGATACACTTGCTTCGAACGTTCTACGGCACTGCTACATCCCGATGTATGGTAAATGGCACGTTATCACACTCTTTTCCCATAAAGAGAGGAATAAGGCAGGGATGTCCGATAAGTATGATACTTTTTACGATCGCCATAAACCCATTTTTAGAGATGTTAGGAAGGGATTTGACAGGCTTGCGTATGGAAGGGGGATCTGAAAAGTAACGCATTTTGCATATGCCGACGATGTGACAATAATTCTCACCAAACGTACGGAGATAGCAGAACTCAAGGAGATCATTAGTATATATGAAAAAGCATCTGGAGCGAAGATAAATGAACGGAAATCCAAAGCTTTGAGCCTAAATAGATGGAACAAGACGCACGATATATTTGGTGTACCATATGTCGAGCGGATCAAGATCTTGGGTATCACTTTCCGGGAAACGATAGAAGGATCGACATGACACGTGGTCTTTAGTCACTAATGCAGTAAAACGTATGGCACAGGCGCACTACTACAGAAAGCTCTGTTTGAAACAACGGGTACAATTTGTGCATGTATATCTCCTTGCAAAACTTTGGTACTGTGCGCAAGTTCTACCGCTAAGAGTCGAAGCGTTGCGGCAGATCAATACGACGATAGCCTGGGTTTGTCTGGAAGGAATGCATTTTTCGTGTGCCACTTTCTACGCTGTATGTTCTTCCTGAAGAAGGTGGTTTGGAACTGACTGATATTATGGCAAAATTTCATGCCTTATTCCTTAATCGAAGTCTTTGCCTTCAAAATGGACTAGTCTCCTTTACGACAGAGTGGATAGAGAAATGGCTTTCAGTGTTTCCGATAGCAAACCCACCAGACATGAGAACACTAAGTTCACAGTTGGCGTATATTCGACTGATGTTACAAGAACTGTGTTATTTGCCGAAAGAAATCCTACAGATGAGAGGACGAGAGTAGCGTACTTCACTATATCCTCATTTTCGATCCTCACAGTCGACCTCACGTCCGATGAGGATAATGCAATATAACCATAATCTTGGGTGGACGGCTATGTGGACGATTTTGGTGAAAGCCCGGCTGGATGAGGTGACTTACTCATGGTGGTACAAGGTCATCCATGACATTGTGCCAACTCAGATGCGACTTTAGCGTATTCGTCTGCAGCAATCTGCGGTGTGTCCATATTGTCAGCAGATGGTTACGTTAGAGCACCGTTTAACTGGATGCGTACATACGACTCCGTTATGGTTGTGGACAAAAACGAAACTTTCATTAATGTTGAACATATAATCGGAACATATATCTTTGCCCTGGATATTAACGCCTGATTATGTGGGTTGGCCGAGAAAGATATGTAATACAATATCATGGATGCTAGGGCAGCTGGTATCCTATATTATTTAAATATTGAACGGTGCGTACATTGTGCATTGTTAGCGTTATCACATTTTGTCTTTCGCATATTCACATAAGGTCTTCACCCTTTTTGCACACATTTGTAAATGATATCGTCCACAAACACAATTCACATACACACGTGCTGTCTGGGATGTGGTACTTTTTGTTGATGCACACTCTGGTGTGGAAGCCATGCACTGCTAGTCTGGTCACCAGATGCCGTATCTCTTGGTTCTCCTTCTTCCATGAGTCTGTTGTCATGGCCTCCGTAGCATAGAAGTCTTGCCAAATTTCGTCTTGTTTCCTCTTTCTGCTCCTTAGTACCGCCTTTACTTCCGGTGTTCTTGGCAGTAGATGTTTCAGCATAAGGTCATCCAGCAGGAATGTTTCCCGTGCAAGAGCATACACCATTCGGGAGGGCGTATATTTAGAGAGGCCCATTGTTCTTTTCAAATATCTACCTTTAGGCTTTCTATGCTCTCCAGTTGTTTAACCGATAGATGGTTCCATATGATCTCCAGTCAGTATGTCAATGTCGGTAGAACTTTTACTTCGAAAAGCCTAATGGCTGTCTTCAGTGAGAGCAGATGGAGGTTTTTAATATCATTGATGCATCTGTCTGCTGCAATTAGTCTTTCTTGTATGTGTACTGAGAATGATTTTCAGGTTACCTGGATTGTGATTCCCAAGTATTTGTACATATTCTTCTTTCTGAGTGGCTGTCCCCTGCAACAGATTTCATCATCTGCAGATAGTCTTCCCCCTTTACGGAAAACCACTAGTTCCGTTTTATTAGGGTTCACCTGAAGCTCATGTTCATCAGCCCATTCAATTAGTGCGTCCGTAGCCTTTTGTATTTCTTCTCTGTTGTTCGATGCTAGTGCCATGTCGTCTGCATATATGTATCGACGGAAGGAAAGGATGGGCAAATTTCGGAAATCAAAATGAAAATATAAATTGTTCAGAGGCAGAAAAATCCTCCTGGATATAACTTAGTATATATAAACTATGTAACTGAACAGATCTTAGGAAGCTGCCAACTAGTGAAATTTATTATATGGTCTCATCAATATTCTACAGTCTTGGACACAGGGTGTGAAGCTTCGATTTTGCCGGAAGTTATACAACAAACTGAAATCGAATGGGGTCGAGTGCCTTGAGTTGCCGACACAAAACGTTGTTTTAGTCGGTGCTTTTAGTCGAAAGGAGCAAGAGTGAGAAAAAAAGTGTTCGTAACAATGAAATTCGGAGACGCATATAGACCAAGTATTCCTGGTGTCTGAACAGTTACTAACGCCAGCAGTATTGGTGGTACTTTACCAGCTCCGCCCCCTGACCAATCACGTTACAGTAAACAAAGTCACGTGACCAGGTCAATGACCTTAACCGGAAGTGACGTAAGCAAGATGGCGGACAAGGTGGCTGCTGGCGCGAAATTTGAATTCATATAAACAAGATTTGAATTTTACAAGATGGCGGCTGCGCGGTAAGTCTAAATTTTTACAATATGGCGGATGGGCGGTGATTTTAAATGTTGGAAGATGGCGGTAAGTTTAAATTTTACAAAATGGCGGATGCTGGCGCTAAGTTTAAATTTTTACAACATGACGGAGACGCGGAATTTTTAAATTTATACAAGATGGTTGACAAAAGGGCGGACAATGCTGGAAGTTTGAATTTTATTTAAAACAAGACGACTGCTTGATGCTAAACATACGTAGAATGCAATATGAGTTGGTTGAGAATAGATTATCATAGATATATGTAACTGAAAGGGGTGGTTGAGTGGTATTTTTGAAGTTTAAGATCCTAGTTTCGAATACTGCCTATCTTAATTACCCCTTTCTTTTATTTTTATTATTTAAAGCAAAAGGTGTTATTAAACAAATGAACAACACAATATTTCTTTTTTCACATATGTACACAATAGTGCTCTTTTACATTTAATTAATTTTATTAACTTATGAAACTAGCATGTTAATGTATATTTATGAATATTAAACATTATAGAACGCAAGGTGCAAAGCGGATACAGTGTGGCGAGTTATGACTAGTAAATATGCTATTTTGAAAATAGAAAGTAGGGCAGCCGGATTGTGTACAGACGTGTATAGTTTGCCTCATAGGGACTAGAAGTTGAACTATTCTTAAAATTAGAAAGTTTGTTTACAGGCGCATATAGTAAATATTAAAAGTAGGTTAACCGGATTTATTACAGACTAAAAGTTAAACTATTTTAAAATTAGAAAGATTTGTTTACAGGCGCATATAGTAAATATTAAAGGTAGGTTAACCGGATCGTTTACTATGACTCATCGGGACTATAAGGTAAACTATTTTAAAATTAGAAAGTTTTGTTTACACACGCAAATAGTACACTTGCTATTTTGAAAATAAAGATGTTGGATGTATATGAGGTTTAGCTATATACAGGGCGCTGAGGCATTTATTTCTTATTCTACATTTGTCTACGCTACGGTGAAGATTATAATTGTAGGACTGCAAGTTACCAGTCAGAAGACTGAAAATATTTTGCTGCTGCTGAATATAACTTAATAGTTACATTCAATATCCACAATTTTCAACAAGTATCAAGTAAGTGAGTTCATAAGAATTGTTATATATCATGGCTAACAAACTTTTTTTAAACACGCAGAATGCTTTTCCTTCTTCTGAAGTTCCTTCCGTATTGGAAGAACAGACGGAGTTGGAGGCTAGGTCACCTGACAGAAGCAGTACAGAGGTAGAAACAGTAGACGAACTACCGTTTACAATTTTGGATGAGACTGTAAAGTCTTTTATAAATTTTAATGCGTCTGGGCGTAGCCTCCTCTATAAGTTTAACTCTCCGGGTGAACATCAAAACCCTACTGAGTATTTGAAGGAATGCATTACGAAATTGACTAATTACTTGGTGGATGAAATTCCTGGTAGAGATTTTGTTGGGATTAAGATACGTAATACCGAAAATCTGAGTGATAAGGTAGTGGGAATTAATTTTAGACGCTGTGATTAACTGAAATCTGATGTGGTGTTGGGGATTTGAGAAACGATTGTGCAAAGTAATGCACGGTTCGGATTAACCGACCAACTTGAAGTCCACCTTGACCATGTCAGAATGCCTGTAGGTAACGGTAGGCAAGCAGAAAAGACGAAGGGGCGCTCAATAGACATTATAAGTGCAGTAAAAGAGAGTATTGCAGTGGTAAAGGTAGCGATATTGTGTTTGGCTCATGCATTGATTATTGCCATGGCTAGGGTAAATGGTGACCCAAAGTACACATCATATTTTTCGGATTATTAAATTCAGGAACACCTTTAACAAACGATACGTCTTTCAAATGAAGTGGTGCGTTGTTTTCACTGTGACACCAGAGAATGTTACTGTACACTGTGTTGCAAAGCTGCTCTCTGCACTGTATTAGTCTAATAACAAAAGTTGACTTGCCGCATGCAGTTACTATCACAAGTAAATAATTTTATACTGCTGAGCCTAAAAAACTTACATGTAGCCATATGGTACCGAGGACAAGTTGGGTAAAGACGGAGCTTCGTAAACACCAGCTTGTACTCTTTACTCTCTGGTTCAGACACCACTGTTCTTACATGTTTCCTTTTAATTTTGCGGGGGTTGTGGACATGCAAGGGTTCACTATTTGCAAGAATCATGTGTCTAATGGACGTAAAGTTTACTACCTTAGAATTCTCATCATTTTAGGTAATACTCTTTACTTTACACTTGTACGATCTTATGTCAGAACCCGGTGTCAGTACTGAATATGCATAATTCATAGGGCCACCAGATACAAATTCCTCAATGTATGAACCAGGACCATATTCTTCTAGTTCATTAGTGAGATCCCCCAAACAAAACCCTGTTTTGACCTTGGGCTGTTGACCTACTTGATGCACGTAGATAACAGTCAGTGTCACAATACAGGACAGACTCGCCCAACTCTTTCAAGTAACTGTACAACTTTAGCCGAGCTTGAGCTGTGACGTAGGCTGCAATAGCCACCTTCACATTTCTGCCTGTGGTCAGATTCTCCTCTGTATATTTCCAGGAAACCCATACCACTTCATCGTTCGGAAATATGAGGTTGGTGACCTCAATACCCGGACTTGTAATCAGCTCGTACAACTCTTGCGTGGAAGAAACTAATGTAGTCAAGATTTTGTCTTGCCTTTGTGCCCACTTTCCCCACACTGAATTTAGTTTCAATTTTGCCAAAGTTCTTTGCCCTGCATTTTTCGAAATTGATGCTCTGTCAAGATCAATTCCTTCTGAGCGCCGGTAGCTCTCGATGTACTCTGTTCTTTGTGCTTCACTCTGCACCTCTGATGGGTAGCCGGACGCTTCCTGTTTCAGTTTTAGAAACATGTTTATGTACCCTGCAAACAGACCGCCCTCATTGTCTTTCAACTGTGACGGCATATTCCCAGAATTCATAAACTTTTAGCAAAACATAGCCCTTTTCAAGGGCTTTTTTTACTTCGTCCACTACCCAAGTGCCGACTATACACCTTTCTTCATCAGTATGTGTACAATCGGCTTGATGCATTGTGTCAGCACATGCAGAACACAGAGAGAACATCAGTTTGGAATTGGTCCTATACGGAAGGACCGGGTGGTACAACTTCCTAGGGGAAAGAACCTTACACTTTATTATTCCCTCCCTCCCTAAGCAGTTGGCAGGGCAGTCATCACGTACGTACACCTTCGGGTGGCCAATAGGAAATTTCCCATACGTGCATATGTAGGGGTAAAGACTAATTACATCACCATAATGTATTTCTTCGCTCTGCTTCACTTTATACCACATCTTAGTGGCCTCAGTTCGTCCCCCGTACAGAGCATCACGTGTGCTGATGGGTGAATTTTTAACTAAGGGGTGTGAGTTCAATTCCCTTTCTAATTCCAAATTGTCCTGCAACATTTTCCTAATATCACAACCCCAGGTTGAAACAACTTTGTACCCTGCATCTTCAATCCTTTTCAGTCGGGCCATAGTCTCCTCGTATCTGGTTTGCAATGTGTCCTGTGTGGTGCCTATAGGTTTATGTCTGTTAGGAAGACAGAGACAGCCATGCCAAAAAGAACCTAGGTACTCAAAGACTTCAATAGTATCTTTGCAATACCCGTCGACTTTTAGATTAGAAACCCCAGCCAAATGTACTTCGCGACCTATATAAGCTAACCATTTCAAACCCTCTATTGACTGTTTGTCCCCCAATCGGTAACCTGCTCGGGGTATGATGCCTACTGTGTCTCCTTTTAGGAAATATGTTCTGAAAACCTTGTTACATATAGACAAAATAGTAATGGCTTATCTGAATGGGTCCATCTTAACTAATTTCAATAACAAATTTCTAAATGAGCAGCAAGCCATACGTAAAACATTGACATCATCTAGACAGTATGCCAACAGTTCCTTCTTATTATCAAAAATATTATTTTTTGCATTATCATACCATTCCAAAAATCGGGTCCTTTCTTCCTTGGACATAAAATCCGCCCCATAGTACTTGGGTTCAGGAAGGGGTCCCAATAATTTAAATGTTCGTTAGTATTGAAAAAATGGGGGTAATAGCCTTTTTTGCAGTTGAGATCAAATGCATTGGACCGTTCCCTGAGCTCTACAGGGACGTAATTAATAGAGTCCCTGAAATTTAAGTGCTCCACTGTCATGGATAGGATTTTAGTCCCATCCATAATCAGTTTTGGTGTCCATTTAAGTTCCAAAAAGCGTCGCAGTAAGAACTGGTTATCATAACCCCGGGCATTGTGTGCTATTACAAAAATATTATCCAAAAATGGCCTGTCAATACGTATATATTCGATAAATTTGCCTACAACATCCGGACCCCAAAATACGTCTCTCTTCCCACACTGAACACAATCCACATTAATATCATTATTAGACTCACACTTTGGGCACATTTGTTGGCAACATATCAGATTCGGGACACGTTCAAACCATCTATTTTCCCTTTCGAGATCCTGAGTGCTTTCAACATCGAAGACAAACATAAATCGATCAGATAACTTGGCCTGTTTCAGAGGACTCATGTAGCATAAATGCCCTGTAGGTTGATGTTTATTGCACACGGAGCAAAATGGTTTAAAACATTAATGCCGTGTACTCCCTGATACAATAGTACTAGAAGTCCAACACACATGTTTCCACTGGCAGACCAATTTATTCTGAACCTTAAGTGTCACATGATTCTGGAAACAATTTTCACTTGCAAAAGTCCGGTTACATGTACCACAATATTTTTCAATGCCCTTAGTGCAAGGAGAAACAGCAGTACACAGTGAACAGGCATTATTGCAGTTGTGATTTGTCATATAAAGCGTCACACGCATTACATATAAACCTTTAGCCATAGCTGCTTTAATGTTCGTAATCACGTTATAATGACCGGTTTCCGTATCATACAGCAGGTATAATTTCTTGTCCGAAACAGAATTTCCAGTAAAAATGAGTCTATCAGGACTCAGTCCGTCGTAAACAATAATTTTATACTCTGAAAGATATTCCTGAAACTGCTGCAGTTCCTCAAGGCCTTCATCATTAGACAAATCAACACCTGAGGCCCTAAGGAGTTCTTCAACAGGTCGGTCTAGTTGATATCCATCTCTGTATGATGTGTACTTTGGGTCACCATTTACCCTAGCCATAGCAATAACCAGTGCATGAGCCAAACACAATAACGCTTCCTTTACCACTACAATACTCTTTTTTAGTGCACTCATAATGATATTGAGCGACCCATTGTTTTCACTCTACCATTACCTACAGGCATTTTCACATGGTCAAGGTGGATTTCAAGTTGGTCGGTTAAGCCAAACCGCGCATTACTTTGCACAATCTTCCCTAAGACCCTTCACACCACATCAGATTTCAGTTGATCACAGCGTCTAAAACTAATGCCCACTACCTTATCACTCAGATTTTCGGTATTACGTATCTTAATCCCAACAAAATCTCTACCAGGAATTTCATCCACCAAGTAATTAGTCAATTTCGTAATGCATTCCTTCAAATACTCATTAGGGTTTTGATGTTCACCCGGAGAGTTTCAACTTAATGAGGGGGCTACGCCCAGTCGCATTAAATTTTTCAAAAGAATTTACAGTCTCATCCAAAATTGTAAACGGTAGCTCGTCTACTGTTTCTACCTCTGTACTGCTTCTGTCAGGTGACCTAGCCTCCAACTCCGTCTGTTCTTCCATTATGGAAGAAACTTCAGAAGGAAAAGCTTTCTGCCTGTTCAAAAACAGTTTCTTGGCCATGATATATAACGATTCTTATGAACTCACTTACTTGATATATGTCGAAAATTGTTAATATTGATGGTAACTATTATGTAATATTCAGCAGCAGCAAAATATATTGTCTTCTGAAGAATCAGCGTGGCAACTTGCAGTCCTATAATTATAATCTTCACCGTAGCGTAGACAAATGTAGAATAAGAAATAAATGCTTCAGCGCCCTGTATATAGCTAACCCTCATATACATCCAACATCATCTTTATTTTCAAAATAGCAAGTGTACTATTTGCGTGTGTAAACAAACCTTTCTAATTTTAAAATAGTTTACCTTATAGTCCCGATGTGTCATAGTAAACAATCTGGTTAACCTACCTTTAATATTTACTATATGCGCCTGTAAACAAATCTTTCTAAGTTTAAAATAGTTTAACTTTTAGTCTGTAATAAATCCGGTTAACCTACTTTTAATATTTACTATATGCGCCTGTAAACAAACTTTCTAATTTTAAGAATAGTTCAACTTCTAGTCCCTATGAGGCAAACTATACACGTCTGTACACAATCCGGTGCCCTACTTTCTATTTTCAAAATAGCATATTTACTAGTCATAACTCGCCACACTGTATCCGCTTTGCACCCTGCGTTCTATAATGTTTAATATTCATAAATATACATTAACATGCTAGTTTCATAAGTTAATAAAATTAATTAAATGTAAAAGAGCACTATTGTGTACATATGTGAAAAAAGAAATATTGTGTTGTTCATTTGTTTAATAACACCTTTTGCTTTAAATAATAAAAATAAAAGAAAGGGGGTAATTAAGATAGGCAGTATTCGAACCTAGGATCTTAAACTTCAAAAATACCACACAACCACCCCTTTCAGTAACATACATCTATGATAACCTATTCTCAATCCACTCATTTTGCATTCTACTTATGTATAGGATCAAGCAGTCATCTTGTTTTAAATAAGTTTCAAAAGTAGCGCGTAGTCGCCATGTTTGTCCGCCACCATGTCGTATAATTCAAACGTCCCGCATAATCCGCCCTTTTGTCCGCCATCTTGTTTAAATAAACTCTAACTTTTAAAAATACCGCGTATCCGCCATATTATAAAAATTCAAATTTAGCGCGCAGCCACCATCTTGCAACATTTAAAATTACCGCCCATCCGCCATCGTGTGTAAATTTAAAAATACCGCGTCTTCGTCATGTTGTAAAAATTTAGACTTAGCGCCAGCATCCGCCATTTTGTAAAATTTAAACTTACCGCGCAACCGTCATCTTGTAAAATATAGATTTCGCGCCATCTTGTTTATGTGAATTCAAGTTTCGCGCCAGCAGCCATATTTGTTTACATATTGCGTCATCAGGTCATTGACCTCGTCACGTGACTGTTTACTGTAACGTGATTGGTCAGGGGGCGGAGCTGGTAAAGTACCACCAATAGTACTAACGCCCATGCTTATTGGATCTGATTTCTGCATTACCAACGATATCATACTCGACTTTCAAAGGGGAAAAGGCTAGTATTACATAGTGATGACAAATCTACAGAGATAGAAATTGTCTGCAGGCGACAGGAAACAAGAGAAATGGAGGATTGCCATCAGTCTCTAAGTACCAGACAGGTTATTGCACTACCCGCAACCTTGCCAGCTGGGTGCCGTGTCTGTACCGGCCGTGCGCCAGGCGGACAGTGCACATGTACGCGCCCATGGACTAATGAGAAGCGTAGTGGGAGAAATTTAATGGGCTGTGTAACGATTATGAACAAGCATTTGTGACCAAGTTGTGGTCCACAGAGGACAGGGGGTTGCATCTTCATTGGGCAAGGAGGAAACATGCACCAGACACCTCTTACAGGGGGTACCATCGAACTAACGGCACGTATTTCCTATTTGCTACCAACAGGTGTCAGATAGTAAGGTCTAAGTCTCAAGCACAAAGATCCGTGCGCGCACAACAGCCATACTCGTGAGGTGTAAGGAAACTTTGTACGTTATTGCGGAAGTTTTGAAATAATTGTAAACGTTAAGTTTGTTACGCATGTGTTGATTGTAACGTAAATTATGTTGTGTATGTAATTATATATATTATGATATATATAAACGATTGTTGCGTTCCTTCCAGGGCATAATTCATCTAGGCCACGTGTTGTGTGTGTGTAAAAGAACGTTTCTGTGTGACGGTAAGTTTCAGTTTTATTTTTGAAGTTTGGATATTATTGTGAAATTTTTAGTTTGTTACGCATGTCATGTATGTAATTATATATATATATATGCATGTTGCGTTCCTTCCAGGGCATAACCCAACCAGGCCACGTGGTGCGTTAAGGACTGTGTGTAAACGAACATTTCTGTGTGACCGTAAGATTCAGTTTTATTGTGGAAGTTCGGATTTTATTGTGAACGTTAAGTTTGTTATGCATGAGTTGTACGTATCCTGAACCGTGTCATTGTGTATTTAATTGTCCATCGGCATAAATGTTGTGTTGTGTTTGCAGTGCACGATGGTGTGGTGCTATGCATTAGGGTGTTCGACCTCGTGCGAAAATAGAAGAGGAATTTTCTTCAAATTTCCAAAAGATGCAAAGCGGTATGTTCATGATATGTACTAACAGTTTCAATTACTGTATTTGTGACAGATACATAGACATTTCCACATACAATCCATATATCTAAAAATTTGTCAGTATGAAAATTTATGCCAAATAAATTTGTAATAATTCAAAATTCCGTGACTTCCTGATTTAAAATGAATGAAACACAGCAAGTGTTTATTAATCATGATTGGAAATGCATAAAATGGATTAAGAGTGCATTATGTTATGATTGTAATACTGTATATCCAATTCTTCTTTTCCAGTGCTCAATTATGGGCCGAGAAGATTGGTCGGCCCTGCATTGATGGAAAACATTTCAACATCTTTGAACTGTGAACTAGTTGGTTTTTCTACTTTGTAGTGCATGATGGTTTAACATGTGGATGGATGCGAAGTTCTTGTGGACCTTTGTTTGAACACCGTGATGGTCACAAAGACCTGTCGGAACATGTAGGGGTTCTCCCTAATACATGCTGTATATGTATTTGTAATGTGCAATTGTTGGTGTTAAGTTTATGACAAGATGCGCGGTCTATATACTATAAAACTGAATTTTTAATGTTTAAAAATGAATCATAATATGTATCTGTGTGTATAAGCTACTAATTTCAATACAAATGTCTGTGATCGAAGGATGTTTCTCGTTGATGGTATCTCTATATCACAGTGCTTAATCATTATAAATATTAAGTTTTCTTCTGTACCGTAGTCCAATTTCAGTAAGGGGTGTAGTATCCAGGGGCCCTTGGCGGCTCACTGACCACAAGTTGCTTACCCCAGAAGACCTTACTGGCAGACATATACGAGTATATGCAGACATTCCTGCACGTATGTTTAGTCTCCTCGTAATATGGGAAACATAGGGTTTTTGTAACGGTTGTGTTTTTTTGTGTGTTGGAATGTAAGGGGACGACGACAGGAGAGTGGGGTGCGATACTGTAGCAGACTTTAGTATAACTAGGCTGGAAGCCTGAGAGACGGGGGGGATTCTTTCGACACCAGCGAAGGGCCATGTAGAAATTAGCGGTTCTCCTGCACTCGTCTCCACAACTGGACTACACCATTGTACAACTTACTGATTATTAAAACCATTAGTATTAGGAGATTGCCGTGGGTTTTCACTCTTTAACGACAACGACCCACCCTGCGAATGTCAGCGTTCAAAAATCAGGGCAGCAAAGTACCGCTCGGCTGTCTGCCCGCAGAGTCTCTGTCGCCGGGGGGAACAGGGCCCAGGACCCCCTGGTCAGGAACACTACAGGGGAGTTTGGACTGCTGTGAATGAAATGTTTCTTCACCTGCACACGCTTTTGCCAAACATATGGAGCATATGGATAAGTTACTCTGCAATGTCAGAATTTCACATTTATTCATGAGTCTGACAGTGATAAAGTGAGGGAGCAGAGCAGTGAAATTATGATGTACATACCGTGTAGTTAGTATAATTCTATATTGTACTTGCTGACACCCTACAACTGTATGTGTTCTGTGTACTGACTGCATGTTGACGATGACTGTTGCATACTCATCATCATCATCATCATCATTAGTTACACATCTTGCTATTTGTAGGTGGCTGCATTATTTGCACTTCTTGTGTTGATGTTTTGCACTCTTGCACCCAGTTTTTTCATCTTGTCGCACTCACAGGCTACTTGTTTACTACGTGTGTTTCATTTCTTTTATTGAAACTTGTTCACTTATTGGTTGTTCTGTGGCGGTTATAAGTGCAGCATCCAAAATGTGAAAATGGCAGTCTTACAGGAGCAAGTTACAATGATGGAAGTACATGGAACAGAATTTCATATCACAAGTGCAACAGGAAGAAAAACAGTGAAAAATATGAAAACTATGCAAATAATACAGCATACGATAAATGGCTGTGTGTTAGGATGAAACTGAAGATAATGCAGTAGTTAGCATCGAAACGTTTGTCAGTAAATAGGACATACGTGTAGATTGTTGGTAATTACAGGAGAACACTGAAGGTTGAATAGTAGTGGATGTTGTTACCTATTTACGTAGTGTGGAGTGTTCTGTTAGTACCGACCTCGGGTGTAGGTGTCGCAATCATAGTTACGGGCGTGTTAGTTGGAGGTACTCCCTCATAGATGGCAGGCGCCGCGTTACCAACTTTCATAGTTGAGGTGCCTATCTGTATACTAGATAATCTGTGACAGAGGATAGCTTTCTATTACACATACCGTGCACTTCATCAACTAGTTAGTAATCACATACCAACGAATGCACTACAGTTTTTTTTATTTCAGTGCGCCGTTTTGCCTTAATCATTTCGTATGTGGGTTTTAAACAGTAAACAACTTATGCCTACGCGAGCCAATGAGGGAATCATGGCTGGTGACACTGCAGTAGTTTCTACTAGAATGGGAAAACCGTCCTTGATATTTGGCGGATTTCAATATCGAATTCATCGTAAAAATTCGAAGTTGATAAGTTGGGTGTGTGTTAAAGACAAGTGCGGTAAGTGCAAAGGGAAGCTGAAAACTACGTTACAGTATGAAATCTTTAGTAAACGGACCATAGTTGCGTTCCAAACCTAGATGGAATGGAGGTTAAAGTAAAATTTGAAAGCTAGGGAAGACGTGTCTGTGCCTGTACATAAAGTCTATAAGGAAGAACTGTCACACACTTACGCGAAAGGGTATGACATGGTAACGGAAATGCCAAAATACGAGTGTTCAGTCTCGACTGTGTAAAGAACGGCGAAAAGTTCTGGGTACTGAGCAAAATCCAGAAGACAGTTTGAAAATTGTATTTCGGGAAGAAGTTTTACGTCTGGCAAATAACTCCAGCGTTCTTCGAATCGATCACACTGATGACCCAGGAAAAAGAATTCTCGTCTTCGCTGGGAAGATTGTGAATATTTACTTAGAACCGGAACTTATTTTTTCTAGACGGCACATTTAAAATTTGTCCGAGGCAATTCGCTCAGTTGCATAGCTTGCACGTAGATCTCGGAAGCACAGCGCATGACAACTACATATATCCGGGTGTTTTGCACTTTTACCGGACAAAAAAGAAAAAAACGATTCATTGTTTGTTAACTCTGCTGAAGAATTGGTGTGTGTTCTGGTCACCAAAAATTATAAAGGTCGATTTTGAAGCAGTGGTCATCAGTGCAATAAATAAAGTATTTCTACACGCCATTATTGCTGGCTGTAATTTTCATTTTAATCAGTATGGGAATAATTAAAAATAATGAACAGAAAAATGTGTTAATGCCAGATTATGCGACGAAGACTTATGGTCTGCAGTTATTGTGTATGGGAATAATTATAAATAATGAACAGAAAAATGTGTTAATGCCAGATTTTGTGAAGAAGACTTATGGTCTGCAGTTATTGTGTATGGGAATAATTATAAATAATGAACAGAAAAATGTGTTAATGCCAGATTTTGTGACGAAGACTTATGGTCTGCAGTTATTGTGTATGGGAATAATTATAAATAATGAACAGAAAAATGTGTTAATGCCAGATTTTGTGACGAAGACTTATGGTCTGCAGTTATTGTGTATGGGAATAATTTTAAATAATGAACAAACCTCGAACCGGATTAGAAAAGTAACATCTTAACAAGAAGAAAACAGTCCCCCACCTTTATCACCTTCGATCATGGAAACCACTTCCAAGTCCTCTACTCATCAGCAGCCTAAGGAGGAAACCCAGCAAGACAGAGAACCAGAATCACCCAGTTTCTCAGTGCAAAAAGCGAAGGTACTGCAGAAGCAACCATTACGAGTACCAAAGTTAAATTTCTCCGGAGATTTATTCCCTATTGCATCCGTTACGGTATCGACACAACACATATCTATGGACATAACCAACAAGAAGAACTAGCAGCAGCAAACAGAGAATTCCAACTAATTTTCCAAACAGGAGATCCAAATGAAATCATCAAAAATGCTAAATGTGAAGAATATCATGAAACAAAAAAGGAAACATCCAGCAAACGAATGGGTAACACAAAAAGTAAGCATCTAGCAGACATAATAATAGACAAAATAAACAAAACAAACATAAACAGTGCACAAGAATGGGGAAATCTAATACCACCTGATTTCAAACTACAATTAGTAAAATAATTTGGACTAACTGTAGACTCATACATTCAAAGAATTATAAGAATAGTGAAAGCTGAGAAAACGAACATCAAAACCAGAACACTCACAGCTCTAATAACAGATCACTTCAAACAAAACTACTCAAAATACACAATCAACAACATGCGAAATAAAGAATTCACAGATATAATAGAATTCTTAGCTTGGAATGAAATAATAAAAACACAAAGATACATGAAAATAAACTGTATGATACTTGAAGGATATACAAACGCAGGAAAATTAGAGCCAGATGTTGTTCCAACGTGTGCTAAGACTCCGTGACAACGAAACTTTACGTTTCTTGGATATATACAAAAATGAATCTGTTCTGTATAATGCCACTATGGAGGAGTATCGTGATCGAGATTTAAGGGCGGTGGCATCGAAACGAATATCAGCCGCTTTAAACATACCTAGATTCGGACCTGCAGAAATGTTAGTGAAGCTCAAAAACTTGAGAAGTTCATACTGTCAGGAATTGAAGAAAATCGCATCAAGCAAGAGATCGGGAAAGTCTACTGACGAGGTGTATAAACAAAAAGTAGTATGGGTTGTGAAGATGAATTTTCAGAAACAATTTTATCCAGTCTTCTCAACCTCTGTCCAGCCCCCTCTCAATAACCACCACGTTTAAGTCATAGTTTCTTTTGAAATTCCTAGTGTTTGGTACAGAAAACATATTAGCTGCTTTAACTATATCCCTTTGAAACATGAGTTCGCTGGTAGCAGCGTTCGGGGACGGACGTGCTCTGCGCTGTAGGCAAGCTAAGTGGTGTAGTGAATAGTGAAAGTTATTGATATACGGAAAAACAACCGGAGACTGCAGAGTTAAACCCAGAGCTAACGGGATCTACTGCAGCAAGAGAGAGGCATACCAACATGAACCTTACGGGAGTCCGACCGGAGGAGTTTCGAAACGATCCACGGGCAAAACGAAAAAGAAGCGGCCCCCCAGCGGAGTCAACTGCTGGACCGTCTTTCGAGACGCACAATTCCTTTTCAATACTGTCGGATACGGACTCCGAAACGGAGACAGCAGACTCAGGTAAACATCCACCTCCCAAAACGGAAAGAATTATCACCTATTGTAGTGTACCGCTACTTAACCAACCATACCCTTACCTTGAAACAATTAAACGATAAATTAACGATTCCAGGGAGGTTAAAGGCAAACCTAATCGACTCCTTCTCTACACTAAAACGTTGAAGGACTACGAACTACTATTACGGGAACTTCAAACAGCACACTTAGAATACCATACCTATCCGCTTCCCAACAAGCGGCAACCAAAAATAACCTTGAAAGGAATTCCCCCTAACGTGCCTGTTACGAAATCAGAGAACTCACACTACGCAACGTACAGATCATCAACGTCCGACAGCTCACAAAAAAGGACAAGGATACAGGACAAGTACAACAGTTCCCTATATTTGTGGTAACACTCAAAGAAGGGACAGATGTCCGGGAAGTTACAAAGCACACACAGTTATGCCATTGTATCATTCACTGGGAGAAGTACCGCGCCCCCAGACCAGTCCAGCAGTGTTTCCGCTGCCAAAAGTATGGGCATTCGTCAGCGTTTTGTGGAAGACAGTCTAAATGCGTAAAGTGCGGACAATCACACCCCACTCCCAATTGTACAAAATTACCATCTGACCCTCCCTCCTGTGTAAATTGTGGTGGGGCCCACCCGACAAACATCTCCGGCTGCCCTGAATATACACAACTACTCAACTCCAGGACACCAAAATTTACATCGGCGAAACCCAGACCACTTCGACCAGGACCAGACCCGGTCAACCCCCCCCCCCCGACCCCCCGAGGGGGGCACCCAGGACTCCTACCAATCAAACACGGACATGGGCTCAAGTAACGGCCCAAGCGGCCACTCCACAGGCGGAAACATCCATTCTGGAACTGATGGGCTTGATTAAAGGGATATGATCAACACTTAACCTGACCACGGTCGGAGCGGCAATAAGAACGCTAGCAATCAGATTACAAGGTGCCAAGGACCCTATGGCAAAACTACTACTCATCTTTGAAACCATTCTTCAGTGTTACGTGCCTACACCATAAAACAAAGTTTACGAATACTTCAATGGAATTCAAATTCCGTCTTAAACAAGAGACACGAACTGGAACACTTTCTGAGGAACAAAATTGATGTAGTTGCAATTAGCGAAACAAAGTTGGCACCGCAATGTAAACTTCGCATTCCGGGTTACATGATACACAGACAAGATAGAAATCGCCACGGGGGGGGGGGGGGGGGGGGAGTGCTACTACTAGTCAAGCAAGGGATCCAGCACGACAGAATTATCGTTGCAGGTATAACAGCACTGGAGCACGTGGAAATTATGGTCCACTCACCTCCAAACAGGACACTCTTAATAGTATCAGGATAAAACCCTCCTCACAAGGAGCTGGTAGAAGAAGAGTTAGAGGCAATATTCGGCACTCCCACTCCTACCGTTTTACTCGGGGATCTAAACAGTAAACACACGGTGTGGAACAACAGATTAACAAATAAACGGGGGAAACTTTTGCTACAGTTCTGCTTAAACCGAAATATTTCAATAAAGGTGCCGGCTGAGCCGACCCACTTCCCTACGATCGGACAACCTAGCGTCATTGACGTAGTTTTAGCTAAGGGATGCGCACTAACTGAACCCATCTTAATCCCCCAATTACCCTCAGATCACTACCCAGTTGTGTTTAAACTGAGGTGGGCTCCAAAAATCACATCGCTGCGGACTTCAGTTACGAGACTGCTAACTGGAAACTCTTCCAAACTCGACTCACCACCCTCCTAAGAGAGCAGCTGATGATTGCAACACCGCGCGACATCGATAAGGAGGTGGAGACGTTTACGGCAGCTGATGAGACGATACCAATGCGGGATGAGAAAGTAAATGGCCTACCCATACCGCCTATGGTTCTCACTATGATCCATTTCCGTCCTATCTCCGCAGAAAGTATCAACACACGGGTTATAAGGCATATGGAACAGGCTTACAGCTCCTAAATCGGATAATCAACTCTCACATGAGGCGGTACAGAAACGAAAAGTGAAACTCGTTCCTTAGTTCACTCACCCCTAGCAACAAAAACCTATGGAAACTTGCTAGGTATTATAAACTGGAACGGTCTCCAATACCACCCCTGATATATCAGGGAAAGGATTACTACATGGCCCCAGAAAAGGCGGCCATTTTGGCTACACAGTTTCAATCTCCTCATATTGTGCCAGCAGCTCCGCCCTTCGCTCGTCACGATCAAAGAGTGAAAAACGTGACACGACCTCCGGCAGAGATTGTCACAGAACTGCGTGGTAACAGAACCCATCACCCGCACGGAAGTTATCAACAATATTCGGAGGCTAAAATCCAACACAGCGCCGGGGGAAGATGGGATAGCCAACATCATGATTGGACACTTCACACCTGTAATCCTGATTCGCCTAACATATCTATACAACTCTATTTTACGGCTGGGGCACTTTCCGGAGAAATGGAAACGAACCCGGATAGTGGCGATCCCAAAACCGAACAAACCTCCTCGTGAGCCGGGATCGTGCAGACCGATCAGCTTACTCCCAGCCTTAAGCAAACTGTTAGAAAAGTCAGTGGCAAAACGACTAGGCCACCACGCCGAGAACAACGACATCATACCCAATGAGCAATTCGCTTTTCGCAAGCGCCACTCTACTGTCGCCCAACTGGCGCGACTCACGGACTGTGTCACGCATGGGTTCAATGAGAACAAACACACAGGGTTGGTACTTCACGACATGGAGAAAGCGTGCGACTCGGTATGGGTGGAAGCTGATATACAAGTTAATCTCCTTCGAGGTCCCGGAGTATCTGATAGCCGTCTTAGACTCTTACCTCACCGGCAGATCCTTCGCTGTAACGGTAGACGGCTGTCTGTCACCCACAAAATGGACCACGGCAGGTATCCCGCAAGGTGCGGTACTCTCGCCACTACTATACAACCTGTTCACGGCGGATATGCCGCAGATGACCCACATTCAGATAGCGCTATTCGCGGACGATGCAGCTCTTTACACTCAATCGTGGAGGCCAGACACCATTACCCGTCGGCTAACAGTGGCAGTAAATCGACTTCAGTCCTACTTCACGAAGTGGAGGATGAAACTAAACCCTACGAAGACGGAAGCAATATTACTAACAAACAGGAGACCTAGAGAAGGGGGGAATATCCGCCTTGGGGATGTGGACATCCCTTGGGAGCAGTCGGTGAAATATCTGGGACTTAGGATGACGAGAACCTTAAATTTTTCAATACAGACAAAACACTCAGCTAACAAGGCTTTAGGAATATAAATTTTATTTGTTACATATAACTAAGACATACATAAGATGTTTGTTTTTTTACAGATAGAGGTAGGAAGCGAAGATTTAAACATTTACCTTACAACCCTGCAACATCAACTAAATGCCTAATGGTTGACTCCCAAAAATTTTATTTGTGTGACTTTGATTATAGTAAGGACAGGAGTCAGTTATGTGATAGATTAGATAAAGATATAGGGCTTGGTGTATGGTACGAGACATTTGTAACAATAAACAATCAATGGGTATGGCTGGTGGAGAAAATATTAAAGTTATTTTATAAAGACAATATAGCGTGTGGTGTTATAGGAATGTACCCGGCATTTGTTGCGGGAGTGCTGAAGGACTTTGATTAAATAAATTTTTACATAGCATCGAACAGAAATAAGGAGGATGGATTTGACAGTTACATTGAAAGTGCAGTTGCGCTGCATGAATGTACAGTGACGATGTCGGATGCAGGAAAACAATTTAATATATAGTGTGGTAAACAAAGTGTTATAGTGAACTTTATAACGAGATTAGGTGATCAAGAGCCAGCTAAGTTTTCACTGAACATGTTAATGAACATATTTAACAACTTGGACAGAATTAAACTACCATACAGCATAGTGTGTATTGAAGGACGTATTGTGTATTTGTATGATTCGATTAATCATTCACAATTTATATGTGCTGAAGAACCAAATGAAAATTTTTATGAACCATTAAAAAAAACTTATTGGCTGTAAAGTTCCGGAGTATAATTTTGTAGAATGTCATAACCCTGGAAATGACAGATTTTGCAATGTTAGCAGTCACTACGATAAATCTGACACGAAAATACAATGCAAGTGTGTTTTATGTATAAGAACCCCGCCAACACTAAGCTAGGGCGCCGACATGCAATTTTTAGTTGCGCAATGGTTCGTACTTCAGAAGATTTCATATCAAAGTAGAGAATGGATATGAATGCACTTGTGGGGGTGAACAAACAGTAGAACATCTACTATTTGATTGCCCCATATTCGGACACAGGAGATTTTGCCTTGAAATGCACTTAAACAAAAGTAATATTAGTTACCATAAGCCACTGTAAATTATATTTAGTAGAAACTGTTGTCAAAAACATTTCATTAATTTTATACACCATATCAATAGAAAATTGTAAGTAACAACATTGTTATTATATGTACTTGGTTAAACTTGAACCCTAATATACACATGTAAAATAGGGTTTGTTTTTGGAAAAAAAAATGGTTTAATTGCATGAATAACAACCGAAGAGTTAAATGGGACTCCGCCGACTTGCAACCGTTTAGTCTGCCAACTGTTTAGTTTCTAATTTTCCACAAACCAATAGGAATCGTCTGATTACGCAATCGTTTTGTAAACAACAGGATCGAATGGACGTCCGCTCACATGAAACGAAAGAGTCTCTCCTTATAACTAAAGCAAGCAACATGTCTTTGCTCTTAGAAAAAGGTAAGTTAATTTCTTTTTTAATTTTATGTCTGCTAATGAATCAGACAATGAAAACGATCTAGGGGAAGCGATGATAGGTAGCCCAGGGAACACCTCAGGAGAACGGAAGAAAAAGGAGAAAAGAAAGGAGCCATCCTACGAGCAATCCTTATTAGCGATCCTTAAGGAAAAGCAGGAAGAAGAAATCGATGAGGACAAGGCTTTCCTGCTTTCAGATACAAGCCACTTCCACGAAGTCCATGTTGGAACTGAATCGGAATCTATCGCATGTGTGCGGCTACGTCAGTCGGCCGATCGTTTGATTGCATATGTGAGCGGGGCACGGCATTTCGGAATCAAACGATTGCAGAACTAAAAAGTTGCATGTCGGCGCCCTACCTAAAGGGCCTGTGTTTAAAAGCACTAGAATAACGTGCAGTCACAGTCGTCCAGTGGACGTGGTACGGTACATTTGTGTAGCGCTCAACCGGATACTAGTACGATCATAGTGGTGTAGTGACGCTTGTATACCGGGGTCACTCGGTGGATTCCGGATACAAGAGTGCAGTTTAGTGAGATAGGACTCAAAATGAATCTCCAAGGAGAATCAACCCAGGAATTTCGACAACCTCAACGTCAGAAGCGAAAAAGGACTACCCAAAAAACCAACTATGGGGCAAGTACTTCATTCGCATCACCAAACCACTTTGCCGTCCTGTCTGACTCCGATCCTGATTCGGAATCAACAGAATCAACGCCGCCACGCCCTTCTAGAAAGGAAAGAATTCCACCCATCGTTATTTATAGTTAATTAAGCAACCATACTCAATCTCTTAAATCACTCAATGAAAAACTGTCTCACCCCATAGATATAAAAACAAAGCAGAACAGATTATTATTGTTTACAAAAACTGAACCAGACTACGAAGTCCTACTTCGAGAAATACAACAAGCCAAACTGGCATATCACTCGTATCCTTTACCTCAAACACGACAACCTCGAGTTACACTAAAAGGCCTCCCTCCGAATGTAACTACTGAAGAAATAACAACGGACTTAAATCAACACAAATTACAGGTAAACAGCATAGTCAAACAGTCAAAATGGATAAAACCAAGAATACAATCCTGGTAAAATTTCCAGTCTTTGTCGTTACATTCAAAGCTGGTACGGAGCTGCGGGACATCTATAACACTAAAAAACTTTGCCAAAGCTTCACGACCCATTCAACAGTGTTAACGTTGTCAAAAATTTGGTCACTCCTCCAGATACTGCGGATTACCAGCTCGCTGTGTTAAATGTACAAAGAATCATAATACTCAAGAATGTACCAAACAACAGTCTGACCCTCCAACCTGTGTCAACTGCGGAGGCCCACATCCAGCCAACTTCTCGGTTTGTCCTGAATACCAAAAAATCTTACTCTCCAGATCTCAAAAACAAGCTTCCTCGGGTTTGCGGCCCACTCCACCAACGGTATCACGTTCAACCTTCCCGACACTGAAACCTACTCATAAAAATATTCGACAAGACCGCACTCGCAGTTCGTAAGTGGCAACGGAAGAGTAAGGTTGTACTACGAGCAGCGAACGAAGAGCGATAGAGTGGTGAAGTGGAAAAGGAATACCGGCTGCAATCCAGTGATTGTCGGCCGGGTATAAGTGTTGTAGTGAATTCGTAGCAGCATCTGACTCAACAGTGTACTAAACAAAAAACCGACCTGCCGACTTGTGCAAACTGTGGGGGAGCCCACCCAGCCAACTATACTGGATGTCCTGAATACCAAAAACGACTCGCGGTTAAATCGAGAATATCACTCGCAATTCCACGCCAACAACTTACTCCTCCTTCTACTACGACACGAGCACCCATCTCGGCTACCCCACGTCCAAAGGACATGACATCGTAAACGCGGACCTGGGCACATATTGCGGCGCAGCCAGTGAGACCACCACCTGACCAATCGATCCCGACACTTCTGGAATCACTAAAAGCTATACTAGCAAATTTCAATCTGCAAGCGCTCAATATAACATTAACAAACCTGGTCTCGAAACTCAGCAAGACAAATGACCCAATGGAAAAAATGATGATACTCGTTGATACCTGTATGGCCTATCTTACCTGACCATAAAACACAGCTTACGCATATTACAATGGAATGCAAATTCCATCACACGGAAAAAACAGGAATTGGAACACTTCATCGTCTCAAACAAAATAGACGTTGCGGCTCTGTGCGAAACGAAACTTACCAATCATCAAACATTCCAAATCCCAGGTTACACAACGCTTCGAACAGACCGCAATCAACATGGAGGAGTCATGCTCTTAATACGAAATACAGTAAGGCACGACGGGATAAATCTACAACCACTAACCACGGTGGAGGCAGTGGCAGTCGTCGTTCGAGGCACCCAGCACAATGACCTTCGTATAATCTCAGGCTACGTACCACCAACCACACCACTAAGTGAGGCTGATCTTGAAGCCATCTTTACGCATATGACCCCAACGGTACTCTTCGGAGACCTAAATGCTAAACATGCGGCATGGAACTGTTCCAGCACAATAAGGCTGGCAATAAACTACTACACTTTTGTCTCGCCAAAGGAATCAACATCTACGCCCCTGACCAGGCGACGTATGTCAACTTCAGAGGGCAAATGAATGTTTTGGACATCGCACTAGGGTATAAATGTACCGTAACCACTCCACTCTCACTACACGATTTGTCATCGGATCATAACCCGGTGGTCTGTAAAATCCAAATTACTCGACAGGTAGCAAATCAACCACTTTATTACGGCTACAAACAGGCAAACTGGACCACATTCATTCACATTCTAGATGCAAGACTATCAGCACTACCACACCTACGAGATGAGAGGGAGATTTAAAACGCAATCCAAGACTTCACGACAACAGTGCTGGACGCAGCAAATTCTGCTTTTCCCATGCAAACGTGTATGGCCAAACATCTCAAATTTACTCCAGAGATATATCAACTGATCAAGATTCGTAATTATGACCGGAGAAGATATCAACGCTCGCGCCACAAATTGTTATACGTGGGACTACAACTTCTAAAAAAGATAATTGCGACCCGTATGCAAACTTACCGAAATAAGAAATGAAATGCCTTCCTTCAAACACTACACCCACAGTCCCGGTCATTATGGCAAATCGCGAGATACTTCACAAAGAAGAAAAGTCCCACACCACCATTAAACCACCAAGGTCATCAACATTATAAAGCGGAAGATAAAGCCGAAATCTTAGCAGGAATATTCGCTGACAATCACCGACTAACAATCCCGGATACACCGACCAGTCATGGACAACATGTGGAAACGACAGTAGCTTCCATCCTAAAGCGCATAGAACAAACAAAAGAAGTTCATCATCCAATTAGATATACGGAAATACAGCAAATCATACAGAAAATTAAAATTCGCAAGGTTCCAGGCGCCGACGAAATTACTACTCCGCTTCTTCGACATCTCTCCCTTACTGCGATGAAACACCTGACTGCACTATATAATGCCATCCTCACAACAGGCTATTTCCCGCCGGCATGGAAACATGCGAAGGTACTGGCCATACCAAAACCACACAAATCGCCCTCCGACCCGCGATCATACCGACCGATCAGTCTCCTGCCTGTCCTTAGCAAGATCTTAGAAAGGATAGTGGTCAAACGACTACTTAAACACATACATACAGAAGGAATTATTCCCAACGAACAATTTGGGTTTAAAAGGAAACATTCCACTACAACCCAGCTAACGCGACTTAAGGAGCATATAACCCATGGATTCAATCTACGTAAACACACAGGACTGGTTCTACTTGATTTAGAAAAAGCATTTGACTCAGTATGGGGAAACGGACTGCTATTTAAACTCATACACTATCACTTCCCTCAATGTCTTATTAAATTTCTCAGCTCGTACCTTACAGGACGGACATTCACGGTTACTGTTGAGGGGTGTACATCCTCCTGTCATAATCTTTTGGCTGGGCTCCCCCAAGGCGCCGTCCTCTCACCAATACTATTCAACATATACACGTCAGATCTACCACGAACCCCCTATGTACAACTTGCTATGTTTGCAGACGATACAGCAATCTTTTCTCAATCGTGGAGACCTGACACGATAGCACGCCGATTATCTTATAACCTAACACGCCCTACTTCCTATTTTGAAATATGAAGACTGAAGGTAAACACAAACAAAACGCAAGCTATTCTATTTAACAAACGACGTCCTGTAAGACCACCCTCCCCCAAGTTTGGACAAATACCAATCCCATGGTCAACAGAGGTGAAGTACCTGGGGCTACAACTTACGACGACTCTAAACTATACAAAACATATCAAAGGGCAGATTGGAAAGGCGCTGGGGACAAAGAGGAAACTGTTCCCGCTCCTTGGCAGAGAATCAAACCTGGAAACATCAACTAAATTACTCCCCTACACCACAGCTATTCGGTCTATTGTAGCTTATGCTGCACCAGTTTGGTGCTCTATTAGCAGATCCTCATTCAATCAGCTCGAAGTGCTGCAAAACAAATGCCTACGCATCATTGGAAATGCACCGAGACGTACACCCATACCAGAGCTACATTATGAACTAGGAGTCGAGCACATCAGGACGTACATGCTCCACATCTCTGCTCGCTTCTATGCCAAATGTGAAGTACACAATAATCCCCTCGTTGCGAACATCGGACGATATAATCTGTCCGACTTACATACTATGTACAAACGGTACAGCCACAAAAAACCCAAACATGCATGTTATAATTAACCAAGGTGCATAGGTAGTGTTTTTCTTCGACATTTTTCACTACTATTACGAGGTGGGGCATCCCAGTAAAAAAACAGGATGGAAGGAAATTCTGTAACAACGCGTCATGGCAATTAGTTAAAGGAACAATTGTATTTAGATTACTGTGTAACAGACTATGTAATTGTACAGAGAAATAAAAAACTTTAAGAAAAAGTGAATTCGTTGAAGTGTGTGCGAGTAATCCGCCATGAATATAACGGGAGTGCGACCTCAAAACTTTCGTCTTGACCCAAGATCAAAACGTAAAAGGACCCGTCCTCAAGTGGATACAACTGCCGGTACGTCATACGAATAGCAAAATTATTTTGCAGTGCTATCAGACACGGATTCTGACACTGAAACTGCAGAATCTATAACCCCCCAGCAAAACCAAAAGGAACGCGTCCCACCAATAGTGCTATATAGTTATTTAACCAACCATTCACAAACCCTTAAAACCCTTAATGAAAAACTAAACAGTCCGGTCGAAATCAAAACAAAACTACTGCTCTATACAAAAACAGTAACTGATTATGAGTTGGTATTGCGTGAAATTCAAAACAGCCAAATTGGCCTATCATACATATCCACTACTGAAGAATTAACACAGCGAAGATTGCAGGTGACCAATATTCGACAGATAACACGAAGAGACAAGACAACAGCACAGATCCTCCAACAATACCAGGTATTTATCGTCACATTTCGGGAAGGAACTGACCTCAGAGATGTTTATAAGATAAAAAACCTGTGTCATTGCTTAATACACTGGGAGAAGTACCGTGCTAAACGTACGATACAACAATGCTTTAATTGCCAGAAATATGGACACTCGTCGGCGTATTGTGGACTGCCAGCCAAATGCGTAAAATGGAAACAAGCACACCAGACTCAAAGTTGTCAAAAGCCACCTTCTGAACCCCCTGCATGTGTTAACTGTGGGGGGCAAACACCCGGCGAATTACACCGGCTGCCCAGTTTACAAGACGGTTCTAGAATCTAGGACCCGGAAACGACTCACCCTCCAAACAGAACATCACAACAATCCCTCTCACGGACGTCTTTCCCCTCCTTGGGGCAACCCCAGAGGAATAACAATACAGCCCGTACATGGACCCAAGTTGTGGCCCAAAACCCTGACCGCCAGGAAGAGACATCTCTTCCTTCACTCCTCGGAGCACTAAAATCTATATTAAGTTCCCTCAATTTATAAACGATTGGAGTTGCGTTACGGACATTAGCGACGGGCCTACAAGATGCGAACAACCCGCTGGACCAGATGATGCTAATCTTAGAAACAATGATGACCTGTTTTGTGCCATCCCCATAAGAAAAAACATACGAATGATAAAATGGAATGCCAATTCTATCTTAAAAAGAAAACACGAACTAGAATACTTCTTAATGAACAATCGGGTAGACGTTGCAGCCATTTGTGAGACCAAACTATCCCCGCGACGCAAACTTACTGTCCCGGGTTATTCAATATATAGACAAGACCGCAACAATCATGGAGGAGGTGTGGTACTACTTGTCCACAATAAAATTCAACATGACAGCATCCAAATATCAGGGTATATGGAAATGCAACAGGTAGCGGTAATTATACACTCACTCCCAGATAAGAGGATATTGATAGTGTCTGGATATAACCCACCAAACAGGAAACTAAGGATCCAGGACCTAGACTCTATTTTCGACACAACTCTACCAGCAGTACTGATTGGAGACCTAAACAGTAAAAATATAGCATGGAATTGCGAAACTACGAACACAAACGGAAGAATACTCATGGACTATTGTATCGCGCAAGCACTTTATGTACTCCATCCAGAGTATCCCACCCATTTGCCCACACGGGGGCAACCTAGCGTACTAGATCTCTCGCTAGCAAGGGGATGTACAATTTCTGCCCCAATATCCGTACCGACAATATCATCGGACCATAATATCCGGTGGTTTTCAAAATCCGATGGACTCCTGCAGTAGCAAAAACACAATTGCAATACGACTATCAAGCGGCTAACTGGAAACAATACCAATATCAACTTGATCAACTATTGAAACGTCTACCGCGGATAACGGCTACTCAAGACATAGATAGGGCACTGCATTTTTTCACTGCAGCGGTACAAATAGCTGCAGCTACATCTATAAATGTAATCACGTAATCCAATTCCGCCATTAATACATCAGGGTACACAATATTATATGGCACAGGAAAAAGCTGACATCTTAGCTGAGCACTTTGAGTCCATACATGGGTTGACCACCACTCAGAAGATAACCCGTCACGCGGAGGCAGTGGAAAAATTGGTCAAAAAAGTTAGCCAGAGGATGAGAAAAAGGATCGACGTGCAACGGACCATCACTCAGACGGAAGTACAAAAGCAAATTCGGAAACTCAAACGACGAACAGCCCTGGGTGAAGATGGAATATCCAATACCATGATCGGTAACTTCACTCCTAATACTATTAGGCATCTGACGGTCATCTTCAACGCAGCTTTGCGACTAGGCTACTTTCCGGCACGGTGGAAGCATGCAAACATCCTGGCAATTCCCAAACCGACGAAATCACCTCAAGATCCGGGTTCATATAGACCAATAAGTCTCCTAACGGCATTAAGTAAATTGATGGAGAGAACGGTGGCAAAACCATTCAAAGATACGCTAGACAGAAAAGAATTATACCAGACGAACAATTTGGATTCAGAAAAGGGCATTCCACAACAGCGCAATTAGCACGAATTACAGATGGTATAACTCATGGATACAACGTAAATAAACACACTGGACTGGTTTTACTAGACATCGAAAAAGCGTATGACACCCTATGGGTGAGTGGGCTGATCTACAAACTCATTAATTTTGATATAAGTTTTAAAACTTTCGCGGCGACATGATTCAATATAGTCTTCGCGGGCGCACAGCCGCGTCAATTCGTTTGAATACAACGTTTCGGGGACTAGCTCCGTCCCCATCCTCAGGCAAAACTGATTTAACATACAACTCGTCTGTCCCGTGTTTTTCTACCTGCCGCGGCAGGGAGAATCAGACCGGTTTTGTAGTACCCACAAACAGTTAAGTTGGAGGGCGGGCTGTTGACTGTTGTGCTCCCACGCCTCGCTGCGAGGTCCTTATCTGACGTATTGCAGGCTGCCAGGCTCTGCTGAGTATGAAACCGCCATCCTTGTTGATGTTGTCCGGATGTAATTTTATTTCAATGGGGACGGAGCTAGTCCCCGAAACGTTGTATTCAAACGAATTTGCGCGGCTGTGCGCCCGAGAAGACTATATTGAATCATGTCGCCGCGAAAGTTTTAAAACTTATATCAAGCACATCTACGGGGAGGACATAAATAGGAACATCAGACTTCTAGAAAATCTACGGAAGAAGAAATCAAGACTGCTGAGCTCTCTTGCCTTCATGCTGCGATGCAGAGACCAACAGGTGATTCCCACGTGTATAAAAATCAAACACAATATTAACACACCGACGGCACAAAGAATTCTCCATCGAACCAACTTTGCATTACTACGAGAGAGAATACACAACACCAGATATGAATTGGACACAACTTCGAAGAAGCTGCTGGAGCTACACCAGTCGTTATCTCGCACACTAAACGAACATGATTGGGACATGGTGGACACATCCACCATGGCACAAGCACATCTCACCCAGGTTTCCACAACAACAACAACACAGATACGGAAGTTTGAACGGCTGTACAGGAGAAAGCACCCAGAAGATAACAAGGACAACGGGAAACTCGTAGTTAATCTTACCAACAGAGAACTTGAAGAACCAGCGTTATCTATCCTACGGAAAGGCTTAAACTTCTCCCAAACGTCCAGCCAAGCATCCAATCTAAAAGAGACCAACAGTGGTATAGAGCAAGCAATACAACACCTAAAAAAGGATACTGCAGAAGAAATACGTCAAGAGATATGCCACATCCTGAGACATTCTAAACCAAACAGGAGGAATATCTCCAAAACTGAGACGGATGCGCTAAGGGCACTGCGAAATAACAAGGACATAGTAATACAAAGGGAACGCCACTGTGGTTATGCTCACCGAAGACTACAATACCAAAATGAAAGCAACATTAAGCTGGGTATCGACTGCGCGCGGCTGCCGCGCGAGGCAATTTTCGTTGCTTTGCCTCGCAAAGTCGAAACCACTTGGCGCGTGTCGAGCCAAATCGGAGCGGTTTTTTGACCCGCGGCAAAGAGATTTCAGTGTGCTTTGCTCGTTCAGTTGAGACGGTCGTGTGGCGTTCCGGTGTTTCTTTCGCGGCAAAATGGAGAATGAAAAGTGTCTAGCTCTCATACAGCTTTATAAATCTAAAGAGGTATTGTGGAATTAAAAAAGTGCTAATTACCATAACAAAAGTATACGCGTGGACGCATGGAAGGACATAGGTGACGAAATGAAAATGCCAGTTCAGGAGTTCGAAATTGGGTGTCAATTTTTTTCACGCTTGGCTCGATAAATGAGGTTATGTGTTAGAAACCGATAATGACATTTTTAACTGTATCTTCCACTACTTCAAATGTCATATCTCGCATAACTCTATTTCCACATTGCATTCGCCGACGATACAATTCCTTCATCCACCAACGCACTTTTCGCTTCGGTTACTTCGATAATGTTGAACATCAACATAAAGGCAGCCGCTGCACGTGCAGTATTCATGGTGATCTCGCGAGAACGGAGGAACAGCGTCGATCAACAGCCGCGCGTGGCTGCCGCGCTCGATGCTGCGTAAACACGAACACGGTTACCCACACACAAACGAACGAGTTTGCCGCGCACGAACAGCTGCGCGCGGCAGCCGCGCGCAATCGATACACGGCTTTAAGCGAGTCGGTCTACAGACAACTAACTGTAGACCCGACCAACAAAGTGGAAAGAAAAATCACCTCGCTCGTCAAGATGTCAGGCATACCAGATGACATAAAGATGAGACTAATACCTCATGCTGCATCACCACCCCGGATTTACGGTTTACCAAAAATCCACAAAGATGGAACACCACTGAGACCGATAGTTAACTGCATAGGATCACCGACATATGACCTGGCAAAATATCTGGCAAAACAATTGAAACCTCTGGTGGGACAACCAGAACATCATATCACGAACTCTGGGATGTTTGTTCAGAAGCTAAAAGACATACAAGTACGCGAAACAGACATTCTAGTAAGTTTCGATGTCATATCGCTATTCACTAAAGTGCCGCTGGATGAAACCATCCAAATTCTCTCACAACATCTGGATGACAAACTCGCCGATCTCATCAGATACACCCTCTCTACCACATATTTTGTGTATGACGGTACTACCTACGAGCAGACAGATGGACTAGCAATGGGCTCGCCACTAGCACCTGTAATGGCCAATATATATATATGGAGTTCTTTGAACAACAGGCTCTGAACACGGCAAAAAAGAAACCTTCCATATGGTACAGATATATAGATGACACTTTTGTGATCTGGCCCCATTGAGAGGAAGAACTGCAGATCTTCTTTCAACATCTGAACAGTTTACACTCAAACATCAAGTTCACCATGGAGACAGGGATAGACAACAGACTGGCATTTCTCGATGTCCTTGTAAAGAAGAAACCGGATGGTTTACTAGGACACTCAGTATACAGAAAACCTACACACACAGATCTCTATCTACATGCGGAATCAGCAAAACATCCGGCACAGAAAAATGGAGTTTTGCGAACTCTGGTACACCGGGCAAAGACGATCTGCGATACGGAAAGCATAGGAGAAGAGCTACAGCATTTAAAAAAGACCTTCAGTAAAAATGGTTACAGCGATCGGGATATCAGTCACGCCCTTAACTCAAAAAGGAAACAAAAAGAAAACAACGAAAAACCAATTGCAACAGCACTTCTGCCATACCAACAATCCACTTCCAATAAAATCAGCAGACTTCTTTTAAAGTACGACAACAGAACCACACACGTCCCAGCAAAGAAAACCTGCCACATGCTCAGACTAGTGAAGGATGACCGTGGTTTAAAGATACCCGGCCTATACGGCATCCCATGTGAATGCGGAAAGACGTATATTGGCCAGACGAAAAGAACGATCGAGACGAGGCGAAAAGAGCACATACGGCACCTTAGACTGGGGCAACCAGAAAAATCAGCAGTTGCTCAACATGCCCTGGAAACAAGCCACAAGACAGAACTCAACAACACCTGCAGACTAGACTGGACAAAAGGATACATGGACCGCATAATAAAAGAAGCCATTGAAATAAAATTACATCTGGACAACATCAACAAGGATGGCGGTTTCATACTCAGCAGAGCCTGGCAGCCTGCCATACGTCAGATAAGGACCTAGCAGCGAGGCGTGGGAGCACAACAGTCAACAGCCCGCCCTCCAACTTAACTGATTGTGGGTACTACAAAACCGGTCTGATTCTCCCTGCCGCGGCAGGTAGAAAAACACGGGACAGACGAGTTGTATGTTAAATCAATTTTGCCTGAGGATGGGGACGGAGCTAGTCCCAGAAACGTTGTATTCAAACGAATTGACGCGGCTATGGGCCCGAGAAGACTATATTGAATCATTAATTTTGACTTTCCGGAGTATATAACCCTTTTCCTAATGTCATGCCTAACCTATAGAAAATTCTCAGTAAGTCTCTAGGTACCATGCCACGCCTAAACATATTACGGCGGGCCTACCTCAGGGAGCTGTACTTTCACCGATCCTCTTCACCATATATACGGCCGATATACCGAAAATACCCCACATTCAGTTGGCTATGTTTGCGGACGACACGGCCCTACACACACAATCATGGCGAACCGATACAATAACCAGACGACTCACCGACGCTGTCAACAGGCTCCACTCATACTTCGCGCGGTGGCGGCTCAAAGTAAATCATTCAAAAACAGACGCAATTATATTTAAAATAAGAGACCACACCCTCCCAAACATATTATGATGGAGAAAGTGGAAGTACCGTGGTCTCAGAAAGTAAGATACTTGGGCCCTCCCTTGACAACCACTTTGATCTACTCGTCCCACATACAACAAGTGACACAATAGGCGATAGGCATTCTAGTGCAAATATTCCCTCTTCTAGCAAAGGAGTCTACACTACAAGGCTGTCATCAGATCAACTATGACATATGCGGCGCCGACGTGGTGCTCAATAAGTAACTCGACACACCGTCACCTGGAGGCTGTTCAAAATAAATCTATGCGAGTCATCGGCAATGCCCCACGTGGATCGCCCATATCCCACCTTCTAGCAACCTTGGGAGTTGAAACAATACAGACCTATGTCCGAAGAATAGCTGAACGTTTTTATGCTAAATGTTACCTACATCCAAATTCAATGGTAGGAGCTATCGGGCAATATACGGTTAATGATCTGAACAGATGGTACAAAAGATATAAACATAAACGGCCCAAACACTGGATGTTAGGTAGTGTTCTTTATGCTAATATGTAATTTCACTACTTCTACCAATTGTTGACTGTCATGTAAATACATAGTGATCAGGGGAAAAGTTTCCGGAAATGTAGAGAAGTATGAACGCTGGTAAATGGAACGGCTGAAACAAAGGTTATGTTACGAATTTTTGTACCTGTAATACGATAATAAAGCTTTCTTTTTTTTAAAAAAAAAAAAAAGACCGCACATGGGCTCAGGTAGCAGCTTCACCACCGGTATCCTCTGCAACTCAAACAATCCCGGAGATTATGGGATCTCTCAAGACCATACTATCCTCACTAAATGTACAGATGATATGTGACTCCTTAATTACGCTGGCGTCCAAACTCCGTACCACGACAAATCCATTAGAAAAAATGGGACTCATTTTTGACACTGTCATGACTTGGTTCGCATAACAGTAAGGAGTAATTTCAGAATAATGCAGTGGAATTCTAATTCCATCATGCAACATAAACAACAGCTAGCATACTTTCTCCAGGGACATCAAATCGATATTGCTGCTATCTGTGAAAGAAAACTCTCCCCTAATTGTAACTTTACCCTACCTGGCTTTAAGATCTACCGAACGAACCGCAAAAATCGTGGGGGGGGGGGGGGAGTCCTCCTCATGGTCCGTAAAGAACTACGACAGGATCGGTTTTATGTTCTTCCTACTTCTACAATAGAAACGGTGGCAGTTATTGTATATTCAAATCTCGGCCAACACCCCAGTCACAAACGCGATCGCAATTTCCACCCCTGAACCAACCTCGGATGGCGCATCGTCCAACACCTACATGGGTTCAAGTGGCGGCCCCCCATCCCCCGGAATTCAGGAAGACCAGTCTCTACCTTCGATACTTGTGTCTATCAAGACAATCCTTTCGTCACTAAATTTACAAACGATAAACGACGCATTACGAACGTTGACAATGCGCTTAATTGACGCACGAGACCCGATGGATAAGATGTTCCTCCTCATCGACACAATAATGCTTCACAAAATCGCCGTAAAACACGATGTACGCATAATGCAATGGAATGCAAATTCCATTTCCTTACGGAAAACTGAGCTAACCCACTTTCTGAAAGTCAATAAGATTGATATAGCTGCCATATGCGAAACGAAACTCACTAACCGCCGCAAATTCTCAGTACCTGGTTAAAACGTACAGAGTGCGTCAGTGAATCGGGCGATTTTGCAACACTGATTTTTCCGGTTTGCAACACTGGGGCGGATGCCGCTTTCGCCATGTTCCTGCCAACTGTAAAGCGTTTTAGTTGCAATGGAGCAGTGGACTGGAGCACAACGTGCTTTTGCTGTGAAAACGTTTTACAAAAACGGTGACAGTTTTGTGATAGCTCAGCGTGAATTTCGAAGAGAGTTCGGGATTCATCGCAATCGTGCTGTTCCATCAGCCCATGCCATCAAGACCTAGGTTCAAAACTTCGAGGCTACTGGTTCTACATAAAAGAAGAATGGTGGTATTGTAAAAACAGTACGTACACCCGAGAATATTGCGGTAGTGAGAGAGGCAATTGAAAGAAGTCCACACCGTTCTGCGCGTCGCCACTCTGTCTCACTCGGGCTGTCTGAAGCCAGCGTTCGACGGATTTTACACAAAGAACTTCAATTCTACCCCACCAAATTCAAGTTACTCATGCACTACATGAACGTGATTATGTAACCAGAGTTATGAACGTGATTATGTAACCAGAGTTAATTTCTGCCAGACTTTTTTGCAGTTAATTAATCAAAAGCACCTAGGCAAGGGCAGATCTGGCATGAAGGAAGGAACGGTTCCTGAATGATAAACTGAAAGCGGATTTAATTACAAGTCCCCAGAATGATTGTCCAGGACGTAGTTGGCCGATCTTTAGAGGCTATGAATCCAACGAGACTTTCCTCCTCCACACATACAACACTGTAGAATTGCATCCGCTTCCAGAAGAGCTCCGTTTTATCTACATTCAATTTAGATTTGATGAAAAATCTCCCTTTTCACAGTTTTGAGGAACTCCTTAGGATCTTCTTCTGTCCCTCACGTGCTTCCGTTCATTAAGTCACCACTTGTTTCTCAGCTGTGCAATTTCGACTGCCTTGTGACGCTACCGAACGACTTTTCCTTGCTCAGGAACTCACCTACGATGATCCGTCACCATACTTGCCTTCTAATTCAGTTTACACTTTTGTTGCATATGGCAAAAGTACATAGGTATTTTGTCGAAAATGTTATTAAACTAAGGTACCGTAGGTTGTGTTGGGTGTTTTTGTAGTATAAAGAGTTTGGGAAATATACACATATGTAACTCGATATTTCCTCCCTGTCTCAGCATCACATGATTCTAATTCGGTTGGTGAACCCCGACGTTCAAGGGTCGGCTTACTCACGCTAGTGTGAGTCAAGCTTGGACATTGCTTTCTGACCACTGGGGGAACTAACGAGAAGGAATATGATGTGTAACTAGGGATTTTTTGGAGAGGGCCACGCCCAGTGAACGAGATATTACTGCACCCAGAAAGTAATTTTGTTGGATAAAAATGATATTTTGCGTGCTGTATCTTTAAGGTTTGCCGCGTTAATACACATGGGTTCAAGGTTTCCCGCTGGATAGCAGCGAAGAAGTGAGCTTTCAAAATGGAGTCTGCAAGTGGCGTGCGTTCTAAACAGAGAGCAGTAACTGAGTGTCTTTTGGCAGAAAACGAAACGAGTGAATCAATTCACGGCGCTTATGAAAGGTCTATGGAGACATGGCAGTGGATAAAAGCACCGTCAGCCATTGGGCGAATCGATTGGCGTCATCAGAACAAGGAGGGGGCACTCTGATCTCCCGCGCTCGGGCCGTCCATCAACAGCTGTGACGCCTGCAGCAGTGCAACGAGCCGACAGTCTTATTCCAGACGATCGGAGAATCACAACCAGGGAAGTCGTCGCTGTATTCGGTATTGGTAAGGGAAGGGCCGAAAAATCATTCACCATTTAGGATATTCAAAGGTCTGTGCCCGATGGGTCCCTCGAAACCTTACCGAAGAGCACACGCAACAAAGAAAAACCATCTGCTCCGAGTTGCTTGCTCGTTACGAGGTCGAGGGTGACGATTTCTTGTCCACCATTGTCAGGAGTGATGAGACATGGATTTATCAATTCGAGCCCGAGACGAAAAGGCAATCCATGGAGTGGCATCACACGACTTCTCCTTGGAAGAAAAAGGTTAAAGCAGTTCCCTCAGCCGGCAAGATCATGGCGACAGTCTTTTGGGACTGTGAAGGAGTCATTCTCATAGACGTGTTGCCCAGTGGCCAAACGATCAACTCGGACGTTTATGTGGAAACACTAAAGCTGAAGAAGCGTTTCCGGAGGGTTCGTTCCCATAAAGACGTGACAAAGAGTGCTTCTTCAACACGACAATGCGAGGCCACACACAAGGTTGCGTACCTGAGAGGTCATCACAAAACTGCAGTGGACTGTCCTGCCTCATCCACCGTACAGCCCGGATCTGGCTCCTTCCGACTACCATCTTTTCGGTCCCTTGAAAGGTGCAATCCGTGGAAAGAGGTTTGAGGACGACGTGGAAGTTATTGCTGAAGTAAAGACGTGGTTGCGACAGATACCCGCGAAGGAATACAGGCTCTCGCATGTCGGTGGCGTAAGGCTAAAGATTCAGAAGAAACTATGTTGAAAAATAGGTTTATGTAGCCAAAGATTCATATAATGATGTGACATATTTGAAGTTTTAATAAAATCAGTTGTGAATGAGAAAAAATGTGTTGCATTACATTCTGGGCGCCCTCGTATATACCCGTGGTTGGCGACTCCCAGACGGTTTGCTGGATACGCCTCGAGGAACGGGCCTGGACGGCTTGGTCGCTACACTCTCCATTGGGCCTGACCCTCCCGGGTTGTGTGTTGTGTACTGTAATCTCTCAAACTCCGAGGAATAAAGGTTTTAAGACAGCAGCTCTTTCTTGTTCTTACATCACGACCACACCACGAATTTCGACGTTCCTAATTGCGCTCGGTTTGGGGGAAAATCACCCACGGACGGCAACATCCACGATACGACGACGAGGGACTCCAGGCGAGCGCCGGATACAACTTAACGATCTTCTTGGTGTCAGATGTGGGGCGGTGGAGGAGCGTGAATCTACAAGGGAGGCATGAAACCAGGGGGTAGGCTGGCGTAAGACGATGCGATCCGTCGCAGAAGCGAGGCGACAGATCGAGGACGCGGGAGGAGACGCAGTGTCATCGGGCGACCTGCCCGACGTCCCAGTACTGCGGAACGCGTAAACGGACTGATAGGAGAGCGACACAGAGGTAAGTCCTTGCTCAAGTATCCATGTCGGTCTCATCCCCTAGTTCCAGCAAACAGGTTGCAGATACCGATAGGTTACGCATGACGGCCGAAGGGTATATAAGTGCAGGGGACGCCCTCAAGTTAATTCCACCTTTTAAGGGGAACAAAAGTGAAGTTTTGGCTGGACGGAAAGTAACTATTTTCATGATATTGCCAGGAGAAAACTTTACCAGGTGCAACGTACAGAGAAACTGTTACTTGATATTACTGAAAACCAAGCACAGTAAGAGACACGTGAGAGGGGCATTTAATTTTATTGGAGAGGTTAGTAAAATACTTTTTGGTACGATGGATGAGGATGCACAGTATTATAATGAACAGATTTGCCACTTTGAGGAAAATTGAGAGAGTATGACTCATCTTATGAAGCAGCAGTTGACTGGTAAAATCTTTGGGTGCCATTAACGAAACCCCTTCGGACCTGGAATATAATGAGCCCAAGGTGAAGGAAGGGGTAATGCAAGTCAAGGCATACGTGGAATCAGTTGTATCTGCGGGCACACGTGTTACTAACACTTTGTTAGCCAAGATTACGATAGTCACATTGCAGGGGTACCAAGCCTTGAATAAGTTGCAGAGGAATCTGGATATATTAATTGATAGCATAGTGAATGCGAGGAATGGAATTCTGCAACCCCAGGTGTAACGCCCTAGCCTCTTTATTGATGCCGTGACACGTAGCGCCCCGTCCTTCCCTAAGGACACCATCACACCTTTTCCCGAGCAAGGACTCTACTAACCTACTCTATAGACACTGAAGTACACATCTACCTGAGTGAAGAAATACTTGGATATGTGATTACGCTACCGTTAGTGAACAGAGGGACATTCAAAATATTTAGGATGACACCCATACCAGTAGCAATTGGATCGAAACGATTCTTGTATATTGATACCGCTGAGTCCATTTTATGTCTCGATCAGGCAAGACAATATTATTTCATGCTGACGGAACAGGAGTTCGGTCTTTGCAAAACAATGGATTTCAGTTCATCCCTTAATGTCTAGCCACTTGCGAGAATCCTGTGCTGTTAAACTAATTCAGCCCAGGCAGGGCATACCTAAGAGTTGCGAGACTAGAATAATGGAACTATTCGAACACTGTGTGGGAGCAATTGATGAATCAGTGGATAAATTTTTCACCAGCCACAGACAGTGTGGCTATACTTTGCAATGAGAAGAAACCCATTGATATTGTGTTAAAAGGAATAAGCATAGACAGTGGGTTGCAAGGGGTACCTCTGCGGTGCTACAGACCAGCACCACCGTAACGGTTAACTCATCTTTGATGGGAGAAGATTTGCTCACGCAAATCCCACTCCAATTTGATTGTTGTGAAGAAATAAGTATCAAGCTGAATGTTAGTCATGAACCTTTAGATATTAAACAAACAGCTGAGTTAGTGAAAGAATATCAATAGTTGAAGAAAGCATAAAAAGCTTGAAACAACAGTGATAACTTTGGAGGAACAAAATAGTGTAGTATCTGTGAGTCATAACATGGTGTTAACAATGACAGATGGCAAAATTTGTAACGCGGTCACTTCAACAACATCTGCCCAAGTTTGCTATGTGTGTGGCGCTGCACCAAAACAGATGAATCGTATCGATTAAATTTTTAAAAGATATGTCGACGTAACATCCTACAAATTAGGGCTATCTACACTACATGCATGGATTCGGTTTTTCGAATGTTTGCTTCATATCTCATACATTTAGAAATAAAAAAATTGCAAGCAAGAGGAGTTACAAAATAAAAACAAGCTATTCAAGATCTCTTAAAAAATGAAATGGGTCTTCTGGTCGATAAAGGTAAGCCTGGCGGAAGCGGAACGACAAACGACGGGAATACAGACAGAAGGTATTTTAAAAATTATCGAGAATCAACTAGAATTACTGGTGTCAACGAATATCTTGTTCGAAGATTCTATGTAATTTTGCAGATTATTTCATCGAGATTTGAAATTAACACCGAAGAATTCGACAAGTATATAAAAGACACGGCTAAATTATATGTTCAAGCATATCCATGGTCCTACGTGCCAGTCAACGTTCATAAAGTACTGGTCCATGGAGCCGATATTATTTCTGGAGCCATTGTGCCTATTGGGAAATTGTTCGAGGAAGCCGAGGAATCTAGAAACAAGGATCTCAAGTACTTCAGACAAAGTCATTCCAGAGAAATGTCTCGATCATCAACGAATGAACATGTTTTTAATTTACTTCTTGTTTCCTCGGATCCACTTATCTCGAGTTTGAGAAAACTGCCCAAAAAGACTACCAAAACATATTTGCTAGAAGCACTAAAACTCTCAGATGTTCCGAAAGAATGGGAAGATATGAGTAGCTCCGACACTGCTGTCACAGATGATTCTGATGCCACTAGCGAAGAATCTTTTAATTAGTTTCATTCAGAGTAAATACTTTTATATTTTGTGTTTTTTATGAATAAAGGTAAAGTTCTCCCTAGTCTGTATGTCAATGACATGCCGGTCCCTTCCCGCCACGTCGAGGTGGCATTGTTCGCGGATGACACGGCAATCACTGACACGTCCCGAAGCAATGGATCTGCTTGTTAGCTATCTAGAAGAATACCTCAGTGATCTAGAGAGGTGGTTGAGAGTGTGGAGGATCGCCATCAATGTCTCCAAGTGCAATGCTGTGCTCTTTGCGAAGGCGGGGTGGAGGTTCTCCAGACCTCGACCGGTGCAGCTCCTAGGAGAGCCAATCCAATGGGTCGACACAGCCCGTTATCTGGGAGTGATCCTTGATAAACGGATGACCTGGTCGCCTCACATCGTCCAGGTCAAGAAGAAGGCTACCAAACGACTGTATCTGCTTAGCTCTCTCCTTCACAGGAGAAGCGGTCTGTACATCAGGAACGGAGTTCTGCTGTATAAGCAGCTCATACGGCCCATGATGGACTATGCGTGCCCCATTTGGAGGTCTACTGCCTGCACCCACCTCAGAAAGCTGCATGTTATTCAATCCAAGTGTCATCGCATTGCTACTGGTGCACCTTGGTACATGAGTAACGTGCAAATTCACGAGGATTTGGGTGTACCTTTCTTTGCTGAATACATCAGAGCTCTAACCGAGAGCTTCGACTCAAAGTTAGCAAGTGTGGGGAACCCCTTAGTTGAACAACTCGGCAGACATTTACGCTTGAACGAGGGCTGACCCAAGTCGCCTAGCGCAAGCTACGGGGATAGGTCAGTTGATATGTCGAGGCCCTTAGTGGCCAAATCGACACTGAATCGTGCCTAGCACCTAAAACTAGGCGCATTTCGAATACCCTGACTGAGGTTTTCCGTGATTTTCCTCAGTTGTAAGGTGAATGCCGGGGTATAACAAAAAGTCGGGGCACGGTCCGCACCCCACCCCCGGGTAGGTCTAAGTAATCGTGTGTAGTTTAGACCTTCGCGAAATTAATTGTGAAAATTCCACTCTGGGTTTAAATCCCAGAGAACCATCATCCAAAGCATTCCCCCCACTTAATATACTATACGCTCCCAGAGCTGTAGCCTTCGGTGTGCCAGGTCCCGTCTTAATCAGACCTTCAAATCGTTAGCGTAAGCAAATCCTCAGTTCAGAATAAAGAGTCTGTTATCGAGTCCAGCAATTCGGTAAAATGCAAGAATGGCGAAACAGAACAAGGGACGTCGACTTGCGCTCCGCGCAAGTCTCCGCCCTTAGTTACCACTTTGGTTGGTTGGTTGTACTCCGTGTGGTGTGCTGTGGAACTGCAAGCATACCAGACGTGTTTTTTTTGGCTGAGAAAGTTTTCAGAAATTATTGAAAAGAAGAAAGCGTTGGAAGTGCCATTTGTGAAAAGAAAAGAAGAACACAGCATGGGCTTCTTTAAGAAATTAAGATTTTGGAAGAGGAGAGAGGTAAGTACCAAATATAGATGTGATACCCATAAAATTATTGACTATATGATAAACTGCATATGAACACAGCTGTGTCGAACGTCTCTTGCTCACAAGAAATGTACGTTGTAAAGTTATGAGCAGATTAGGACGCCGATATTCATTTTTTCAGCAATTTAAAGCTCCATAAAAATTAGGTGAAGGTTTCAGTGATAGTAGCAATGATAGTGTTAGCAGTAGTGATAGACAATAAACTAAATAAATTCGGCTCTGACTCGCATAAATACAGGGCCAAAACCAAACTTCATTCACACAGAGGCAGCAACAAAGGAGTGAGCCAGTCGTACAGACAGCAAGGAGTAGAAGTCATCGGACACCAAAGGAGTAGAGCTGTGAACACAGCAAGCCTGCGGACGACCGACGCAATAACCTGCAACACACGGGCGGCCTATCTCTGCCCGCCACGTCTACGCCAGCAGCCAAGCAGCGCATCGTCAGCGAGCTACTGTCCGCTTCCACTACGAGGCTCCACCATACAAACCCACTTGCACATGCGGCAAACGTACCACAAACGATCTCTCGAATCTTGTGTATTCGCTGGAATATTAATAAAGAACCTGAGTGGAAGTACTGAGTTATATCTTGTATAAGAAACCTGTTAGCATCCATCACATTGGTGACTCCGACGAGGACAACTTACGAAGAAAATCAGCAATATGCAGGAATCTCCGGCAGTTCTGGAGCGCCATTATACAGAACGCTGTACGGCTGCCAACCATTCTGGCCCGACCGACCCGCACTCTGGTTCGCACAAGCCGAGGCACAATTTGAACTCGCAGCCGTCACAAGCGAGCGGACCAAGTTCAACTACATAATCTCCCAGCTCGACCACAGACATGCTACGGAGGTGGACGAAGTCCTCACATCACCGCCGGCAGAACAACCCAACCAGAAGCTAAAGATAGAGTTGGTAAAACGATTGTCAAAATCACGCGAACAACGCGTCCGCCAACTCCTCATGCACGAGGAGAGGAGACCGCAAACCTTCCCAGTTTCTACGGCACCTACAAAAGCCTCGCACCGGAGGTACCAGATGATTCCTTACGGAGTATCTGGAACAACCGGCTTCCACCACACATTCAGGCGATACTCGCCGGCCAGTCCGACGGCAGTTTGGATTCAGCTTCGCAACTCGTAGACCGCATATGCGAGGTTGCGCCACGATCCACCACTGCCTCCGTCTCCTCGCCAACCGATGCCAGCTTACTCCAGCGACTAGAGGAACTCTCACGCCAGGTAGCGGCCCTTACAATGGACCGCACTCGTCGCCGCTCACACTCCAAGCACCGGCGTGACACCGGCAACCTACCAACTAGGGGCCGGGATCCCACAGAAGAACGGGAAACTGGTGGTACCACCGGAAATTCGGAGATAAGGCGCAGAAATGTACACCGCCATACTCTTTCCGCCCGCAGCAGGAAAACTGCACCAGCAGCCGTTAAGGGTAGCAAACGTCTGCAACAACAGTACCGGCCGCCTATTCATCTTAGAAACAATCATTCCTGCTAGAAACCGGCTCCGACCTTTGCGTGTTCCCACGCAAGCTCCTTCCAGGGCGCAAAGAGAGAGTCAACTACGACATATTCGCGGCAAAGGGAACCACCATCCCCACCAACGGATGGATCTCCCTCAGCCTCAATTTGGGGTTACGCCGAGACTTCACCTGGCGCTTCGTGGTGGCCGACGTCCAGATACCCATCATCGGTGCGGACCTCTTCGCCCATTTCGGCCTCCTAGTCGACTGCCGCAATAGCCGCCTCCTCCACGGAACCACGTCCCTATCCGCACCCGGCAACGCCGCTCCTACATCAATCCCGAGCGTAAAAACCATAGGCAGCAGAGCACCATTGAATGACCTTCTCGCCCAATTCCCTGTACTCACACGCCCCACTGGAATCCATCGCGAGGTACGGCACAACACTCTCCACCACATCAGCACTACACCAGGCCCCCCGGTAACTATTCGACCGCGTCGCCTGGCTCCTGATAGGCTAACCGTCGCCAAAGCAGAATTCGACGCCATGTTGCGAGACGGCACCGCACGCCGCTCCGAAGGGTCCTGGTCTTCAGCAATCCACCTGGTCCCCAAAAAAGACAACGGTTGGCGACCTTGCGGGGTTTACCGAGTCCTCAACGCTCGGACCATCCCTGACTGCTACCCGGTCAGGCACATCCACGACTAAGCACACAACCTGGCGGGCTGTACAATCATCTCTAAGATCGACCTAGTACGGGCATATCATCAAATTCCCGTCCATCCTGACGACATAGAGAAGACTGCAATAATTACGCCATTTGGCTTATTCGAGTTTCCGTTCATGTCATTTGGCCTCCGCAACGTCGCCCAGACATTCCAGCGCTTAATGGACGACATCTTGCGGGACTTCAACTTCTGCTTTGCGTACCTTGACGATATTCTCGTGTACTCCAAAACACCGGAGGAACACGACCAGCACCTTAGGAAGCTCTTCCAGCAGCTCACGGCCTACGGGATCGTGGTCAACCCCACTAAATGCATCGTCGGAGCCGTTGAAGTAACCTTCCTAGGTTACAAAGTCTCCGGCGAATGTTCTCGCCCACTGGAGGAAAGAACCGCGTATCTGCTAGCTTGTCCGCCCCCCAAGACAGTCCGTGAACTTCGCAGATTCTTGGGGATTCTAAATTTCTACCGGCGCTTCCTACCGCAAGCCGCAACTACCCAGGCACCGCTACACGACGTCCTCGCGGGCCCTCGGGTCAAGGGTTCGCACCCCATCACTTGGACAATGGAACTCAAGACAGCTTTCGACGAGTGCAAGGCGAGTCTGTCGCGCGCCACCATGTTGGCAACACCCAGACTCCACAGCAACACTCGCTTTGGTTACAGAAGCCTCAACCACCGCCATGGGTGCCGTGCTACAACGCGTGCTAAATGCCTGGCAACCTCTCGCCTTCTTCTCCAGGAAACTAAGTCCGGCGCAGCAGAAGTATAGCGCATACGACAGGGAGCTGCTGGCAATCTATGCGGCCGTGAAACACTTCCGGCACACTTCATAATCTTCACGGACCACAAGCCCTCGTATACGCATTTAATCAAAAGAGGGACAAGTGCTCGCCACGGCAGTTCAACCACTTGGACTACATCTCGCAATTCACAACAGACATAAGACACATATCCGGCAAGGACAGCGTCGTCGCTGCGCCATTTCCCGAGTAGAGACCATCACCACGCCTGTAACTCCTGATGTACTAGCCGCGTCGCAGGAGAAAGACGAAGAGCTGCGCACCCTCCTCGAAAGGGATACTGCTCTCCTGCTCGAGAAAACGCACGTCGCTGGCACCACCGTCACACTGTACTGTGACAACTCTGCCGGCAAACCGCGACCGTACGTTCCTGCACAACTTCGACGCCAGGTGTTCGACTCCCTGCACGGCCTTGGTCATCCGGGAATCAAAGCAACTGCCAAACTTGTGTCCCAGCGTTTCGTGTAGCCTGCAATACAGAAAGGCTGCCGCACTTGGGCACGAGCCTGCCAGTCCTGTCAGCGCTCTAAGATCACGAGACATACGGTCACACCCTTGGGCGACTTTAGACTTCCGACAGCCGGTTCCTGCACATCCACATCGATCTCGTTGGTCCCTTGCCGACATCAGCAGGATTCAAGTACTGCCTGACAGCAGTGGATCGTTTCACGCGCTGGCCGGAAGCCATCCCTATACAGGACATCACGGCAGACACCGTGGCGCAAGCATTGCTGTCCGGCTGGATAGCCCGCTTCGGTTGCCCACAAACCATCACAACGGACCAGGAGCACCAATTTAAGTCACACCTATTCCGCTCCCTGGCGAAGCTGTGTGGCATACAGTTGTCCCGGACAACGGCCCATCATCCTGCCGCCAATTGCCTCGTGGAACGATTTCACAGAACACTCAAAGCAGCCATCATGTGCCGAGCAGACGAGCAGTGGACTGCTGCTCTACCCCTAGTTCTACTCGGAGTGCGTACAGCTTTCAAGGAGGACCTGCAAGCTTCCGTAGCTGAGCTCGTCTACGGCGAGCCACTGCGGGTTCCCGGTGAGTTGCTGACTCCATCTACCAGCAACATGGAGCCCTCAGAGCTCATACAGCAGCTTCGCCGACTCATGGATCAGCTATGCCCGGCTCCAGCAGCACGACACGCCTTCCCTACTACATTCGTCCACAAGGACCACATGGACTCCACGCACATATTCCTGCGGCAGGACGCACTACGCCGCGCCTTGGAGCCCTCGTACAGCGGCCCATACAAGGTTCTTGGCCGTACTGACAAAACTTTCAAAATTGCAATGCACGGGAAATCCATAACCGTGTCGGTCAACAGAATCAAGCCGGCCTAAATGATGGATGAGGCAAACCACGAACCGAGCACCGTAGCCTTCCACCAGCGCCAGCGACCCAGCCAGCAATCGAGCCGAGCGCACCACCGCCGCCGCCAGCCGAGAAGACCACACGCTCTGGTCGCCGCGTCCGCTTTCCGTCTCGCTACGAGCCTTGAGCAGCCATCTCCGCGGGGGGGGGGGGTGATGTGGGAACTCTCAGCTTCCCACTAAAAAACGCGGAACACTCCGCTTCCTGCAGCAGTTTCTCCGCCGCCCGCATCAGCACGGCTGCGGCGAGGCAGTGCACTTGCCTCTCTCGGCCTCCCGCGAAAAGCACAGGACCGCACACTAACTGGCCCTCGCTTCAACTGGGAAATCCGCCCGCCACTGGGCGGGACCAACCTACGGCGAGCAGCCAATCGCAACGCAAGCAATTCGGCTCTGACTCGCATAAATACAGGGCCAAAACCAAACTTCATTCACACACAGGCAGCAACAAAGGAGTGAGCCAGTCGTACAGACAGCAAGGAGTAGAAAGTCATCGGACACCAAAGGAATAGAGCTGTGAACACAGCAAGCCTGCGGCCGACCGACGCAATAACCTGCACCACACGGGTGGCCTATCTCTGCCCGCCACGTCTACGCCAGCAGCCAAGCAGCGCATAGTCAGCGAGCTTCTCTCCGCTCCCACTACGAGGCTCCACCATACAAGCGCACTTGCACGTGCGGCAAAATTACCACAAACGATCTCTCGAGATCTTGTATATTCGCTGGAATATTAATAAATAAGCTGAGTGGAAGTACTGCGTTATTTCTTGTACAAGAAACCTGTTAGCATCCACCACAGACATATTACTTAAGAAATAAACAACCGGGAACTACAGCCAGGAGTATATATAGACATATACTTGAACTACTGATATACTAATATACAGTAAGTTTTCAAAATTTTAATTACAGTTTATTTTCATTTATTTTAAAATTCATTTTGATCTTTATACTTAATGTACTTAATTATACTTTATACTCAACTGTCTTATGGTTTGAAGGGTCGTACTAATGCTCGAAACTACTGCTGGAAAATCAAAATTTGGTACAGACGGGAGGAATATTTAAACACGTTACGTCTACCTGAATTTACAGTCGATTTTTATAGCAGCAGTAGCTATGGTTATGATTGGAGGAGACTGGATCCTGAGTTGCCGCCATTAGCAAGGCATTAAGTTGAAAATAATTATTGTATAGAACCAAATCATTAAGACAGGGAGTTGTTCTTCTGGAGAGGTGTGCTTAGTGACTTTGTGTTCATGGAGACTGTACATTTCTGGCTACATAAGCAAAAGATACGCTACAACGCCATGCCAAAGGCAATATAATGCACCTACAAGAACGAGACATCAGTCGGTATAAACAAGGCAACGCATGTGCTTAACCTGAACAGCTACACATACGCAACACATCGGCGCTTGAAACCAATGCAGTGGTTGATAATACAGTGATCGCAATAAGTGATATACAGTGCTTCACCTGAACAACTTTACACACGCAACACAACGGTGCTAAAAGCCAGTGCAGTGTTTTATAATATAGTGATCACGACTAGTGATATACAGTACCCTTTGGATGTGGTCCCCAATAGAACAACGAAAAACTTTATTGTTTTTTAAAAATTTTTTATATAACATCCACACGCCTCACGATAAACCTATTGAACGTGATTATGCTGTGAAACGCTAGTTGCCCTGAAGATGGCCAGTTAGCTGGCCGAAACATATGTAGGGCTTGATTTTTTAAAACTATTAATGTTTTCATAAAAGTGCATGTGTTGGTATAGTTTTTACTAGTGTTTATTTTGATCATTTGCATTTATTGCAAAATTGCAGGTCTCCACCCTACAAAACCTGGAACTGACTGAGAGGCAGATGTTTGGAGACATTTTATGTAATAACATACTGCATGTTAACATATGTATTTTAAACTGTAAAATCAATGACTATATTTACCATTCAGAGAGACACGATATACACTGCAAATGTCTATGTACGTTGACTCCCTGATGATGGCTGAAATAGAATGGAGTGTATGACGGCAGTCCGTTAACGTTCCACACGACAATAATCCCTGACGATAAGAAATCATACCTACCGAACCTGACTAGTTCAATTACCACTCCTGTGAATTCCGTCTTCTGTGGAAAACATATAATCCGAGACGTTGAATCTAAAAGGACGGTAACAAAGAAAGTTGCGCCCAACTGCGTGGGGTAAGAAAGGTCTAATTACCTTTGGTCATATAAAAGAATAAAGTATCACCGAAACGTCGACCAAGCAGACCTGTTCCGGGGAACAAACAACGGACAATGAGGCATCTACAACTTCAATGCAGATCAGCGAGTGTAGGAGTCAGTCGGAAGCTAGAACATCGCTCCCGGGGAGGATATTTTGCAGTCACACCAAGTCACGTCAACACACCGGCTCAACAGAACTGACAACTTTAAAATTCTCCATTGTGCACCAAGTAGTAAGTGAACAGTGTACTTAGTGATATTGCATACAATCGACTTTAGGAACAAACAACATGGCACAGACACAGTTAAGAAGTAGGAGTGTAGCATTAGAAGTGAATCAGGATTCGCAAAGTATAGATCCAGTTGTGGAATGCTTGCACACAGATTCTGAAATAGGCGGAAGTGATGAGACTAACTTTCAGGGGGAGATACAAATTACAGGTGACGTGCCCAAGTCAGTTGATCAACAGCTTGATAATCTCACCAGGTCATCAGATAGTATTATAATGACTCGAAGTCAGTTACACTCCATATTAGCTGAGGTAATGAAAGGTTTTCAGGAAGAGACTAGTAAATTAAATAAATCTGAAAATTCTAAAATAGCAGAACAGATGCAGTTTGAAATTTCTAAATTGGCTGAGCATGTAGAGCGTACTAACAAGAAATTGTCTGAAGATTTAGCAAGGCAGATAAGGGAAGATAATGCTAAATTAAGGAAGGAATTTACTAGCAATTTAGAGACAGAAGTAAGAAAGGTTGAAAATGATATGGATAAATTACGGAAAGACACAGACATTGAAACTGTGAGTCTGAATCATAATGTTGATATTGTTTGTGAGGGGTTAAATGACAAGTTGACTGGTCACATTACAGAAACAGATCAGCGATTTGATAGTGTCACACAAGAAATAAATGCCAAAACCAGAATTTTATCAACTGATCTAACCCAACACATTAAACAAACAGATAGCGACATACAAGTTGTAAGGCAAGAAGTGGCACAAGTCAGAGAGCAGGTCAACAAAGATTTAGCTGATGAGATGAAGGTTATATCAGATGGAGTGGCAAACTGTAATAGTAAGATTGTTGCAGATAGGCAGTTAAACCAATCACAGATATTGAAAGTAAACCAGGAATCGATAAGTTAAAAGACAGGTTGTTCGCTAGGCAATCATGTGGAAATACAGCTGTTATTCCAAATCATTGTGATATAGCCAGACTAAACAATGCTAGGCAGGGGACGACAGAATCCACTACAAACACGAATCATAGTGCAAGTGACCAAGGGAATGTGCATTTGAGGAGTGTGTGTGAGAATTCATTTAGCTGTAATAATGTAATGCAGAATAATGATATACATGTGTGTGATACAAATGTAAATGTAAACCCTAGATTACTGGTAAACAACAGTACGCTAAATGAGTTAGCATTACCAATTTATAGTAATAATGCAACTCAGATCATAGGCAACTTCTTGAAAGAATTAGATATTTATTTTTGAACTCACATCAGTCCCTGAAAATTTGCAATTGCCACTAGCAGCACAGGCCATAAAGGATCCTTTCGCTAAAGGCTGGTTGAATGCAGAATACCATAAGTTAGGTACTTATGAAGAATTCAAAGTGAAGATTACTCAGATGTTGTGGAACGATCAACTTCAGGCAAATACAAGATGCAGAATGTTTCGTGACAAATATATGAGTGGAGGAGAAAATTTAGCTGAACATTATTTAAAATATATGAGTTTAGCAGCCAGTTTGCAACCGCCATTGGGAGAGTATGACCTACTAGGTGCACTCACAGCTCATTGTCCACTGGATATACAGAAATGTATGATTTCCGCCAATTTGAGATCAAATCAGGAGGCCCTAATTTTTTTTGGGAAAGTTGCAAGCGTTAAATGAGGAAGGGAAGTCACAAATGAAGACAGGCAGGAACCGAGTACTCGAGATTTTGGTAGGAAAGAGAACAGGAATGTAGGGCCGAAAAGAGAGGAGAATCAACGCGAATATCAGCAGAATGTAAGACATGTTAGGTACGAGAGACAGCAGTCACATAAATCTAGACCACCGTACACTCAACGAACTCCAATGAGTAATCAGCGTCGTAATTACAACAGCAGAGTTGGAGGCAATCTATCGGACAGCAGAAGTCTTGATCCACAAGTTCCTGAATTCGAGCACGCAAATAGAAATAGCAGAACCCATTCAACCAAGGACCACTGAGTAGAGCAGGGAATGTGACACAAAATCAGGGAAACTAAGCACGGGACCCCGAGATGGGCAACGCGTGGTCTCACGTTCGACAGAATCCAGTCTAGCCCAACACCTGTTTATGGATGACACTAATAGCAATGAAACTAAAGCCCTAGAGATTATAAAACCAGATTTAGAGTTTAAATTTATTTCGTACTCAAGAGCCGGCTCTTGAGTACAAATAAACGGACGCCATAGCAACGCACTAAAAAGCTTTATGCAGTTGCTAAATAACTTTTACAAATTTCAAATACTTGTGCAATTCATGGCTTAAAAAACACCAACAACCAATACTAAGAACGCGACGACTAATGATAGTGTGATACCAGCCATAGCAAAACAGTGAAAGCTCAACAAGGAAAACATCTGGCATACGACGCACCCAAGGAATATCTAGTGCTATACCCTACAAAGTGCAGTGTACTCAAGACCCCCAGTGCCGAACTTCATGGATAAAACACACACATCACATAACAATAGTGGATATCATGCAGCTCACCGACGCACTATTGGATTAGAGACCACGTCATCTACCATAACAGTACAGCGGAAAAACTCAACAGTACCCACCATAGCAGTGAGGTGAAAAAAAAACCCAAAACATTGGTAAAACAGTGGACAGTATTGTGGATCAGTGTACAAAAAATAACCCCCACGCATAACTTAATAAACAATGGACTACGTGAAGTGCACATACGTGCGTACGAAGCCCCTGAGGATGGTCACTTTGTGACCGAAACATATGTAGGGCAATTGTAAAGTGTAAAACTTAATTTGTGCAGTTGTTGGTTGACATATCCATTTATATCTTGTTTTCAATTTATAAAAGTATTTTAAAAGCATCGTGGTAAAGTTAAAAGCATCTTGTTACAACATGTTCAAATTATCTTATTAAGAGCATTTTGTTTTAACCTTTGTAAGCCATGTCACAGTTGGAATATCAATAGAACAACCAAACTATATAACGGCTGGTGTTACCAAACCTGGCGCGGCACTCTGTCTGGACGTCAGACCTGCAAGACCTGTCATCGTCACATAAACCTATCTTACTTCACCGACGGCGGTACTTTCATCACCTCGAATCCTATCATCCACTGCTCCCGCTCGGCAAAATCTACAATCGTATCTGCGAAGTGAAGCACGTTAATCGTAATTCCAAGTAGAAGATACAACAGGTTACCCTTAAGTGCTACCCTTCCTCGCTACCATAACAAAGACGCTTTAAGAAGTCAGAACCATCATCAGGACATCTGGGTATCAACAGATGAAAAGACAGATGCTGACAGCAGGTATGTAGCAAATGTGATTGTTGGCACACCCTGTGCCGATCGCCCAAGCTACGTTATTTCTGTTACATTGTGAAGTCTTCGACAAGTAAATAACATCACAATCACCATACTTTTCGATAACGCAAAGAAAATGTAATGGTAAAACAAAGTAAAATGAGACAGAATCCTGCTACTCGTAGCAGAATCTGCCATCCATCCACCCATCCAACCACCATGATGATGGCTGGACCACAGCCGAAACATATGTAGGGTAAAAGTGTAACAGAAATACAAAAAGTGCATTTGTTGGTTATAATACTGCTAACTGAAACAAAATGCGCGGTGAAAATAACGTGAACATATAACGTCACACTCGTTAGTCGTTTTTCGTTTGTACGTTTTCCAATGCATAAAGTCACGAGGACATAAAATACTCCTTGTACTTAATTTCGCCGGATTTCTTGAGTGCATTACGAAATAAAAGCGTAAGTTCGTACCTTTGAAACGTTGTTTAAATACTGACTGACAGAGCGGTAACAGGTTTTTAAGGACTTCTTTTTCAGTCCTGGACCGTAAAGTTTGTAATCACTTAAAATGGCCAGAACTGAATATTCTCACAATTGCTGTGATTTGAAACTATAAGTAAGTGAGAAAGTAGGGCAGCTCATGGAAAAAACCGTAGGAACCGCCAGGAAGCCACATTAAGATACTGATACTAGTTTATGTATCAGGTTCTAAGGTTAACAATCAATTTTCTCCTAATACGGTAACGACAAGATCACAGACATAAATAATAAACATTTTTCAAACCAACATCCTCATCTGTAATAATATTGGACCTACTTTGTCAGTACATTGATACATATAAAGAATAGGAATAAATTTAGAATTCACCATTTCAATCTAATTGATCAAAGCTGAAGTATGAATCAAACAAAGCTTCTTGATGGATTACGATTACATAACCGCGCTGCAACTCTGTCAACGGAACTGTCTCTAAGACATCGTCCACATGTACCCATAGTCGCACCGATGACCACTCTAACACTCCCAAGAGTTCATGTTCAATGGCCTTATGATACTATCAATACCCCCAGCTTCGCTCTATTTTGCTTGCGAAAGCATACTCGTCATTTTACCCTGATGAGATGGAAGCAACTTCATCCTTTTCTCTTATGGGAGGAATAGCTAGCATGTTAACTAACCTTCTCCCACCTAAATTTGTAGACCAAGATGGACAACTGCAAGCAGCATTCATACAAGCTGGAATGAATTTGGTTGTTGATCCATACCACACTGAAGAGGAGGTGTTGGAGCTCTTGAATTACCCTAAAGTTATTGAATTCTTAGATAAGTTTGAGGGTGACAACATTATCTTATATCGAGATCACAGCGATCAGCAAATATTAATGATAGGGATAATCTTGTTAACACTCGGAAAGAATGTGAATCCAGATAATTATACAGGGTGGATTAGAAATAGACTGAGAACTTTCAAAGGGGCACTAGGCATCATGGATGACAGGTGTTGTTGGACAGAGGCACAGTGTCCACCCCAAGAGACACTGGCAGCATGTTACACCATCCTGTCTGTTTCTTTTGGAGACACATTCTAAGGGTCTGCATCTCGGCTGCCGTGAAACAATAAGGGATTGGCTGCTGTTTTTAGAAGTTATCATGTTTCTACAAGGCGTTGAAATAGGTCATATATTAATGATTGATCGTTACATCTTTGGTAAATATCCTGAACTCTTAGGAATTAGAGCCCTAAGGGCTATGGAGGCTATGAACAATGCCTGGAATTATTTGTCATCCCTCAATCCTGGTGAAAGATATTTTGCAAAGATTCTCTACAACAAAGATGAAACAGCAGCACTGAATAGGAAACTTCAGCCTTTTAGCCACTGCTGCTGTAGCCGCTGCTCAGTTTGAGATTCCTGGCATGCAGTTTTATCGCGGCGGTAATGTTGCTGGAACAAGTGGGGAACTTGTTGACACCGTAAAGCAGTACAGTGGACCCTCGAACTTCGAACGGTTTGATGTTCGAACAACTTGAAACTCGAACAAAAAATTCGAGGAAAATCCGGTTTGGAAACTCGAACAAAAACTCGAAAGTCGAACAAAGAATCACGTGGTTGCCTTCTCTCTCTGCTTGGTCGCACGCGCAGTTGCTCGGTCAGTTCTCCCGTGACTGGTTCAGTGAGCATCTCGCAAATTCAGTCTGTTTTTAAGCGTTTTATTTATTTATTTGGGTTATTTTTATATTGTCTTTAATAATACCCATTCATAATGGCACCAAAGAAAGTTACTAGAGGTGAAAAGCCTAAGAGAAAAATCGTAATTTCTAAGACAGAAATGAAAAAGGAACTTATCACTAAGTGAGAAAGTGGTACACGTTTATCGGACCTGGCTGATCAATATAGCATGGCTAAGTCGACCATATCGACTGTGATGGGTGGTTTCATTGGGAATGTGCCAATACCACTGCTGGCAATTTAGAACGTAACAAGCCTTGCTATTGTATGTTATGTAAACAAGTTGGAAAATGTAAAGAACAGGAAGAAACCATTCTGAATCTACAGAGGGACTTGGCATTAAGATTACGTTGTTGAAATCGATAAATAGCTCCAGTTGTAATTGCAATAATAACAATCTGTCCTCTAGTTGGATTGATATCAAAGCCAAAGCCAAACATAGAATGAAAAGTTGTTGCTCTAAAAGGGATAAAAATGTAAATCTAAAACTGATCAACAAATTTGAGCCTCTAACTGCTTTGGAGCCTAAAATTGTTGCTCAGCTTGATAAATTTGTGAATCCTAAAGCTAGTAACAAGAAATGTAAAAGGGTTCCGCTTCTAGGTAGTAGTCATGCTAGAGGATTAAATGATAGGCTTCAATCAGTCCTGGGGTCTGAGTATGCTGTCACTAGTTTATTCAAACCCAACGTTGGACTTCGAAATGTCACTGCAGATCTGAAAGCTCTAAGCAGAGACTTAACTAAGGATGATCATGTAATCATAGTCGGGGGACCAGAAAATAGCCTGGATGTAGACAGACATTATCACACTGAGAAGGATCTAAACAGCATTGCCAAAGACAGCATTAATACAAATTTTGGGTTTGTTGGCCTTCTTGTGCGTCATGACAAGCTTCATATGAACAGAAGGGTGAGGAGTGTAAATATGGAGCTTGAGTGTACGCTGTGGACTGCTGACAGGTCCCACATTGATCTAATAGATGTTACCATCTATCAATAGATATGACCATACCAGACATGGTTTGCACCTGAATTCGAGAGGCAAGGAGAAACTTGTGCATCTCATTGCTGGTGGGATTAGGTGCATTCCAGAAACTGGAAGGATTCCTGTGATATCTGGTGTATATTCTAGGCCTTTTTTAGACTAAATCCCCAAATCGGATCCAACAGTATAAGAGTAATTCAAACTACTAACAATACTTTGACAAAAAAAACTTGCAATACGCCAAAAAGAAAATCTCTTAGTATACCATCAGACCATTGGAGGACTTTCCCAAAAAACAGAAGAATTAATAATCTCTCTAAATAGTGCCCACTCACCACATATTCTTTGTTTAACTGAACACCATCTGAAAGCACCAGCTTTCTTACAGCTTAATTTAGAAAATTATATGCTAGGCAGCAGCTTCTGCAGAAAGAATCTAACTGAAAGAGAAGTGAGAATTTTGTAAAAAAAAAAAAATAAATAAATAAATAAATAAAATTTATCCAGGTAGAGTTAAGGCAGTTTTGCAGAGAGCAGGACATAGAATGTTGTGCTATAAAATAAATAGCAAATTTTCCAAATTCTGTATTTTAGCAATATATAGAGCACCATCAGGCGATTTTGAAACCGTTATAAACAAGTTAGACAGCATTATGAACTATCTTTACAAACCAAGAACAGAATTTGTTATCTGTGGGGACATAAATATAAATTATTTCGCTGAATGTTCCCGTAAGCAAAGATTAAACTCCTTTCTAGCATAATTTAATCTCACATCAGTAGTTAATTTCCCCACAAGAATTCAACATGGCTCCAGCTCTGCAATCGATAATATTTTCATAGATAACTCGAGGTTAGGATAAATTATCAATGCAGCAAAGCACATGCATGTAAATAAACTGATATTAGACTCTGAAAATAGAGTAAAAAGTGTTGGAAAATTGTAAAGAAGGAAACTGGTAAACAGTCTTCAGGTGTTGAAAGCCGACCGATTAAGATAAATGATAATATAATAAGGGACCCTAAGCTAATATTTTTAATACCTGCTTTTTAATGATTGCAGAGAAAATGATTAGCAGTGAAACCATAACTACAACAACAGGAGGAGCAATGAAATTCCTGGCAGAAGCAATTCCTGAGATATTTGCAAGTATAAATTTTTGCCCACTAGACCAAATAAAATTAAAAAAACAATTTCTCGAAAGTCAAAAAATTCTTGTGGTTACAAAGAAATTTCATCCAAATTACTTAAAATTGTGTAATTATATATCTGTTCCGTTAAGTTATTTGTGTAACCATTCAATGGCCGTAGGAATTTTTCCAGAAAGACTTAAAATATTCGACAGTAAAACCATTATATAAAAAAGGTGAAAAATCCTGCATTTCAAACTATCAACCTATCTCACTGTTTTCAACATTTTCAAAAATTTTTGAGAAAATTATGTGCAAGAGAATAAATGATTTTTAAATTCAAACAACATCCTTGCAGATGAACAATTAGGTTTCAGGAAAAACTCCTCAACAGAGAAAGCTTTATTTAGTTTAACTAATGAAGTCGTACGTGCCGTTAACGATGGAATGCATGTTAGTGGGATATCTTGTGAGCTTGCCAAGGCATTGATTGTGTTAACCATGAAATATTACTGTGGAAATTGAATTTTAATGGAATTTGAGGTTTAGCAGGACAGTGGTTTAAATTATATCTAAAAAAACAAGAGGCAAAAAGTTGAAATAAAGTCCTCTCATACCAATCAAAATGCCTATTCGCAATGGGGCGCTGTAAATCATAGAGTGCCGCAGGGTTCAATACTTGGCCCCTTGCTTTTTCTCTTATATATCAATAACCTGCCTGCAACTATAAATTCTATATCCAGACCAATAATCTTTGCTGATACAAATGTCATTGTTGCATATCCAGAACTGTTCCATCTTCAAGATACCATGAATGATGTCTTTGCCAAACTAAACAAATAGTTTACAGCAAACAAATTGTTACTGAATTTTGAAAAAACAAACTATATAAAATTTGCTACTAAGAACAAGCCATATTTTCATATAAATGGGAGCTATGACAATAATTTTATTGAGAAAGTAGAAGCAAATAAATTTCTTGGATTAGAGATTGACAATAATGTAATTGGAAGAGGCACATTGAATATATCATTCCCAAACTAAGCTCTGCATGCTTTGCCATGAGACTATTGTGTCACTCACGAGGATAGATACTCTAAAATTAGTTTACTATGCATACTTTCACTCAGTACTCTCATATGGGTTAATCTTCTGGGTAAATCTTATTACGGTGGCAGTGGACCGGTACGGACGTGTCTACTCCGTGCTCCCTCCCCCTGCACCTGTGTTCCTATTATCGGTGAGTGAGGGATCTGCCAGCCAGTTGAGTCTTTTGCCTTGCTGGCGAAATGACGGCGAGCAAAGATCAGTGTAGTGTGTGTAGAAAGGCCTTTATGGCAAACAGAAATCCTTACGTTGTTGTGGGCCGTGTGCTTCACGATTTCATCAAGCTTGCCTTCGGCTGAGTGATAGTGAGTACTCTGTCTACTTTGTGAATGGTGAGTTCACCTATCAGTGCGATTCTTGTAGGCTGAAACAACGTGCTGGCAGGAGTAATTATACTCCTCTTCATTCTACCCCGAGGGTGGCTTATGATGGTGATCATGTTGCTCGCAAGAACCATGACATTGACCTACGAGTACTTGGTGCCCAGTTCGAATCTATCCGTTCAAACGGTGAGTGCACCAACAAACTGATTGAAAACCTGTTCGACATTGTCAAAAAATTATCTGATGAGATAAGGATACTGAGAAAGGATAATGAAAATCTAAACATCAAACTGGCTCACATAGCTGCTGCCGAGTGTCGCTGTCGTGTGTCCCTTAGTCTGGGGGCGACCTGCCGTGAAGCCCCCAGTCTGCTGCGCCCGAAGCAAACATGGTCAAATCCTACAGTGATGTGCTAACTACTGGCTCCACATCTCGTATCCAAACTCCAGCTAATCCTGCTAAACCTGGATGAGTGCAAGTGACATCTACTGAGATTCTGGTTCCACAAGCTGAGAACTGTGAGGAAGGCTTCACTACGGTAATCAAGAAGAAGAAGTATAAACCGGGTGATCTTCCTAATTCTGGGACACATAAAAGTAGGCCAGCTATGGTAGGGGTCAGGAACTCCTCCTGCCTCCCTGCAACAACTAAAAAACCTAAATTAAAATCACTTTTCATATCGCGCCTTGGTCCTGATGTTTCGGCCTCAGATGTTGAAAATTATTTACAGGCACATTTAAACTTGTCCTCTCTAACTTGCACTAAGTTGAAAACCAAATTTAATTCTTATTCATCCTTTTGTGTGTCTGTCACGGAAGACGATTTTCCCCTCGTAGATGACAGTGGGGCCTGGCCAAACGGCTGCTTAATTGCACCGTTTTACGGGCGGCTTAGTTCTGAGCAGATATACACCTTGGAATGTCCTGACAAAGCCAATGAGACCCAAGCAACGACATCACCCTCCAGTCGAAAGTATACACCAGAAGCCATGGTCCCCATTGATACTGTTAGGGCCAAAGGAGGAGGCACTTGTCTGAGCGAATAATGACCAGTTCTCCCGCAGATGCTTTTGGTGATAGCTCACCTTCTATCTTACAAACACATTTAGACATTTACTACCAGAATGTTCGTGATCTCAGGACTAAGGCTTCTGAACCACTTACAAATGTCCACTCATCTGACTTCCCTATTATCTGTTTGACTGAAACCTGGCTCAATGATGTGTGTTATAATCAAAATCTCTTTCCTGGACCTTACTTAGTGTACAGAGCTGACAGGGTCAGTGTGGTGAAATCATGTGGAGGAGGTACCTTAATTGCCATATCCAATAACGTCTCAGGCGTTGTACATAGAGCTGACTTAGAACTGGTCGAGGAATGCGTGTGGGTTGAAATACCTACTGTGGATGGCATTAATTTACTTACTGGCAACCATTACTTTGCGCCGGACATAGCTGTGGACACTATAAAGCAGTCTTTTTGCAGTTTAGAAAACATATTACACACCTATAATTTTCGAGTTCTTGTTGTTGGAAACTTCAACGTACCCGGTTTCGACTGGAAACTTGGAGATCTTCCAGTAGTTCTCACTACTATAACAAATTGAAGGGTGTTTACTCGGCTTATCTCAGCATAATTATTCCCGCAGCAATGGCAACCTGCTCGACCTTATTTTCTCCAACTTCACTGATTTTTCTATTAGCTATGATGTGCACTATCTTGTGCACCCGGACGTTTTCCATCCTCCTTTTGTCGCTGAATTAAAGTTACCTACTAGAAGGTCAAATTTGTTGTCTAATATCTCTTTCAGAAAGTATTCTTCTGGGGATTACTTAATGTTGTATAACACTCTGTCTACATACGATTGGTCTTCTCTCTATAATGAAACCTCTGTCGACGCTGTTGTTGATAGACTCACTGTTGCTGTTACTCAAACAATGAAAAGGCTATTCCTACTGGGTGCATTAAGAGATGCAAATTCCCCATATGGTTTTCCAATGAATTAAAATCTTATACCAGGAAAAAGAATTACTTCTACAGGCGTTTTAAGAAATATATGTCTAATTAGTTCTGACAAATTTTCCTCATACCGTAGGCTTGTCAAAGCAACCATACGGTCTGACAAGCTTCTATGGCTTAATAGTATTGATAATAACCTCAAGACAAATCCTGTGCATTTTTGGAAATATATTTCTTCAATCAGGAAAAGTGACAACAATTCAAGCAATCTTGAGGTTAATGGAAACCATCTGTCCCAGCCACGCGAAGTTGCTGAGGCTTTTGCTGAATACTTTAAAAGTGTCTTCAATAACCCCTACCTACATGACTCTTCTACTGCTTCTCAGTCCTCTGATACCTTATCTATAGCATCAGTCTCTGACTTCCATGTTTTCAAAGCCATTAAGTGCTTACGTTCAAAATCTGTTGAAATTGACAACATACCTGCATTTATTATAAAGGGTTGTTCAGATATTTTTATACCTGTTCTTTATACCTTTTCGTGAAGTAGTCCCCTTGTGACAGTCTGTTACTACAGACTGATATAAATTGTGTTCGTGGATGGTGCATCTCAAATTTTATGAAGCTCAACATCAACAAGACTAGAGTTATCTCATTTTCTAGGAAAACTAACCTACTCCTTTTTTATTACAAATTATGTGAATCCTTGATTACTCGAACTGAAAGCATCAAAGATCTGGGAGTGCAAATTGACTCCAAGCTGCACTTTCACAATTGTGTGGATTATATTTTCTCTCAAACAATTAGGCTGCTGGGATTAATTAGGTCAGTAGCTTTTTTCTTTTCCTCTCTGCAGAGCCTCTTGATGCTATTTGCACATTATTCAGGCCTAACCTAGAATATGCCCCTGTTGCATGGAATTCCATTATTTCTACTGATGCCAGTAAGCTTGAGCGCATCCAGCGGAAGTTTGTATCTCTTTGTCATCATCATTTTTTCAGTCACCCTACAGTTATGCTAATGTTTTAAATTACTTGAAATTTCATACTTTAAGTGATCGTAGGTGCCACTTAAGACGCCCTTTTTTTACTTAATGTTTACAATTGTTAAAAAATTTGCCCTACTCTTTTGGAAACTGTCGGCCTTCGTGTGCCGAATCGAAATTTCAGAGATTTTAAACCGTTGCAACTGCCCTTCCACTAGATGCGCTTCCATGGCTAATGCCATCAGTAGGGATACTTGTATATTCAATGGTAGGTCGGTTTTGATTAATGATTTGTTATTAATGTAAATCTTAAACTCGATTGATCACTGATCACTGCAACATTTTTAAATCAAGTCATCTATGTTCTGTCAGAGTATTGGATTCCTGCCCCAGTACTTCTTTTATATTGTTTTACTACATATTTGTTTTGTTTCTTTAGAGTTTTGTCTTGTGTATTTGTATTGTTTTGTATTTTATTTGTGCTTTGTGCTGGCTTTGTAATTGGCACTTGTGCTGTTAAGTCTGCACATTAATAAATACCCATTGAATTGAATTGAAATTCAACAAACAGTAATAAAATTTTCATCATCCAAAAAAAGATAATTAGAATAATGACAGGCGTTAAAAGCAGAGCCTCTTGAAGAACATTATTTCAGAAATTTAATATACTTCCACTTGCAAGTCAATACATTTTTTGTCTATTATCATTTGTGGTGGAATATTTAGATATATTTAAAAGAAATATAGATGTACACAGTTTAAACACGACTTAAACTTGATCTTCATATGCCAAACGCTAACCTTACTAAATACCAAAAAGGAGTGCACTATATGGGTATCAAGTTATTTAATCACCTGCCACCTAAAATTAAAAGTTTAAATTATGACATCAAAGTATTCAAACTTGCATTAAAAGATTACCTCTTATCTCACTCCTTCTATTCTGTGGACAATTTCTGCCTTTGCTGAATATTCTTATTTTTATGTAACCAGTATGTTGAAATAAGTTGTCCCTACAGGAAAAATTTTCTTGAGTTCTGATTTTTCACACGAATTAAGCCTTTATGTCTTCATATCTGTATTAAAAACACTCAGGTATATGTATATTGCACACCAAATAGGTGGTATGCTTGTTTTTGAGGCTCTATGTAATCTTGTATGTGGGGGCTCTGGCCTGTGCTGAAAATTCATAGGTTTATGTATATCTATATGTAAAAAACTTCTGTACTTGTAATATGACATGTTGTACATCCTTTGGTTTTGCCCAGGGAAGGATCTATAGAATGTAAATAAACTCTAACTCTCTAACTCTGGGAAAACTATTTCAATATACGATATTTCTGAAATCCTTGGTGCAGCTTTCCCCCTGGCCTTCACTCCAAGTAATGTGTTAAGTGGTTTTAGAGTCAAAGGTATATGGCTAACGAAACCTGACATTTTTAATGGCGAAAAGTATTTGTCATCTTATGTAACCGACAGACCACAGAAAACAACAATCCTCAAAGGCTTCAAGTCACACACTACAGTCAACTCCATCACCACCACCATCACTACCACAGCATGTAACATTTTTGTCACATGAAGATATCAGACCCCATCCTAAAGCAACAGCCCATACCATGGAAACAAAGAGGAAAAATTAGTCATTTAATGAGTAATTCACTTTTTACATTACTTTTATATATTTAACAAAAAAAAAAGTGACAACCCTAAAAAGGGATCAAGTCTCACCACTCTCCCCCACTTTACATTCGGGACATCGCCCCAAGTTTGAATCCGAACCGGGGCCGTACACACTGTTTTGGGGTTTTGTGTTTTTAGGTGTTTTCAGAAAATGCCATGGGATTGTCTTAATACAGGTTATGACACCACTCAGACGCGTGTCCATGGAAGGGGGCATGGGACTGTAAGAAAATATAACTTGTCTCACTGGAACTCAAATCTAATTACATACAAGTAGCATTTATTTATACTGAATTTAATACTTCTAAACTATTAATAATGTCCACTAGTTTGTACTAATAGACATTATCTAACACGAGAACACTTCGAGGGCAGAGGCAGACCAAAAACTGTATTAACCATGCATTTATTACTCACACAACCCGCCGATGATGAAGCAAGATGGCGTCATTTGTCTCCAGTTGCTCAGAAGACACAGCACAAACCGCTTCCACACACACGATCCATTCTCTTGCTACTCGGTTAAGACAATCACATGTAGTTATCCTAATGCTGGGCGATGTTACCAGCTTTCCTTGTCTCGACTAACCATTCTCCTTGGGTTCAGATTTGCCATCACGCCGCGCTTTCAACTTTCTGCAGCTACCTATCAACACAAGCAGCACCAGTCAGCTGTGTGCAAACTGAGTTCAAAAAATAACCACGATTGTTGACTGTTTACGTTACACCAACGAACACGATACAGTGCGCTTCATAATTTTACAACCCAAGCGCACAGTTTATATAAAGCCGCGTCCAAACTTGAGCAATCTGCCGCAATGTAACAGAGTAACGCCGTCTGGATCTGCGAATCGCTGTTACATTACGCTGTTACGCTGCGTCAGAATGCTCAAGTCTGGACGCTGCCCAACATTTAATTCCAAATAAAGCCAAGTATCCAAATGTGCTTCTCAAAATACAAGTGGTACAGCCGTGACATAGAGCTCCACTGCACAATAAAAATGCATGAATACAATTTTGTTATCACTGTTACTTAACACGTGAGGTATGCACTGTTCTGCACGTTACTGCAGTTTACAAATTATTAAAAGAGCCTGGATAATAGTAACCTTGAATTCTTACCAGGCTTTTTTCCCTGGGAAAAAAGAGGCCAGGGCGTGAAGTTGACCGCCCAACTCCATTTAGTGCAGAGGTTAGGAATGCATGAAACTACATATTTTGTACCCTACACAGGCCTACATGTTGCCACTAAAGTGTGCAAACTGTTATTTCATGAAATACCTAGTTATTTTATACAGTAACTGGAGAGGGCAGTTAACTACACAGTAGTGATGGCCCAGCAATTATTCCATTTAATAACAAGTTATTTAATAGAGTAATACACCGAACCCAGTCAACGCTTACAATGAGAGACCATACACACATTCATACATACATATACATATGTACATGCATACATACACTTACATGCGGGTGTACGTACATACGTACACATGTATGTACGTACGCACACTTATACATACTTACATACAAGGGCAATTCAAATGCGTGCATGCATGCGTACGTACATAAGTATGTACGCATGCATATACATACATACATGGGCAATTCAAACGCGTGCGTACGTACATACGTACACACATATATACAGGCTGGCCGAGAAGTCACCGTACACCCAGACAATACGCACCTCAGACTCAATTTAAGTTTACACAGCACAGCACAGCACAGCACGCACTACAATGTAAAATGGTAGTTTGGCAACAGTGACCAAGATAGTGCATACGTAATTCGCCGCACACCACATGAAGAAAAACTTGAATGTGAGGCCGTATCGCCCAACTTTCGTGAATGAACTGTCGGATGCGGACATGGATCGGCGCTTTGAATCATGCCGTGCTCTGCTGGACACATTCTCAAATGTCGTATCCCGATCAAAGGTTCTATTCAGTGATGAATGTGCCATCTATCGTAGTGCGTGCGACAGAAATGTGGTGTTCTAGTCAAAGGAGAATCCCAATTTCACGCAGGAGCTGGAACATAATCCACCGCATGTGATGATATGAGCAGGTATGACATCAGATTATCTGATTTGACCTTACTTTTTCGATGGACCGGTGGATGCGGCATCTTATTCGGTAATGTTGGAGACGTGGCTCATACTTCAGCTCAGAGACAGCGGACTCGTGGATGACGTGTGGCTGCAGCACGATGGGGCACCCGCACACTTCGCTCTTTCTGTGCGCGATGTTTTGAACGAACATTTTCCAGGCCGCTGGATTGGCCGTGGCTCACCAACATGTCCGGCAACATTGCCATGGCCACCACGTAGTCCTGACCTTACCACCCCAGACAATTCGTTGTGGGGTATTATCAAGGGAAGAGTGGCTGCGTGTCGCTACAACACCAACGAAGATTTGCGCAGAGCTGTGAAAGACGCCTTTCGCACAATTACTCGAAAAATGCTCCGACGTATGTCACAGAGGACATGGAGGAGCATCCGTTTGTGTGTCCAGCATCGAAGTGCACATATGGATCCACTGGACATGTAACCAAGACGTACGTGATTCAAATGAATTATGATCGATTATGATTGCATACTGGTTGGTGTACGGTGACTTCTCGCCCACCTGTACATACAAGGGCAATTCAAAACGTAAGGTTCCTTATTTTATTCCTGCTGAAAGGATTCCTGCATTGAGTTGGCAAGCATGGTACACATATTCACCACCACATAGGAGTAACAGGAAAGTTTGCTCCAGGTGGGTTCCCCACCAACCGACTGATAGACACAAAATGATGGGCTCATCCCTGATGCTTCTTCAGCATTACGAGGAGCATTCTTAAGCAGAATTGTTACAGGAGATGTCTCCAGGAAAAGAGATGGATACTGTTTTCTGCCATGTTTACCGAGTCCTTTTAGTTGATTTCACACCTCTCAGTTCAAAAATAAATGCAGCTGCTTAGCAAGATGCTCTACAGAGACTCGAAGAGGCTATTCGGCAAAAGACACAAGGATGTTGACCAAAGGAGCTCTTCTTTTGTACGACAATGGTCGACATCACAGTGCTGCTGCAACCGTGAATTTCTTGAACTCCTGTGGCTGGGAACTTCTTCCACGTCCACCACACAGTCCTGATTTGCGCGTCAGACTTCCATCTATTCCCAAAGATGGAAAACCATCCCAGAGGTCAGCACTTCCACTCCACTGGATATGTTCAAAATGAAGTCAAGAAATGGTTATGTGCCCAGGACACATTTTTCTTCAATGAAGGACTTGACAAATTGATATATAGCTATGATAAGTGTCTGAACAGACTTCATGATTATGTGGAGAAGTAAAGCTAATATGAGGCTGTATGACAGCCTCATGAGTTACTCTGTATGTGGTTATTTTATTTAAATAAGAAATAAGGAATCTTACTTTTTGAAATACCTATGTACACACATACACTCCATGCATCCAAAGTTTGCTAAAATGACAGCAGAACATGGAATATGCCCTGAATGTACAAAATGTACAAAATATGCAAAATATAATCCATTACAAAGTTCACCCTAGAACAGGCAATGTAGGCCCAGAGGGGGAGTAGAGTTATAGCTCTCCTTTTTTTTTAACCTCAGCGATAGATGGGGGTGAGTGGTCAACGCCACGCCCTGGCCGCTTTACCCCCCCCCCCCGGGAAAGAGACCCCGTACCCACTCTACAGGAAGCTGAGTGGGCCCCAGGGCCAGTCTGAACAGGATTTGATCCCTGGACTGTCCAGGCCGTAGCAAGTTGCTATAATGACTATACTATCCCGGCCCACATATATCATTATTACAATACAAATACAGAGTTATTATACTGCATTTTGAGCCATTTTTAAACACAGAAATTCATCAACAGAACGATGTGTATTTAAGTATCTCCATAATTCACTTTAAATTGTGCCTTTTCATTCTTCAGACTTGCAAAACTATGTCGTAAGCTGTTGAAAATTCTGAGGCCATGACAGAATGTACTTTTCTGAAAACATAAAAGGCTGGCATTTGGTCTATGCTTTTATTAGTACTGTGTACAGATGAAGTTGTTTGAAAATATTCTTGTTTATTTACTCTGAAGTTCATTTCTGAATAATATATATATATATATATATATATATATATAGTCATACTTCAAGTAGTTATTGCAGGGAATGAAGAAGTGACACAAGTTAAAGTACAGAACGAGGGACCATCCAAAACTTACCATGTTTTCCCATCCCTCCCATGGAACACCGCCTTAACGAAGCACTGTCCGTGCGGGCGGTGAGGGTTTGTGTGCCCCAAAGAAGCTGGGGGCTAAACCGGCGGTAGCTTAGCTACTGGTAGGGTCTCCCAAGCCAGGCAGGCCTTAGCGGAGGGACCAGACGAAGAGTGTTCCACAACGACCTGTCAGAACCAATAACCTATCCAAAACATCCTACCTATATTCCTATGAGTCACCAAAGCTAAGGTGTGAGGCATCGTGCCGAGAGCTGCATGGCAATGGGGTGGTAAAACAGCAGTGTCGCGAACGATCCCCTCGGGGAACCGGGCAGCACCCCGTTGTATCAATGCCTTCCACCCGTAAGGGGCTCTGCGGGTGGTGACTGTTATTTCCCCAATACTCGTGGGAACAAAATGGACACGAAAAATTTAAAACCTAAACAAGGAGCAGATTTGGCTGCAGACTTGTCAACAGAAGACTCCCATATGGAGGCTGAAAGTGAACCCGTTGCTGTCTCTTCAGAGGAGGACAGACTAGCTGCAGGCGTCTCTACGATCAAACTGCAGACTCGGCGTCTCTCTGGAGCGCAGCGAAGGAAACTAACAAAAGAAAGGAAAATGAAGGAGGGCACCTGGACGGTTGAAAAACCTAAAGGTAGAACTCCCTCATCTAAGGAGAAGAAGGTGAAGGAAAACAGTGGGCGTGTGAAAAGACCCCACTCTGACTCCAAGTACTCCACCCTCGACAACGAAGCCACCTAAGAAGCCCAGGAACACGCAAGTGGAGACTGAGTCTTATAAGGAAGCTGTAGTTGGAATAAGAATGGCGGTCATCTTCAGACGCTATCCGGAAGAAAAACTAAATGAGGCTCAGGTTGACCTCATTCAGATAAAACTTTTGGAGGCTGTGGATGCGAGTCCCGAGGGGAGATGCCTCCACAGTTTCTAAATACCAGATTTACACAGGGAGCACTATGGATGAACTGTGCAAATGAACACTCGAGGGTCTGGCTAATGCAGACCATAAATGGACTTGGGGAGCTTTGGAAGGGGTTGGAGCTGACAGTTGTTGACTCCAAAGACCTCCCGAATAGACCCAAGGTGCTTGTCCGCATACCAAATACCTCAGAAGTTACCACTGTCACAACGCGTCTTAGGATCCAGAATCCAGGACTGAATACGGCGGATTGGACACTAATGAGCCGTAAGGTAATTGAGAAGGAACAAACTTTGGCCTTCACTATAGACTCAGACTCATACAAAGTACTGGTTAAAACCAACTTCAAGGCCTTCTGGGGACTAGGAAGAGTCATCTTCAGGACCCTGAAGGATGAAGAGGAAATAAAAGAAAAACCAGTAGATGAGGGTGCTGCAGGTAAATCTTCATCACAGTAGGGCGGCTTCAGCAGCCCTCTGTGTTGCAATGAGGAACTGTGATGTAGCCCTCATACAAGAACCATGGATCTACATGGGAGCTGTCAAAGGTTTAAAAGAGGTAGGTGGAGAACTAATTTATAGTAGATCCAATCTAAATCCAAGAACCTGTATTTTAGTCAAGAAAGACTTTAAGATACTGCCGATGATGCAATATTGTTCTAGAGATCTCACGGTAATCAAAATCAGGGGGTCATGTGACAGAGGGCCGAGGGAGATTATTCTAGGATCGGCCTACCTGCCATATGATGAAACTGAACCCCCACCCCATAAGGAGTTAGAAAAGCTGGTGGCAGGATGTAAAGCAAAAGGATCACACCTTGTCATCGGCTGTGATGCAAATGCGCATCACACATCCTGGGGAACCACAAACATCAACACCAGAGGTGAGTATATGTTAAACTTCATTATGGCAAATAATTTAGACATAATGAATAAGGGTAACAGACCTACTTTTGTTACGTGTAACAGGCAGGAAGTTATTGACATAACTATTGCCACCTTTTATGCTGGCAATCTTGTTAAAGACTGGTTTGTATCTGAGGAGGTAAGTTGTTCGGACCACAGATACATACGATTTAACATTACGGGAATTAACCGTTCAGCTGAATTCTATCGCAATCCACACAGGACTGACTGGGAGTCCTTTAGAACTGACCTGGAAAGCCACCTGAGTGGAGTGAAGGATAGGATTACTAATTACATTGACCTGGAGATTGCTGCAAAGCAATTTCAGGATGCTATTAACATGGCATACCATGATAACTGTCCTTCTGTGGCAAGGCAGAACAGCAGGAATATATCTTGGTGGAACAAAGACCTTGCGGACAGAAGGAGGAAAGTTCGCAGATTATTTAATGCTGCGAAAAAGTCAGGGAATTGGACTGACTATAAGAACAGCCTGACTGATTACAATAAGACACTTAGACAGGCCAAGAGAGAATCCTGGAGGAGGCACTGCGAGGAGATAGAAAAGGCTCCTGAATGTGCAAGACTCCAGAAAATTCTCTCGAAGGATGGGCAAAGTGTAATTAGCTCTCTCCAGTTAGAAAACGGAGAATATACTAACACAGAGAACGAGACTCTGGAGGAATTACTCAGGGTTCATTTCCCTGGTTCAAAAATACTTAATGAACCTTCTGGTGGATGGGACGGTATTGAACTGGAGTCTCCTAAATGGAAGGCATCCAGGAGTGACTGGGCATTCTCCAAAAGGGTCGTAAGTTTTGGAAAATTGAAATGGGCTGTTCACTCATTTCAACCAATATAAATCCCCAGGTATGGATGGAATTATGCCCATCATCCTACAGCAGGGTTTTGAACTGCTAGGGGGAAAATTATTAAAATTACTAAGAGCTAGTCTGGCCTTAGGATATATCCCGATGAGCTGGAGGCATATCAGGGTGGTGTTTATTCCAAAACCTGGGAAACCTTTGACCCAGGCTAAGTCCCTGAGACCTATCAGCCTCATGTCTTTCATACTCAAAATACTTGAGAAAGTGATCTATGCACACATCAGGGATGGTGTTTTGGTTGAAAAACCACTTCACCAATACCAGTATGCCTATAGGGCAGGTGTGTCCACAGAAACTGTACTTCTCCAGGTGGTAAGCAGACTGGAAAGATCTTTGACAAATAAGGAGGTTGCGCTGGGTGCCTTCTTGGACATTGAGGGGGCATTCGACAATACCTCCTTTAATGCTATTACTACAGCTGCCAGAGAACGTGGACTTGAGGAAACATGTTGTAGATGGATCAGGTCCATGCTTGAAGGCAGACTGGTACATACTTCCCTCATGGGCAGCAATCTTACTGCCCAAGTAGTAGGGGGGTGTCCACAGGGGGGAGTTTTGTCTCCCCTTTTGTGGAATCTAGTAATAGATAGGCTTCTGGTAATAACCAATGACCTAGGATTCAGAACCTTCGGATATGCTGACGATATTGTCATCATAGTGCAAGGTAAATTTGAACACACTGTCAGGGAACTCATGCAAAGTGCCCTGGATGCAGTGGTAAATTGGGTTGTCAAAGAGGGCCTGAATATAAACCCTCATAAAGCAACCATAGTTTCTTTTACCAATAGAAGGATAGTGAGGGATTCAAGACCGATCACACTTCTAGGTAAAGAACTTGTGATGATGGGGGAGGTTAAGCACTTGGGAGTGATTCTAGATTCCAAACTTAACTGGAACCAACATCTACAAAAGTAATTAGGAAATCAATGACCACCTTTACAGTGGTCAGACGAATGTATGGTAAGAGATGGGGACTTAGACCTAGTATGTTGCATTGGCTCTACACTAGGGTAATCAGACCATCTATTCTCTATGCTGCCTTGGTCTGGTGGCCAAGGTTAAGCAAAAGAGTACCAAAAACCAATTAGGCAGGATTCAAAGAATGGCCTGCCTAGCTATTACTGGGGCTATGAAATCGACCCCTACTGCAGCAATGGAGGTGCTTCTGAATCTGACTCCGCTAGATCTATTGATTATAGCGGAGGCGAGGATGGCACTCTATAGACTGAATATAATTGAGCAACCAAATATTCCCAAAACGGAAGCAGGGTTGCTGAATATCTGGAGGAAGGTGGGTGACCCTGTACTTGATATGCGGTCAGACCACATTACACCAGTATACTATAACACCAAAAACTACATGGTCAATATTGACCAGGAGTTTTGGAGGAAAAAAGACCCAAGGCTTCCCAGAGACGCCCTAATCTGGTTCACAGACGGATCAAGGGATGGCTCAGGGACAGGATCTGGGATTCAAGGCATAAGACCAGAGAAAGGCCTTAGTTTCTCTCTGGGTAAATTTGCCACAGTTTTTCAAACCGAAATACATGCCATTCTTCAATGTGCATGTGTGAATATAAGTAGGGCTTATAGTAATAAGCGGATCCTTATTTTCTCTGACAGCCAGGCGGCACTTAAGGCACTCAACAGCCCAAAAGTAACGTCGAGACTAGTTGTAGAATGCATGGATGCTCTATCTGAACTGGCAGAACGCAATGAGGTAACCCTCATGTGGGTGCCTGGGCACAGTGGCATCCTTGGTAATGAAAAAGCTGATGAACTTGCAAGGCAAGGTGCAGCTAAGCCATTACTTGGCTCAGAGCCGGCTCTTGGAATACCAAAGTGTACAGCAAGAGAAGCAATCAAGAACTGGACTGAGTGTCAACATTTAACCACCTGGAAAAATATACCAGGTCACAAACATGGCAAACTTTTTATCAATGGACCATGCAAGAAGAAAGCTGACGGCCTGATCAAATTGAGCAGGAATCAACTTAGATCAGTAGTAGCATTCCTCACAGGACATGCACCTGTGAGAAAGCACTTAAACACTATGGGCATCTTCGAAGGAGATCCGACCTGCAGATTTTGTGGGTCGGAGACTGAAACTGTGCACCATATTGTTTGTGGTTGCGAGGCACTGGCTCGACAACGTTATAAGTTCTTTGGGAAGATGTTCGCTGAACCAAGAGATATAAGCTTGGCTTCACTAAAAGACCTGTGTCTCTATATTAGTAGCACAGGGCTAATGAACCAATGCTGAAAGAAAGACTAAGGGTGAGCACAATAAGCCTGAGGCTGCGGTGCATCCGGAGCGAATGCCGACGGGCCCATAGAAAGAAGAAGAAGAAGATGTTTTCCCATAGAATAACCACTTATTTCATAAAATAAGAAACAGATCTCAGTGAAAGCCTTCAAAGGTGGACTGTCCAACACTTTAACTAGTTAAGTAGTTAAAGTGTTGAATGGTTCTGCATTCTTTGCTTTAACCGGAATCAGTTTGATATTCTGTGGAGTAACTAGTTCTTCTATGAAATAACCACTTAGTCTATGAACTAGCTAGTTAAAGTGTTCAATTTTTATTTCATTCCACTCTATTCCTACTATTCCTACATGATAAATTTTCACTGCAAGTTGCCATGCAATTTGTATGTGACTGTGTCAAACCCTACTTTACATAAGGTAATAACAGACTCCTTATGTGTATTATAAATAATCAGATGTTGTTGAAAGTGGGTATGAGAATTCTTTGCATAATACCAGTCACCCATTTCAATTTCGGGCTAGACTGTCCTCCACAGAGCATTCCAAATGTTTTTCAAAGCTGAATATACTTTATATTACTGTGCCACCTGCTTGATGTATCACACTTTGTGTTCTACCAAGAGCAGTTTCTAAACAGATCACAACTGAGCTGCTAACAGTTTAGGGTTGGTGAATGTGGGGTGACCATTTGTGAAGATATTATGTTGTTATTATTATTATTATTATTATTAGTAGTAGTTAGTAGTAGTAGTAGTGGTAGTAGTATTACCATGATTATACAGCAAGCTCTGAGAATAATTATGATGCCTAGTTCATTAAAATACTGTATGTTGTTCATTAAAATACTGTATGTTGTATATGTATTAGAGAAACGTGGCAGTTCGTAAATATACAATTTAGTCATGCATTTTTGTGTAATTTCGTGGAAGAGAAATCTTAGGAGGTGTAGGTGTTTATGGGATGAAGTATTAAAAAGAATTTGAGACAGTCAGGCTGTAAGTGTCTGGACTTTATTGTGGCTGTGGATAAGGTAGAATGATGGATGTTTCTCACCAAAGTAGGGTGACAGACTTAGAGGACTGATAAAAGCAGACATATTTGTAACCAGCTTGTCCTGTTCACTTTGTTGGTCTGAGGTCAGCAGACCAAGCAAGACATACCTCTTGTAGCCTTGTGAGGAACGAAGGAAAAGTTTTATTTAAGAAGAATAAAGTAACTTGCAATAACTTTCATGTTCTTCATCCCAACATGTATAAGCTAAATCAGAAAAAAGTTCGCCAAAACACAACTTAAGTTATTTATTCTATATAATACTGCAGGTGGGCAGCTACATATTTCGACCGTTCATGCAGTCATCTTCAGGCCGTGTTAGAAGAATAATTTGTAACCTATTCACTGGTACGTTGATGTGGCAACTGCGATCGCAATATTTTATATGAACGTACTCCAGTGTCATTTTTTGGTCTTGCCATGATATTGAAATTTGTATTGGGTGTGACAACAGTAAGAGTAAATGCTGGACGTTGCGTGTGTTGAACTATGTCCAGTGGAATTATCTGCGAGGTCATCTTGCGCAGTGTGATGCTTACTTCTGATATGGAGAAACAAGTGTAAATATGTTAAGGTTAGATGGTGTGAACAGTGAAATAACCTGAGAGGGAATTGTAGCTTGTAATCATATTTTGATTGGTCCGATCCGTGGAAGAGCTGTCGGTTTTATTACTACGGTCAGCAACGGCGGTTTTGTGTTAGTACATCCTGTAAAGAACGAATTACTTGCGTTGCACGGTATGGACGTGTATGTAGTACTTACGTGTTGTTAACTTTCCTGTGGATTTAATATAATTGTGAAAACAGCCGTGTTGTTGCTGGTGTCCATGCATCATAGCAGTCGTTACCACAGACGCCATGTAACCCCGCACAGTCCTCTGGACTGCAATTAACGTTTTCATATTTCCTTTATTACACATACGTACTACATTAAATGAGATCTGCTTACGTTACGATAATGCATGTGACATACCGTATCGGATTCGTTGGGAATCTGAAGAATTTCACTCCGTCCTTGTGCGTCGAATTGCACCCGACGGCGTTGCACCTGTTCCACGTGCTCTTTTTACTGAAAGGAACAGAATACAACGCGATACAGTACGTACATCTCAAAATTGCACGGCCCATCATGTAGGATTAAGCTAAGCTTCCATATATTCAAATCTTACCGTTCCACGGACGCTGGAGAATACGTAACTACCTTCAAAAAATTATTCACTATTGCTATTCACTACAGATATCTTCTGCACGATGCGACACAAGAGTGCAAATGATGGCGATTCGTTGTGATTGGTCCAGAAGATCACGTGGCTTCCGACTTCGTGCGACATCTGTTACGATTAATATTGTAATTGTAATTGTAATTTTTATTTATCCTGTTGATCAAAATACATTGATATAGGACATGTCAATATAAAAATACACATTATTAAAATAAAATAGTTCAATATAACACAAAATGTTTTCATTAGGTTTTCCTAATATTACATTTTTTATCATTCCTGCCATAAAAAACATTCTAATCATACGTTACAAGAACTCACATTAACTGAAACACTGTGAATGTTTTACAGTTTAAGTATTTATATTTATATTTATTTATAAGTTCCAGAAATCAATAAGTGTATATAGAACACGTCACAAACTCAAGTATAAAAGCATAAAATACATACATTAAGTAATCACATCTAAAACAAAACATGGTACTAAAAACAACAATATAATCTAGTATTTTTTATTGTAGCAGTTATCCAATTAGGTACTCATCCACTGTATAAAACGAGCGAGTATTCAAAAAATGCCTTAATGCAACCTTAAACTTTTTTAAATTATTAGAGGTATTCTTAATCTCTATGGGTAATTTATTAAATATCTTTATACCCGCATAATGAACTCCTTTCTGATAAATAGTTAAATTAGCTTGGGGTAAATACAAATTTTGTCTTTGTCTAGTATCAATAGTATGAGAGTCAATGTTTGATGGGAAAAGAGTTTTGTTTTGTAATACAAACATTGATAAGGAAAATATATATTGTGATGCCAACGGCAGAATATCTAATTCTTTGAATATATTTCGACACGAGACTCTATTGCCACATCCCAACATTGTTCTAATTGCCTTCTTCTGAAGGAGAAAAATAGTGTGACTATGAGATGAATTTCCCCAGAAGATGATGCCATAGCTCATTAACGAGTGAAAAAAAGAGTAATAAATTGCCTTTAGTGCTGAGGTAGACATGTATGGTTTCACATTTCTGATTACATAGCAAGCCTTGCTCAATTTTTTTATGAGTAGATCAATATGGTTCTTCCACGTTAAGGCACCATCAATAATAATTCCCAAGAATTTAGTACAAAAAATATTATTAATGAATTTATTATTATAAATTATTGCGAGAGTATCTGACATTTTTCTATTAGTTTTAAAACGAATGTAGTGTGTCTTATTAAAATTTAATGATAATTTGTTCACTCTGAACCATCTATTTATATTTTCAAATGTTATATGAATGTGTTTGTTGAGGTCATTTATATTAGAATGAGAAAATAGGATGCTAGTATCATCAGCGAAAATTATAGGTGTAGAAAATTTAGTTATTATATTGGGTAAATCGTTTATGTATAATAGAAACAACAAAGGTCCCAATATAGACCCTTGTGGAAATCCATGTCTAACTTTAAGCCAATCTGAAGCTATATTGTTATTGTTATTGTTATTATTATGCATTACTGTTCTAATGTATCTGTTATTTAAGTAAGATTCATAGAGTGTGTGGTCTTTCCCATTGATACCATAAAATTTGAGTTTAGATAATAAAATGTCATGATCAACACAATCGAAAGCTTTCTCCAAATCACAGAAAATACCTCCTACTATTTGTTTGTTATTCATAGCATTTAAAATCTCTGTAGTCAATTTATAGATTGCATTATCTGTTTTTAGTCCTTTCCTAAATCCATATTGTTCAGTACTTAAAATATTTATTTATTGAGATGATCCAAAATTCTTGAATAAATTATGGTTTCAAATATTTTTGAAAAAGATGTTAAAAGTGACATAGGTCTATAATTAGACACATCACATATATCACCATTCTTATGTAATGGTTTTATTAATGCATATTTTAATCTATCCGGAAATACTCCTCCCCTTAACATTTTATTGCATATATAGTTTATAGGTGAACTTATAAATGGCGAGCTTATTTTTAAAATCATAGGCGATATCTCATCATATCCATACGAATTTTTTAGTTTAAGGGACTTTATTATTTTTTCTATTTCTTTGTTCGTAGAGCATTTGCAATTCATATTTGGGTATGGAGTAGTAAAGGCTTGGTTCATGAAATAAATATGATTTTTATCATTATTAATATCATTTGTAATTATGGGATTATTAATATCTTGTCTTTTTATTTTTTCTGCAATGTTAACAAAGTATTTATTAAATTCTTCAGCAATAGTTTGTTGATTATTAAGCTTCTTACCATCAATCTTTAGTGTTTTTATTTCAACTCTATTTGTATTTCTACCTGTTTCTTTATTTATAATACCCCAAGCAGTTTTCATTTTATTATCAGAGTTTAGAAGCATTTATCATACTCCATTCTTTTTGCCTTTTTTATAACTGTAGTCAGTATTTTAGAGTAATTTCTGTAATAAGTTCTAAAAGTAGGATTATTATTATTCCTTAATTGATTACAGAGTTCTCGTTTATGTTTACAGGATGTTATTATTCCTGGTGTAATCCAAGAATTATTTTTCTGTTTGCATTTTATCCGAATAGGAGATAATGTAGTTGTCGTTCTTGACAAGTTTGAACTTGCCGACGGTAAGATGTCGCAATTGCATGCTTCCAATACCCCTATTCCAGTTTCACCCCCCTGCTCACGATGTTCCAACACGTCCTCAGAGATGTGGACTGGTCTCACCCATTTGTCACAACGGCCTGCGAATTCAACCCACCCTCCCACAGCTCCCGACAAAGTAACATTGCTCCACCTCTTTCCATCTCTCCTACCACACACGGTCTTCGAGACGCACTGTGCCTACCTTGCTACTGAAAATTTTCGTGCTGTGGTCGGACTGAAATACATCGGAGCCGAATGTTTATGTTAGCGACTGCTCGGTGCTGTGAAAGATGTCATGAATGTCATGTAGACGCAGAATAATGTATAATTTAGCGAGTTTAAATCAGCGTCGGGGTTATGTACTCATCGGGGAAGAAAACAGCCAACAAATTGAAGACGAAGAAAGACTAACATGTTATGGATACAAGACAAGTTATTGCAAACAGTTTATTTTCCATGTAATTGCAGTTTTATTTGCGGGCATACCGTACATACTGTTGCAGCGGTGTTCCCAGTACGTGACTTACACAAAGCATTCAAAATGTTCCTTGAAAGAGGCAGAGATGCTACTGATCCAGGTAATTAAGTTAGTATTCATTGAATTCATTGCATTCGACTTTGGGGGACAACAATGAGTAAGAAATAAGATCCATGCTGAAATAGAATGCCGAAGAGGTACTTGTTATTAGGCCCAAAATTGTAATCAAATCAGTTCTTCAAAGCATTAAAGGCAGTCGTTTTGCCAGTTGTTTTGTACAGGTGCGAAATGACGTGTCTTGCTGTCAAGGAAAAACACAGTTCGAAAATCAAATGTTCAGGAAAGTGTTCAGACTTGGAAGGATGAAGTAAGTGAATGGGTTAGAGTAGCTGTTATGTAGTGAGAACTGTGTGATTCTGAGGTCTCCTAGTATTGTCTGAATACTGAATAGAAGGATGAAATGGGCTGGAGACATATAACAGATGTCAGTACAAACAGATGCAGTGCAGGATTGCTGCCTACATATTCTTGTCATACAGAACTGTATACCAATGTATGTGCATCCATACCTCAAACAGCTTATAACAGAGACAAGATTTAGAGCTGAACGTGTTAATTGAAGTGCATTATAAAGCTCATAGTTAATAGTGTGGGCGATGACTTGTAAGAGTTGGTAGCCATTAGCTCTGTGGGGTTATCAGTGTTCATAGTTATTGTAATGTCCTTGGCAGTTATGAAGGCAGGTAATGAAAGTGTCCAGGCAGCTGATGATGAAAGACATGGCCTGATCATTTGCAGCCTAACAACCTAAAGTTTCTATCACCAAAATGAAAAGTCATAGCCTAACCTCTGTTCTCTCATTAACTTGAAACTTCAGTAGCTATCCTCCCTGGGTATCAATAAAAGGAGACAGATAGTGTAGCTGTGGAGTTGTGATTATGTTTGTGTCATGCGAGATTTTAAGTTCCCACAGGAGCATTCCTGAAGATTCAAGTCTTCTGCGATGTGATGTGTGTTTACCCAGTGACACAGCATCACATCCTGGAAGACTTTTATATTCATATTTGTATCAGCTTAATGAAACCGTAAAGCCAGACGTCTGTGTCATTAAAATTAAAACCCAAATGATAACCTCCCTGGATTACAAGTTATTTTAGGCATGTTTGCAAAGTTGTGAAAAGTGACTATTGGCTTTGTCTTGTTTCTTTGTCTGTCCTTCCATCCGTCCACATCGAATAACTCAGCTTTTACCAAACAGATTTTTATGAAATTTTATATTTGAGTGTTTTTCAAAAATCTGCATAGAAAATTCAAGTTTGATTAAAATTGACAAGAATAATGAATACTCTACATGAAGACCTATGTACATTTGTGATAAAGTGTAGCTGAATTCTTCTTAGAATGAGAAATGTTTCAGACAAAAATTGTAGAGAAAATCCAAACACACATTTTGTGCTAAATAACTTTTGTCAGAAAATCCTGCCATTTATGAGATAATGTGGAAAAATATGGTAGAGCAAGACAGGCCACAGATGACAATGTAATATATTGCATGCGCTTTACATGCTGGATAACTAAGGCTACAGACACATAGTCAGAATGTGTATTACTTATTGCTTTTCCATGGCAATAAGAGTTATGCATCTGAATGTTATACATTCATTGCCTGGCTTGTTCTTTGGTTATCATATGTATGTAACCTTTTTCACTAAAATATAGTACTTTGTATAACAAGTAACACAATTTGGAGGTATTAATGAATAAAGGTTTGTGATTACTTTATTCACTCACAATTTTGGTTGTGAAAACTGTTGGAAATGTGCCACTTGGAAGACGTGGTGATGGGTGGATAGTATAGTATGATGGATTTTAGTGAAATAAGATAGGAGGATGGGACGTAGAAGATACTGGTTCAGAGTTATGGCTGATTGGCCTGTTTGTTTATTGGTAAACATTATTGGTGTGCTACATGCCCAAAAAATAATTTTGTTTTTGTGCATCAATGGACAAGTAGGGTATGTGTACTGTAAGCAGTGGTAAAGGCCATGGTGTAGGCACTTCACATTTGAAGAGGTGGCGAGAGCAAGGATGTTTTGAAAAGTCAGCAGTACAGCCAACTTCTGCATGATGTTACCATTCAAAAACAGTATGAATGAACTGCCACACAACAGAAATTGTTTTCTGTTGGCATTGCCAGTCCTCAGACTGATTGCTTTTCCCACTGCTGACCACTGTTAGCAAATGCTGTATACATAATTGTATTCACTATGGTCTGTAGCTTTCTATAATTTTCGTTTGTAGGTGATATTACTTTTGAGCCCTTCACTTTTGATTTGTAATTTTGAAGCGACTTGTTTGGTTAGCATACATGCTTTGTGTTATGAAGTGTCTGAATTGTAGGGTTTTAATATTTTCCCTTAGTTCTGTCTTGGAAGTTCTGAGATTGCACCGTCAAACAATCTGTGGGACACAGGAAGGTGGAATACACAATAAGAATTAACAAGTCAGGACAGTGCCACCATCTGCATATACGCTAATACAGTTGTAAAAAGGCAGTGGCTTTAAAATTTTCATCCACAATATTGAATATATGTTCCTGTGTAGAATGTCCTTCAGGTGATATGTAAAAGACCATTTCTTTTAGGATTTCACCTTCGTAAGAGTATCCAACAAAAACAGTTTTTTGTGCCATGATGTCGATGCATTCATCCAGTTGCACAGAAAAATTTAATGCTTGCTCGATTTTATGTCAGCCTTTGTGTTTCCGTGTTTTTTTTTTTAACTTTTGCATATTTGCTGCCATATATTGTTTGGCTTCTTTGTTTTAACAAGTAGATGAGGCACTTCAAAAATGCTGTTTTAGCCTTTGATTAAACTGTTAAGTGCTTGCACTTGCCTTTCACACTTCTTTTTAACATTTAAGAAAAGCAGTTCCCTCATTTTTATGTCCAGGTTGTCTAGTAATTAAGTGATGCATGAGTTTTGTTGGTTTTATACTGTCATTGGTCAGTGAATTAGAGCAAAGTACGCTGTGGTCATTACTCCTGTTGATTATTGTCCATTATATAATGCAAATTTAGAATTCCTTCTTTATACTTCGTTACCTTGCTCCTTGAATATTTCTTTCTTCCTTCTTTCCTTCGTTTCATCCTTCCTCCCTCCCTCCCTCCCTCCTCCCCCTTCCTTCTTTTCTTTTTTTTTTCATTCTTCCCCCCTCCCATTTTGCATCTTTCATTACTTTGATATGACTTTTGAACTTTCATCAGTTAATCACAACTACCATCAACACTTATTGGTCATTTGTTTCAAGCTCAGAAGGAAGGCATATTGAGGAATGTATGATATAGTATGTAACTGGTTATGTCTCTAAAATAATTACTGCTCCATAGATTCTGCAGCTGTAAATGGGTTTATTATGTTTATTCATGCATCGATATGATTTGTGATACTGTATAAGTGCCTGCTAAAAATAAATAACTGGTGTTTCACAAAAAGCTAGTTTGTCATTAATTTATTAAAAGATCTTGGAATCGAGTAAAACATTGTGACACTTCATAGATTGTATTCCTCACAAGTATTGTTAGGGTTATTCAAGAAGGAAGTGTACTGCACATGGGGAAAGAAGAAATTTATACAGCGTTTTTATTGGAGAATCTCATGGGAGAGACAGTTGGGATGACTGAAGTAGAGAAATGAGTTTTGTGGGGGTGAACTGCTTTGAACATTAACAGTGTAGAGTTCAGTGGCAGGGTTTTTTTGTACTCTTTATGATGGAATTGTAGGTTACTTTACCTCCCATTTGGGGATACACGGTGGCGCAGTTTGTTGAGGCACTGTGCTACAAGCCAGAAGGTTGCAGGTTCGATTCCCGATGGGGTTATTGGGATTTTTCATTGACTTAATCCTTCCAACTGCACTATAGCCCTGGGGTTGACTCAGCCTCGAACAGAAATGAGTACCAGGGATATCTCTGTGGGGGATAAAGGCGGCCGGTGCGTAGGGCTTACAATCTTACCATCTTCATGTGCCAATTGTCTAGAAATTCTGGGAGCCTCAACCTCCTGGAGCCCTAAGGATCTGTCCAGGCCTGTAATGGAATAGCTTTACCTAGCTTACCTCCCAACAGATGTAACTTACTGCAAACCTTTGTTTCCCAGTACCTCCAAACAACATTGTGCTTGTGCACATGAGAGAGAGAGATATGTGGGGGGGGGGGTGTCATGCTGTCAGTTGCTAAGATTATGTATTGTTGAGGTGACTCGTGTTAGTTGTTGGCCAAAGCAGTGTATTTTAATGAAAATGATATTGTTCAGTATAACATGTACCTTCTCACTGTTTCCATTACAGTTTGCATCTTACTGCTAAGTGCTGATGAGGGTTATGCTAATTTTTGGTCATTTCAACACATGAAAATGTTCACAGAAACATTGTTAACATTGTATTGTGTGTTGTAAGTAAGATATTTCATACCATATTATGAATGGCATGTGGATACTTCTGGAATTCCATTTTGTGCAATAACTACAAAATTACAGATTGGTTTTTCATTTCAAACATTGCTGTAATCATTGCCACAGTTAGCATCACTGATTAAGCCTAACCTGTCCTGTAATTTGTAAGACTCTTTGAATGAGTTTTAAAATAAGCTTATGAGTGTAACAAATATTAAAATGTTCCATTTCAGAATTACCTCCTTTGTGCTCCTGTGCAGTCACTTATCATATAAAATCCCTTGTGCTGCGCAAGGTGGGCACGACTACTACCTCAACCTATCCTCCATAATTGTATATCTGATAGAGAGTGTCTCAGTATTTGAAACCCCCAGAAACTGGGCTTTCTGTTGGTGTGTGATTTTCTTACTTAGCAGAACTGCATTGTGCCATCAGATAGAAGCTGTAATGGATGCATTGCATGAGTGGTGCTGAAGAATTTCACTACTGGGTTGGGTTCTCCATGTACCACTCAGAGCTGCTTCTATTAGAGGTTGCAGGGTCCTCCTCTTAGTATAATTACATGCCTGTGAAATTTCAGGATTCTTATGGGCAGTATTCCTTAGAACGAATTTTTACACAGTATGCAGTTGGCCTGGGGCAGGGCAAGTCAGGCATATACGTTACTTCTACCATCGTCTGCTCAAATTTATCTGGGATGATGGAATAAAGGGTTTCATCAGAGTACATGGCAATGACGATGGCCAAACAAGCCTGGCTCAGCTTCATGAATCATGTGGATTTACAGCAAATGAGCAACAAGAGATGTAAGAATGAATCATCATTGTTTATTTTGTACATTTAATAATTCTGTAATTGTGACTGATAATATTTAGGGTCATTCTGTAACAAATCATTGCAGCTGAAAGCTAACCTACCTTGATATTAATAAACTTTGGTTATGTTCTGTAACCTATTAGAAGTGAATATGTGCAAACTTCCCATAATTTCAATTATTTCAGGGGATACTGTCATTTAAAACTTCTGACAGGGTTACAGACAGTGTATTTCATGCTGTGGTACACAGACTTAGCAAGGCATTTCAAAATAGGATGCTTTTTACAGTACATGTGTATTTAAATTTATTTACACCCAAAACACAAGTGCAGCCTGTCCTGTGCCAAGTATCGTGAAACTCACAATTGCTCAGTGGCATTAGGTGCAGGTCTCTTATACTGAATTTCGCCCAAGTTAGGCAATAAATGTGAAAAGTGCGGGTAGAAATTCAATTTATGTTTTTAATTTTATGATGATGAGATTTGGAAATATGTACCTGGGAAAAGATATTTTGCATCTGTAAAAGAACATGGAAGAAGAGTTTACAAACAAAAACAGTTACAGATAGCTCTTATTTACACTCTAATTGTGTTCCTGAGGAAGTGGACATAAATAAAAAAGACTAAATCAAATATGATATTCCCATAAAAATAATGGAATAGGGAGGAGTTAGGGACAATTATACCAATGACAGTCTCTTTGTATATAGAATGTGTGCATTTTCTTATATTATTGTTGTTGTTGTTGTTGTTGTGTTACTGATACTAATATAGAAATCAACAATTCATATTCGTTTTTAGCCTATGTAAGTTGAGAAGGAATTTTAAACAATGTGCGTGCACTTGCATTAAATGCTGGATCAGATGGCTTGAGGAGCTGGTGGTGCTAGTGGTAGCTGTGACAGATGAAGGAGGGATAGGGGATCAGTTGGGTCAGATGATGATGATGAGGTAGGCGATGGTGATAGTAGCTGTGTTATAGTTACAGGAGGGGGAGTCCCTGACTTAGCACTTTAATTTTTTCAACATTATCACAAATTACGGCAGATATCAATGTGCTCACCTTTTTCAGGCCGACTTCTTACGTATGATTTCTCTTAAATACAGATTGCCTTTTGCCATTTTCTTGGGGTTGCACTAGGGGATGTAGATTTATGTTTCTCACTCATTTATTAAGAAAAAAACTGTTAAATATAGGCAAATAAACACAACAGAATATCGGTCTGAACTTAATGGCGAGCGCATGGTGACCGACGCTGTTCACAGTGAGTGCACTGCCTACCAGCCTTGTTCTACTCATATGCAATGAGTTCCGTACACTTTTAACAGTGTCCTAGTGTGCAGCCAGCCAAAGGGCATTAAACTGAAAATGAGAAAGCGTAAGTGAAGAAGTGTTGTAAATTTGCAAGGAGCGTTGAAGCAAAAAGGCATACAACAAGCAGGCCTAAAATAAGGGGTACCTCTACCTCTGTGCAACTGAAATGGAGCATGCTCATTATTTAAACAGTGGTATCCAAATGTCTAAAATTTTGTTTTCCAAATTCTATGAAATGAGCCAAAGGAATATAATTTCAGCTGCTGCATGTGTTAATCAGTATTTGTCTTCCATCCATGCTCACCATGGAAGCATGTAAGAGTAATTAGGCTCATAAGTTATTTCAGGAGCTTCTTGCTTTAAATATACAGCATCTCCTTAAAGCCGTGGTGGGTTTTTAAAGTGATGCCATTTTGTAACCCCACATGCTGGGAACAAAGTTGTTGCAGAAACTGATATTACTATGTATTTGTATTGTGTGCAGTTTATTGTGATCACCGTTTCTTACTCTGTACACATTGCACCAATACTCTAGTCACTTCATATGTTTTAGTTTGTGTGTTGTAAGAATTTGAATGCCACTTTAATATGTGCAGAGCAACAAATGACACTCACATGGACCATCATTGTTTACAGACATGAAACTGTGAGAGTTCATCCTTCAGTTGCTGTTTTGGTGTTTTATTTATGTTTCTTGCATGTGTGGTTACAAAGTGGTGGCTCATTAGAACCAAACTGTGACTTTATGAACACACTGTATATGTAGTAATTAGAGTCCTTCAGTTTTTATGTGTGTGTTCTAAGTTGCAAGGACTGAATTTCTTTTTCTTTCAATCAACTTTTAACAAGAAGTAAAGATAAATGACAAGGGAATGTTTTATCAGTGCACATTTGCTATATCACTGTCATAATAATGGCAACAAAAACAACAGTGATAATAGTTGTATTTGTTGTTGGTATTAATTATAATGTAATAATATTGCATTGACACTTTGCCATAGCTATTTCATTACTCTAATGTCCTTTAAACACATTTCAGATCCATGGTACGTGTTCTACCATACTGTTGACATATCAGTCCCATGTGTTGTGTTTTCTTAGGCATTTCTGTAACCTATTTGTGTAAAATACAAAGGTTTCAAGACTGACATGCAGTGCATTGTGCCACCATGTTATTCACAGAATTGTCAGGTAACTAGCTGCCAGTGAATTTGCCTTGTATTCTGCCATCCATGTACTTTGGTACATAGTATGTATTAGCTATACACAGTGCGTGTTGGTAGTGCATGGGTAACAAAACAGCAGAACAGCAGTGTTCATGTATTGTTCATTGTGATAACTGTAATTCTGTTATCTGTTGACCCCTGTAACTAATTAACACTCTGTACAGTCTATGGGATTACAGATACATCAGAACAACAGGGTTAACATAGCATGTTCAGAGAGCAAAACATTGAGATAAACCAGATTTTTTTGAGAAATGTATGGGTAAAAGTAGTTGTAACTTTCTTAGTACATCCACATGCATTTTTGGGTAAATCGTCTAACTACACCAAAGTATCATGAGCAAAAGAGATTCAAGTAACTGGTCACTGTATTGTAAAGTTATACCAAAACAAAATGATTTATAAGTGTCATTGGATTTTTAGGATCAAACTGTATGGAGAAAATGTGATCACAATCGATGTAAAATCTTACTGGCAACTGTTTGTTGAAGAGGTGTTCAATCCGTTCTATATATTTCAAGCATTCAGCGTGATCTTGTGGTCCCTTGATGATTATTTTTACTATGCAGGTTGCATTGTATTTTTGACCACAGTGTCAGTTGTCACTTCTCTTCTCCAGACACGAAAGGTAAGATCATGTTTTGATACACCTTCATCCTTCTTAGTTCCATACTATCAACAGTGCCAACATAGTATGAGTAAATGTATGAATCTCCTAGGTGAGAGTAACATTAGCAGCATTCAGTGTAGGGTTATGTCATGTGAAGTGTTGGGACTGCAAAAAATCTGCAGCTTGTGTTTAACCCTTTGTTGTATATTTTGAACTCACTGTATCGTGACATTGTCAGACCATTTGATTTAAATTGAGTTGATACGTGATAAGTGTAGAAGGGACATTTCCTTTCTGCATTCCATTGCATTGGGTATGCTACTTTGTTAAACGATTTTTTATAGAATGTAAAATAACATGGCTCCCTTGTGAAGTCTGCATTTAATTTTGTGTTTACCAGCAAACATCATTGCTTCAACGGTGTGCCACAGATAGATGTGAACCACCCAAAAATGGATGATGATTTCCTTCATAATAACTCAGCCACAATAAGCACAATCCATTGTATCTTGTACTTGCATAAGTGCTTTGTCAGGCATGGGGTTGTGTTCTTGAAGTACACCACGTCTGGTAAAACCACGGACAGACGTAACTAATGTAACATTCATGTTTTTACACTTGCCCCTGTGTACATCATGAAGGAACGTGGGGAAGTGGAGGTATAACTTCATGCACACTTAACCTTGGATGGTGATGAGTGTTGAGCTTCACCCCACAATCACTGTACTGTTGAATAGGAGGCTGCATGGGCACCAGAGCTTGTTTGGATGTTTGGAGAACTGAAAAATTTCTTACCTTTACCAGGATTCAGTCAATTCAGTACTCCTTTAATGTCGTAAAACACAATGGGATACCTAGCATTAAATTCAGGATTTGAACCATGATTCCTCAGTTGCCCATGCCATAGCCTGGTCACTATACTGACCACACTTCCGTATTTAAAAATAAATTATACAGTGTAAAAAATGCTTATGAAAACACACCATTATAATAATCTGGAAGCTGGAAAACTGGGTTTTCCAACAGAAAAAGTTGTTTGTAAGTGCATTCTTATGTTCGTGACACAGTCAGAAAATTAACAGGTAAGCATACTGAGCTGTGATAATAGTTGTGCATTGTGAATTGACCAGCAAGTTGTGATGGGACTGTTTGTGCACACAATATGCTGGGGACATTGAGAATTTATTGGGTTTCAGTGGGCAATGGAAACAAACTCGGATTTCATTTTCTTGGGGATTATTTTAGCTGCCTCTTCCCAGAAGAAGTTCAAGATAACACCTTACACATTTGGCCTCCAGTATCTATATATCTTTCCTCAAACACCAAAATGATTTTTAGACATTCTTACAGCATTGTTAAGTAATTCATTCAAGGGTTACTGGCATGTATGCATTAAAAGAAACATGTATTAATGGTATCAATCAGAGCAGATTGTAAATAGACTAGGCTCTATTCAGGCTAAAATAAAAGGAAGTGAGGCTTCAGGTGGATACAGATAATTCATATGAAAGTAAAATTTGGGCTGGGTTGAATGCTTCTTGGGCAGGGCTAGTTGAAATTCTAAACTTTTGGCCATACTGACCTCTGCATACTCATATTAGAAGAGTCAGGATAGCTTACGAGTATCTAGTAAAGTGACTAGGCTGTGGGCTGGAATATCAGAGATTTGGGGGGTTTGATTCTCAATGGGGCAGAGGTTTTGTTGTTTGTCACTACATCTGGATTGGCTGTGGAGCCCACCATGGGTGCCAAGGACCAGGGCTTGGAGCTCACCACTTATCTTCTAATGTAATGGCTCTTTACCTTCTCTTCCCTGTATGTTTTCATGGCACAAGTCTTGTTTAACTGAGTGTAAGGTTAACCTCACCTTTTACTGTACTTTTACACTGCAGCTGCAGACAATCAAAATACCATGGTTGGCGAAACTGGATACAAACGCAAAATTGTGTAACTGAAATTTGCGGTTGGTGAAAAGTTACTGTACGTCCCCACTATAATTAACACTTTTTTAGTTTAGTGTTAGCTTATGTTTAGGTGCAGGAGTGTATCAGGGAGAGAGGTTTGGGTTCTGAAAAATATAAGAGCAAAATTGCTGGGTTTTTCAGTGAAGAAAAGTATGAAGACCAGTTCTACAGTGTGATTTATCTATTTATGCAATATTTATTGTCTGTTTCAGCAAAGAGAAGCACTGAGAGATTTGGTTGCTACTGTGAATGCTACCACAGTTACTGTCTGTCAGAGAGATAAAGGTATGTTTGCTGTTGCCTTGTGTTGGTGTAATTAGGAGGGAATGTAAGTGTCATTGAAAAACATTGTCACTGTCATTAAAGCCAGTGAGATTATTAGTGTGAACATGACTGAACTTGTATCTCCTTACATGACTGCAAGACAAAATTATGAGTTTGTAATGAATCCTTTTAAATTGTAATTTAGTATTCTGGCAATTGCTTTAATAGCTGAAGGGATTGATATGGCTCAGGATAGGGACAGGTGATGGGCTCTTGTGAGTGTTGTAATGAACCTTCGGGTTCCATAAAACGCAGGGAATTTCTTGACTAGCTGACGACCTGTTAGCTTCTCAAGAAGGATTCTGCTCCATGGAGTTACTTAGTTAGTTAGTTAGTTAGTTTAGGGATTTTCTTGATGAAGGTAGACCAAAAATGCTTTCAGTCATTTGTTTCAGAATGTTGTGTCTTCTTGTATCTTTTCCTAAGTGATCAATTTCTTTGAGGTGTTACAACATATGTAAAGATGAATGTTGTATTTCAGCTTGCGTGGACATTTCTGCAAGTTACCTAGTTCCTGGAGATGTTATCATCATTCCGCCACATGGTTGTGTCATGGCTTGTGATGCTGTGCTACTTACTGGTAATTGCATTGTAAATGAAAGCATGCTAACAGGTAAGATGATTTCAGTTCTCTGTTGTGTAAATTTGTGGTAGTAAATACTTCCAATTGTGGTAGTTCATTTGATTAACTTTCAGTAGAGAATATTTTACCAATTCCATACTATTGCTTATTTAGAGGACCTTCGTGCTTGTGCAGGGAGACTTCTTTTCAATGCATGGAGCTGTATCTCTAATCTCCCACACATGTTTATGGTGTGCATAGGGACAACTTTGTCTTTACATTTAGATGGGGACTATTTAATATTTTCCAAAACTTGTTGACTCACTTGGGCAGAAGAGTTGGACACTCCTGTCAAGTTGTGCAGGGTAGATTTGGGCTGCTAGCAGAATGGAAAAACTTACAGCCTAAACACATTACAAATGAAACTGACACAGATTACAGCAGATGCTGCAGATGCTTCTGTTATCAGGAGAATGTTCAGCATGGCACCAGTTTTGTCCAATTTCTCTGCCACTCCTCAAGAGAAAGTTTGTAACTTTAAATGAACTTATGCATTAACTCTAATCTTGATCCCGATGTTACTCTAACTCCTGCCACTATACTGTACCTGTGCACTAAGCATTCACACAGTATTTGATCACATATGTCAAAGTGCCACATGTGGAATACACATTGTAACAAGTGTTTGAGCATGAAGTATATGTGAAAAGTGTTCTCTAAGAAGAATAAGAGGAAGATTGTGCCATAAATTTCAGGATGTTATGGTTCTTTATAGAATGCTTTATAAAACTGTAAATAAAACAGAAATGTTATTCATGGGATTGCTCCCACAAAACACCATCACCATGACCATGTGTACATTCTTGTAGTTCTCCGTAATGTGCATACATATACTGTTCTTTGTAACTGCTTTCTCTTTCACCTGTATCTTCTCTCACATGGAAGTGGCGGATTTCGTACAAGTTTGTGTCATATTGTTCGATTTCCTTTACAAATTTCGTTATATTGATTACATTTTTTCTAAGCAGGATGGAGTTTTATGGAGTTTTACTGTGTTAAACTGAAATTTTCGTTAAATGGTATTCATGAATGTGAAATGTTTTTACATAATGATATAGAGTAAAATGGCGGGCCCAGAAAGAAAATGTTACTGAAATTTCGTTATTCTGGTGTTCTTCAAAAAGAGATTTCACTGTACCTCAGTCCGTGAAGCTCTACATCCCTCACTCACACGCTTACTTGCTCGCTCACTCACTCACTCACTCACCTGCTCACTCGCTGCCTCACTCATGCACCACCACCCATCTTTCTTCAAGCATTTTGATTCTAATAGAGTAGTATTGCTTTGCTTTAGGTGAAAGTGTGCCAGTTACAAAGACTCCGCCCCCACATTCAGATGAATGCTATGATCCTGTTCAACATAAGAAGCACACATTATTCAGTGGGACTCAAGTCATCCAGACAAGATTTTATGGAAATGAGAAGGTGTGGAACGTCATTTATTACTTATGTGGAAGTGTTGTATAAATTTAAATTTCAGTACAGTACTCTTAGAAAACCGATGTTTTCAGTATATGTTTCCATCCTTCGTGCCCATACTGAATTTTATGAAGCTTTTTTTAAATGCAGATTATTGTACAAAAAATTAGGTTCATGACATGGCTGTAAAGTGTGAAATCTGTTATTGCATGAAATATCTAGGTATTACATAAAATAAAACTTTGTGGTTAAAGAGTATAATGATGGTCCATTTAACACTTATTTAACTAGTTATTTGATAAAATATTGTCCCTTCCACTTTTGAAGCGTAGAATGAGGAACCATTCGGCACTTTAACTGGTTATTCTATGGAATAATGACCTGACCCCATTTATAACCTAATCTAACAGTACCCAACCTATGGGTTTTGTTAGGGTATGTTAGTTTAGGTTACATTATAAATGGGGTGGAGTCATTATTCTATGAAATAACTAGTTACAGTGTTGAATGGTTCCTCATTCTATGCTTCAGCTGTGGTGAGGTTGTTATGCTGTGTAATAAATAGTTAATGCATTCAATGATTCCTCATTCTATGCTTTGATTACAGGAGGATGTTGTTCTATGTAATAACTAGTCTTTCTGTGGAATAACTATTTAAAGTGTGGAATGGTTCCTCTTTCTATGCTGTAACTGGTGTTGGTTGATTCCATGCCGTAAAGGATGTTACGTTATTCTGTGAAATATTTATGTACCAAACTATGGGACTTCACTCCCAACACTATGTAACCTCAAATCTTACATAACTTCATATATAATCCCCCCCCCCCCCCATTGTAAACCCCAATTTGGTCTGTATTTAAAGAATGCATTGAAAAATTGTCTCTTTCCCTTTTATTCATGGTGTTTCTGAAGTGACTTTTGTCTGTGGAGTCATATAGGGGTCATATAGACATGCTTTGTTACAGAGCTGTGACTGCTGAGTTTCAAAAGTGTCTTCATATGATAATACGTGCTTTTCTGTTTCCTTCATGTTCTACAACTGTGTGGTTTCAGTTATGTCAGTCTGCAAATGTTAGTTACAGCTGTATATTTCCCCATGCTTTATGGATTTTATGCCTAGAACCTGTTTTCCTTACAGTTGCATTACTACAGTATGCCTTTTTGCACTGTCATCTTATCATCATCATCTCACTAGTAAATTCTTTCTGTTATGTACTACTGCATGAGGTTTTGGGCAGTGTAAGTTATTTCACATGTCTTCACACATTATTTTTATTTGCAAGTATTCGGTATCGGAGATTATGGTTTCTCTTTAATCTTTGAAACCACAATCAGGTATGGTTGTTTATATTGCAGAAACACCTGATTAGTTATGCTAATAATATTTTGTTATTTGTAGTAAGGGTATTTGTTGTGTAGGTTGCATACTTGTCCTCCATATATTCATTGCTGTTTTACTGGTCCTTGAATGAGAAAGGGTTGAAAGTAATGTCCACAGGAAATACTCAGTTGTGTCACCTTTAGTGTGGATGCAGAAATTACTTCTACACACTCATGTACACCAGTAGTGACTAGCAAAAGGCAGTCCTTTTTTCAGGTCCAAAAGGGTCAAGCTCCATGTAACACCTCCATGTATATGAAATATTTCAAGCATTTGTCATTTTTGGCATTTGGTATAGCACAAAAAAGTGTTTCAAAATTCGTGGTGAAGTTGCTTAGGTTTAAGAAAGTTCATGGAGGGCCTTAATCTTGTGGACTGTACCTATAGCTTAGTTGTCCATTGAATTTGGTGCCACTAGCTTATAGCACTCAGTAGGTATTACACCTTCTGCTACCAAGTCTCTTCTGTCCCCAGGTGGGCCAGAATTTCCAAGTACAAAGTGAACTTCATACATATCACTCATGAAATGACAGTTTGTTGTAATCCACACAATTCGTCAGACTGAGATTCCTGCATTACTAGACAGCTGGGTTACAAACACACTCAAAATGTTGTGTCCACAAAAAAATTGCTTGTCCTTATATTTTAGTAAAAACATGACATGCTTAATTGTTGGTCTGTTGAGGATCGGTCAAGTTTTTGCTGTCTCTAAAATTTTGTATTGGTGGGTTACGACAAATTGCTGTTTCGTGAGCAGTATGAGATATCAGGCCAAGCTGTTCCTTATCTAATTACTTCTCTTTTCACTTGTACCTGTTATAAATTATAAGCTATTTACAGTTGCCTGTAACCCAAAGTAGTTGGTGCTATAATGAATGGTTTGGCTGCTTGGTGTGAGGAGACCAGGCTTTAAAATATTAGATTTCTTATGTTCTTCGAGTTACATATGACTAAGATGGTGTATATTTAAAGTGTACTAGAAACCCCTTTTTCATGACTGATAACATAAAAAAGTTATGTAAGATGAAATTCATGCTTTTAAGTGTTAAATCTTTGAAACCTGAATTTCATTTTAATAATATTTAAAATTTAGGTTTAGTGTCAAAAAAAAAAAAAAAAGAAAAAAAGAAAGAAAGGAAAGAAAGAAAAAGAAAAAAAGAGACACACACAGTATTAATTACAAAGACCAGCCAGTTCATTTTTTTAAGGCAGATGGACATTCTTTGGCTCGTGACTTATACAGAACCCATAAATACATTCTGTGGGCAAAATGCGGAGCATTTAAATGTTAAAGTAGGTGGTACGTGTGGTTACCATTGTGCTTTAAGGGATTGAAAAGTTACTGATTTTTTAACCAAAGGTGTAGAAATATGCCATGAAGATAGAAAAAGACAAAAATACATTTTGTACACAGTGGTTTGGAAAAATTCAACATCCAGGTAGGAGGTGCACTCGTAGTAGGTATGTTATAGTACAAAGAAACAAAATATCTTTCTGATGTACATAGTATATCAACGGTAAGGGTGTGGATGTTAGTGTAATATGTAGGCCTAGTATAAACGCAGGGCTTCATAGGTACCAGTAATTTCCAGGATGGTACCACAAATGCAAAGCATATCATTTTGGACTGTCTGAAAGAGATCAGTGAAGCAGTCCCAAACTGAACTTAAAGACAATTTTGGAGCATTCTAATGTTACATACCGTATATTCTCGAATCTAATGCGCACCCTTTTTACAGTTTTAGAGGGCTAAAAAATCAGATGCGCATTAGATTCGCGTGCGGATTAGATTCGCGGTCTAGAGCTGGATTTTGGAAAAATGATTGAGCTGCTGTACGTGCCGTAAGAACAATACAATACAATAATCTATTATTTTATTATTTATTATTATAATTTATTATTCATCAGACTCGCCGTCATCACTCATAACTGAATCGTTATCCGTGCTCTCCACCCAGTCACTATCATCTTTATCTTCAACATCGTCCTCCCATACAATGTCATCGCTGCCTTGTGTTTCCGCCATAGTCGAACGTTGCTTTCATCAACTCCAAAAATTGCAGCGGCTTTGCGGTTTCCATTCTCCTCTGCGCACCGAATAACTTCACGTTTGAACTTCGCCGTATATGAGAGTCGTTTAGATTTCAGGTGTCCCTCTTCCATAACTACGGTACACGACAGATTGGAACAAGCACCTCCCACGTTTCAACAACTAAAGCTCAGCTGGCTTCAGACGAGATTGCGCACGTCTGTTGAGAAAGGCCCCGCCTCTATCGGTATGACTCATCGGCCACAGGCGTAGCGTCGGATTTTAACGCATTGGTAACATCCAATATTATTCAATCAGTCGCCCCGTGGGCAAGGGGTGGTTGAAGGAAAGGTGCGCATTAGAATCGCGAACTAACTTTTTTTCGTTTAAGAAGTCACCAAAAACTGGGTGTGCATTAGATTCGAGAATATACGGTATATCTTAATCATTATTATTGTCAGAATACCATAATAATAACAATCAGGCTGGTGGAAACCATATTTTTATGCACGTACACATAATCTACATTATAATTGTCAGTCTTTCTTTCTGCCTGTACACATGGACTTCAGTTTGACAGAGTCCCCCATGCCTTTGTTGACCTGTTGTTTAAAAAGTTCTTGTCAACCCACAATGTACCCAGAGTTGCAAAAATTTAAGCAGCAAAAAGGAGAGCATTTAAAATATTGAGGGCACAGACTTCCATACATGATTAGTATGTACTGTAGTTACCTGAATGCAAGACAAGTTTTTTTTTTCCTTATATTTGGTGAAAAGTTAAAAAGGCACAATTCACCAGGTATTGATCAAATTCCAGCAGAACTGATTAAAGCAGGAGGTAGGAAAATTCGTTCTGAGATCCATAAACTTATTAATTCTATTTGGAATAAAGAGGAATTGCCTGAGCAGTGGAAGGAGTCAATCATTGTACCTATTTATAAGAAGGTGATAAAACAGATTGCAGTAATTATCGAGGCATATCACTTTTGTCAACCACATACAAAATTCTATCCAACATCCTTCTGTCAAGGTTAACTCCATATGCAGAGGAAATTATTGGGGATCATCAGTGTGGATTTAGACGTAACAGGTCAACTACTGATCATATATTCTGCATTCGTCAAATACTTGAGAAAAAATGGGAATACAATGAGGCAGTTCATCAGCTATTTATAGATTTCAAGAAAGCCTATGACTCAGTTAGGAGGGAGGTCTTGTATAATATTCTCATTGAATTTGGTATCCCTATGAAACTAGTAAGGCTCGTAAAAATGTGTCTAAATGAAACCTATAGCAGAGTCCAGGTAGGCAAACATTTATCTGACACATTTCCTATTAAGAATGGTTTGAAACAAGGAGATGCTTTATCGCCATTGCTTTTCAACTTTGCTTTGGAATATGCCATTAGGAGGGTTCAGGCAAACCAGGAGGGCTTAAAATTGAATGGTGCACATCAGCTTATAGTTTATGCTGATGATGTTAATATATTGGGTAGAAGTGTACATGCTATAAAGAAAAACACAGAAGCTTTGGTAGCCGCTAGTAAGGAGATTGGTCTAGAAGTAAATGCTGAGAAAACTAAGTACATGGTCATGTCTCACAATCAGAATGCAGGACAAAATCACAACATAAAGGTAGATAATAAATCCTTTGAAAGGGTGGAACAGTTCAAATATTTGGGAACAACCCTAACAAATCAAAATTCCATTCAGGAAGAAATTAAGAGCAGATTGAAGTCGGGGAGTGCTTGTTATCATTCGGTGCAGGATCTTCTGTCTTCCAGTTTGCTATCCAAAAATAAAAAGATTAAGATATACAGAACTATAATTTTGCCTGTTGTTTTGTATGGGTGTGAGACTTGGTCTCTCACACTGAGGGAGGAACATAGGCTGAGGGTGTTCGAGAATAGGGTGCTGAGGAGGATATTTGGGCCTAAGAGGGACGGGGTAACAGGGGAGTGGAGAAGACTACATAACAAGGAACTTAATGATCTGTACCCATCACCAAATATTATGCGAGTGATCAAATCGAGAAGAATGAGGTGGGCGGGGCATGTAGCACGTATGGGTGAGGGGAGAGGTGCATACAGGGTTTTGGTGGGGAGACCTGAGGGAAGGAGACCACTTGGAAGACCGAGGCGTAGATGGGAGGATAATATTAAAATGGATCTTCAAGAAGTGGGATGGGGGGGGCATGGACTGGATTGATATGGCTTAGGATAGGGACAGGTGGCGGGCTCTTGTGAGTGCGGTAATGAACCTTCGGGTTCCATAAAACGCGGGGAATTTCTTGACTAGCTAAATTCTGTTATGATGACAACATCACATAATGAAAATATGCAAGTAACTATCATGTTGATTGTATTTGGAGATGGTAGCAAGTTACCTCCATACACGATTCTAAATCCCAAATCAGTGGCTCTGGAGCATCTGCCTAGAGAAGTCAGTGTTCAGTGAGTAGTAGGAGATGGTACAGTAATGACTAGTTGCTCCTCGCTAGTGACCAACAGGGTACAGTAATGCAAGTGCAGGATTTGCATATTTTTGTTAGAAAGTCACAATATCAACAGTCTGTGACTTGGTGGTGTGGATGTTCAAAAATGGGGTGGGGAAATAACCTAAGTTGTGGAGTGGTATATCGTGAGTGTAGTAATGTGGTGTGCCCTTTGTTAGAGTGGGGTATCCTGGACATGACAGTTAAAGGGCTGAAACTAACTTATATGTACATACTTAGAAAAAAATTTCATACAGAGAAGCTTGTTTTTAGTTTGTTTCAATTATTTTATACAGGTAATGGCTGTGGTTGTGCGAACAGGATTTACAACAGCAAAGGGGGAACTGGTTCGGTCCATTCTATTCCCAAAGCCAATGTCTGGATTTAAATTCTACCAAGACTCTATCCGATTTATAATTTTTTTATTTATTACTGCAGCACTAGGCATGGCCTATTGCATTCATCTCTACGTGAAGAGACACGTAAGTGTATTTAGTATTTCTAGATAACAAGAAGAAGTTCTTTTTGTAGATGAAGTAATTTTGCAGTATCTATGCCACAGATGTTGAAGACAAACATTTTATCCTTTAATTTTTCTACACCTTTTTGTAAAGTAAGTGGGCATGAGTATCACACTTGGATCTCAGCCTGGGCAGCCAAGCTCTAAAGCTAACCACTGGACCACAGATTTTGATTCTGGTTGTTGCTGCTAATATCAGATATCCACCTCTGTTCATCATTACACTTTCCATGCACTTAATTAATCATGTCGAATGACTCCCAACTTCCATTTGTCTCTGCAGATTCTTTGACCATATATACAGGCACTATCCCAGAACATGTCTAGAACAACTGAAGAAAATCCTAAAAATATCAGGACCTAAGGCTGGATGGCACCTCTTCTAAGATTTGCACATATTGAAGTCAAGCACAGAATGGAGTCAATCTTCCTTATTATTCAAGCAAGTTTGGCTGGTAATTGCAGGTGTAATTGATGATAGCTGGTAGTGTTTACCTTACATTTTGGTTTTTTGGGTTGTATAGTCTTGTGGATGGTTAGTAACATTTTGGAAGCGCTTTCTGCCTCTGTATTCTACTGTCAGGATATAGACATCAAGTTCCTCTGAAATGTTGATAACAACAACACTATTCAGTATTACAACCCAGAAGACTACAATGTAAACTTGCAGTGTTCTAGGAACCTCAGATCTTTTATAGAGTTTGTCTTATTCCAGGCTTCTGTTGGGACCATTGTGTTAAGAACACTGGACATTATCACAATTGTGGTGCCTCCTGCATTACCTGCTGCCATGACAACTGGAACCGTCTACTCTCAGAACAGACTCAAGAAGTTGGGTATTTACTGTATATCTCCTCCAAGGATCAATGTCTGTGGAAAAGTCAAACTTGTGTGCTTTGATAAGGTGTGTCAGAATAAATTGGAATATAAAATTATTAGATTTTTCAGAAATTGTTTTCTGTGTTCAAAAATGCATATTGTATGTATATTAATACTATATTCTTGTAACTTGATACATGTTTTATTTGATAAATATTTAGATAAACAGGAGTTTTGATTATAATTAATTTATTTTATGCAGCTGTTGTTCACATAATTAAATAAATTATAGAATGGATTTTATTAACATTACTTCAGCAACTCCTATGCAGTTTGGTGGATGCTTGCTTCTGCTCTTCCTTTTTGTGACTTAGCATGTTTGTGACATAAAATGATGGTACAGCATATTTTATGTTTGTCACTAATAGCTCTGAGCATAATTAGTTTGTGTGATGTATTGATCATATTAATTTTTCTTGAATTTTGTACAGAACACAACCTTATAATACATTTAATACATCAACGAACAAATGCACTTAATAAAATACAATTCATAACAAGTATTAAACTCCTACATGTTTCAGCACCCCAGTGCACGGTATACACAGTATGAGTAATATAAAACTTATAAATACATATTCCGAAACTTAAACAGTAAAGTTTTTTAACTGAGTGCAAGCCATAATTCTGAATTTTGCACTGTGATCCAAAAGCTTCTCATTCTCATAAGTTTTTCAAGTAACATTTTAAACTGCACTTTATTCTTCCCAGTCAATGTTTTGTTTCCTTATACCAATTCAGTGTCCTGGTTCTGTGTTTTGTTATTTGGTTACAGACATCTCCAGTGTTTGTATTCTGACATGTGTGTTGAAATGTGCCATAAAAATTTCAAGCTGGTTTCCCTGTGTAATTTGCATACATATAGAAAAATCAATATCCTGGCTACAGGTATCATGACTTACAGTGGTTCCTGCAACTCTGTTTGAGCACATAAAATTAGTTTGCCAAATGGTTGTGTTATGTCTTTGTTGTCAGAAGTGTTTCTTTGTTTGATAAGTAAAACAGGTGGACTATGTTTTATGTCTGTTTTGGTAAAGGTAAAGGTAAAGTTCTCCCTAGAACAGGCCATGAAGGCCCAGAGGGGGAGTAGAGGTATAGCTCTACTCTTTCTTTAACCTCGGCCCTAGATGGGGGTGGGTGGTCAATGCCACGCCCCGGCTGCTTTACCCCCGGGAATGACCCGGTACCCATTGTACAGGAGGCTGGGTAGGCCCCAGGGCCGGTCTGGACGGGTGCTGAAAATCTCGCCCCCACTGGGATTCGATCCCTGGACCGTCCAGCTCGTAGCGAGTCGCTATGCCGACTACGCTATCCCGACTATGCTATCCCGGCCCGTATGGCTGTTTTGGATGTTGAGTAATACTCTGAATACGTAAAGGTGATTGTTCCTACAGACTGGAACCTTGACTGAAGAAGGGCTGGATCTCTGGGGTGTGCTGCCATCTGAGGATTCTAACTTCTCTGCTGAGCCATTACAAGATCTATCACTTCTGCCTGTGGAGTCGTCCTTTATAGCTGCCATGGCTACATGCCATTCACTCACTTTCATAGGTGGGGAGCTGACTGGTGATCCACTAGACATGGTGATGTTTGAAGCCACGCAATGGGTAACTTGTAGAGAATGTTAAAAGCTTTTGCCTTTATGTATTAATTGTTAGGTTGTTTAATGCTGCTGTTTGAACTGTAGGAGTTATATAGTATTTCGTTGGATAGGAAGGTGATCATGAATGGGGCACAGAAGGAAGCAATTGTGGCCTGTTTCAGGGTAATTGCCTTGGCATTTGATTGGGGACGTCAAGGACATCTATGAAAACCCCAGTTTGAACCGCCAGTAACTCACATGAGATTGAACTGGCTAGTTTTTGCATTCATATGTGCTCAGTTTTCTGACTTTGAAGGAAGCACAGAAATTGAAAATGTTTGAAATTGTTCATTATCAGTAACTTAAATTACTTTCTAGGTATTGTCTATTGGACTGATTATGCAAGTACTGAGATTAAACTTCCAGAATCGATTTTGTGTGCTGACGCACTTAGCTATATGATTACTAAGTGCATGGCATCTGCTTTTGTGAGAACCTCTTTGTTAGGAGACTTACAATTTTCTTTTTAAGTTTTCTGAAAGCAATTCTGACACTCTCTGTCTGTGATGTCTGAAGTTTGTAAAGACATGTTTTTACATACCTTTATTTCAGTATTGTCTTGTAGACACAGTTGCCTTTTGTGCAGTATCTTGTTTGTGTTCAGAATTATTTACGTGTTCTGTAGTGAATTCTTACTGATAAGTGTCGGAATCAGTTATCCCAAGATTCTGAAACATTTCCAGTCTGTTTTTGTTATTTGCATTTACAGTGAAACCTCTATCCATTGTTCTCATATGTATTGTTTTCCCACATTTATCATTCATTTCTTGTTCCAAAAAATCACCCATATAAACAATGTATTATAAACTGTATACTTCTGTGAGGATGCATCTTTCCTCAAAGTGTTGTACTACATCTAAATTGTTTATCAGTACATAAATGCTGTTGAAACATTTTATCGGTACATACATACATACATACGTACGTACGTACGTACATACACACATAAACACATAAGCGCACGCGCACACACACACACACACACAGAGAAACAATTAAGGATGTGGTATACTTCTGACAAGCATGAATGTACATGATATTTTTACAGCCCCGTTCATGTGTGAGGTCATTTCCATTAGAGTGTTGTATTTATCAAAAAAAATTATGTTTGAGGTGAGGGACAGAGAATTTTTTGTATTCCAAATAACAGATAGGGCATGTATAAGATGTCAGAAACACCATGTTGGGGTACAGGAGTGACTATGGAAGGGTAAGATATGTAATGTATTGTAAAATCCTGAACATGTGTCTGTCTACTGTATATGAAAAATCTTGACATGAAATCAGTAATGGTGTGACATTTACTGCTATCATAGTGAACAATTACACTGTTAAATGGAACAGTGTCATCCTTGTCACTTCATCCTCAATTTCCTGACTTGTCCATTATAGTGTAATTTACTCAGAAGACTTATTTAAGGTAGTTCTTACCTGATGTCACAGTTGAGTGGCTGAGATTTCTGTTTTACATTTGTTATAGCCAAGGTCTGGTTTTGTATCTGAAAGCTGGTTGTCCTGGCTGATAGTTTTTGTATTTTTTCTTAGTTCACTGAAGGAAATGGTTGTATATTGTCACTTCCTTCCACATCTTCTGAATTTGTCATTGTAACTTGTGTCTAATACTACACAGAAGGCATATCAGAAAGTCCCTGAACCCACCACTGGGACTGAGAATGGCAAGTAGTACAGTTTTCTGCAACTAGGCATCTTGTGAGTCAGTCTGACGAGTTTTGCAGCCATATCTCTCTGCATTGCTTCTCATCGGTTGTTTATTGTTGTGCGTGTAAAGTGCAATCTGCAGTTCTCTAATAGCTGATGTGAGGAACAGTGTATTTGCGTCAAGTTTGCTTCAGACTCTGGAAAACTGCATCAGGAACACTTGACATGCTCAAAGCAGATTTCGGTGACAGGGCTACGAGGAGAAGAAAAGGCTTTTGAGTTGGTTTTTTTTTTTGGGGGGGGGGGGGGGGGGGTTAAAATGTGGGGAAGCTTTGGTTGAAGATTGTAACTGTTAGGTTGTCCCTCCACAGGTTGCACAGATGAAACCATGGGGAAAGGTTGTAAAATCAACAAAGACTGACAGTGTACCATTCCTGGCAGGTTAGGTCTCATATACGAAACATGGCAGTAACTTCTATAAGGGAGGACTTGAACATGCAGCAGATCTCTGTGAAGTTTGTGCTTTGTTGCTCCCCAAAAAGCAGAAACAGCGGCAGTTATTGGCCACTAAAAACATGGCTGTTGTCACCCATCTTCCTTACTTGCTTGCTTTGATCTCTTATGATTTTTCTTATTTCCAAGCATGAAATCGTAGCTGTAAGGGAGCTATAAGGGCATTGTTTTTAGGGTGCCCCTGAAATTCAGGAACAGTTGCTGAATACTGCTTATGATTCCTAAAAGTCAGTTCCAGCTATGCTGCCAGCAGTGGCACAAATGCTGGACTTGTTGCATAAACACAGGAAGCATTTATTGCATTACTGACTCAGTCCAAGAACTTCTGGATGCACCCTCATATGCATTTGGAAAAACATTGCTAAGTAAATTAACAAACAGACAAACAAATACAGTAATTCTTGTAAAGCTTATAAAGAAATACAGCAGATGGTGTTTGTGTGCAGGAGCTGGAGGAACCTGGACAGGATACAAGTCGATATGACATGCTTTCTCCAACAGTGGTGAAGCCTAAGCTTAGAGTGCATAATGTGAGTGAATGCAAGAAAACAACGGTATGTAACCATTTTGCAGAGCATTATTACCCTGAATAATTCAAAGTTTATTTCAGGCCATTTTTAAGGTTTGGTACCTGGGGATGTAATTTACAATTATACTGTGTTATTTGTAACTAATTATAACAGCTGAGTACATTGCTATTTAGGAGAGTTCTAAATTAATATTAATGTGATATATGTTCCTACTGCTTGTCTTTATAAAGTCGCAGGTCTCTAATTTGATGTTCGTGGAAACAAGTCATTTATTCACTTTGCAAATTGCATGGCACAAGGAAAACCATCATAAGTAACTTTTTACAGTGTTTCAGCAGACCCAAAATGTGTTTGGAGTTATCAGAAATCAGAATTTCTGGCCCAAAACTCAGGAATGCTAGTGATGTAGATTTATTTTACCTTCTTATTTTGGTAGAATATTGATGGTGTTATTTATGTTTATGTGATGCTAGGTGTCATTTGTGGTTTTTTCATGTTAAATTCGTGTAACAAGATACTCACTTCCATAGCCACACAATGATTTTAGTACACTTTTTTGGGCAGATGTATTTAATTTTATACCACAAATGTCATTCTGTAAAGGAAAATTATTAAACAAAAAAGACGTAGGGAGCAGTAATAATACATAAGAAAGAACACTGTTGCTTACAAGTAAGAACGTTTTTGTCATTTACTTTTTAAATGTCTTTTATGGCTCATCTTTAGGTTCAAGGAAATCAAGGAGTAGTCAAATGGGTGATAACGTACACCAGTGTTTCTCAGTGGTTTTGAGCCACGACCCAAATTAGGCCAATAGCTTCGTCACATGACCCCAGGACTGCGAAATACAGACAGAAAGAAAAAAACATAAAGTGGTACAACAGATGTGACATGTTAGTGGTGTAACGAAATGAAGATAAACATACATGCATTTACATACTTCTGCATGAGCCTGAGTTTAGTACTGTGACGCCTGTTATGGCTCTTATATGTACCCAAGTTATTCTTCGTGATCTTGTAAATTTGAATTTTTCTGTGTTTTGCTAGGTATTTCTCAAATTGAAACAATTTTGCCAACTGTCTGATAACTTTTGTGAGAAAACTGTAATTTTGTTTGGCTAATCTTATAAGTTTTGGTGAGAGGCTGGCAATCCTGGTAGTCAGTGGTGTGTGTCCTTTTCTGTAACGTGATGGTAAAGCCGACATTGCTGCGTTGTCACTACAGGTGATTACATTAAAAAAAACACTTCTTTTAATATACTTATTAAAGTAGTGTGAGGTAGTTATAAGTAGATTCATGAAATTGTTTTGCGACCCACTCAGAATGTCTCCATGACCCAAATTTGGTCTGTGATCCATAGGTTGAGAAACACTGAGGTGGATGAAAGTTTCCACTTACGCACTGTGATAGTAGATCTTTATAATTTTGCTGATTAAAAGAGGATGTCTTTTGAATATGTGCATTTCAAAAGCAGAATGTTTCTTTTTTTCTTTCCTTTTCTTTTCTTTTCTTTCTGCAAAGGAATCACCAGGCCACTTTTCTACTTATTGGGCTGCTGGGGCCATTTCCTTCACAGCATAAGGTTTCACAGTGGCTTTGGCTGATTTATTGTGTATTTCGAATTCAGAACTTATTTTTATAAAAGCAAATGAAGAATGGAAATAGCTCTTAACAATTCAAGAGTTTGTGCTGTGAAAATCGTTACGGGGCGAACATTGTCCATTGTCAGACATATTTGATGTACAAAGGCACGACATTTGGAGAGTGGGCTCTAGTTTTGTGTTCAATTTATTGGTTGTCATTAAACTGAGATTTTTTGTTTTTGTTTTAAGGTTAGTGGTGATGGTTGGGATCAAACCTCAGCACTTTTCAATACAGTAGGACCCTGACTTACATGGGTTTGAGTTACATGGATCTACGTGGATAGATAAGTGTTTAATTTTATTGGCACAGGTTAGGCTTTTTAAGTTTTGTGGTCATTGGTACCAGATATGCAGGGTTTATTTGTGATAATACATTGTACTGTAGTATGTTGTGACAAACTGTTATTGTACATACCTTGTATATTTTTTATGTTTGTATGTTTACATTGAAATTGCTTTCCATACAGTTTGTGTAATTGCTGTCTTCATTGTTGCTTCAACTGCTGCTCAGTAAATGGTGTACTAGTATGTTGATGCACAACTGACAGCATTGATTTCACCATTTTGGTTTGTTACCCTTCGGGCACAAGCTGTGTCTCATTACTCTATCTACATCTTGCACTTCATAAAGAAACATCAACCCTCATCATGGCTGAGAAACATAAAATGGCAAAAATGTTCAGTGTGGTGAGAAAAATCTGCCCCAGTACTACTTTGTTCACTGCAAGTCCCACATAGACTGGCCTGGGACCAAACCTTCACCTCTGTGGTGAGAGGCTGGCAGTTAACTCCTGAGTCATAGCAGGGATTCAGTTAGAGATCAAATACTATGATGAGACAAACATTAATGTAACCTAATGTTGTGTTTGATCTCTGAGTCGATGCTGGGACAAATGCAATCCGCGGTTGAAGCATAGTGATTCTGGATATTAAAATTGAAGATGTCGGCTGTTGATGAGTTGTCTGTTTTATATTGTATTGATTAGTTTTGGATTTTTATTTTGCAGTACTGTTGCTGGCAGGGGAGCTGATACCATTTGAATATATCTGTTTCAAGAGACAGGCATTCCATTTTATTTTTAATGACTGGTTTAAAAGCATTGTAATTTACATCTTGACTAATGATGCAGTGTACATTTTCTGTTGTAGCAGCTGCCACTTGAGATTGGTATAGTTCGTCAGTTTCCCTTTGGCTCATCTGCACAGTGTATGTCTGTCATTGCCCGTACATTGGGATCATCACATATGACACTCTATAGCAAAGGAGCTCCAGAGAGAATCAAGACTCTGTGCAGGAAAGAAACAGGTTTGCTGAACTGCATGTATTGTAGAGTACCTTACATGTAATCTTGTGTATGTTATTTGGAAGAAGATAGCTTGGCAGTGGAAGCTGATCTGTCTTCTGCACATTGATTTATTAGAGTAATGTAATTTTATCTGTTGTTTTCTAACTTGTATTATAGCAGAAGGTGGTTTTTTCTGTTACTTTTACAGTACCTGGTTATTGTATTACATTTTTCCATATTCAGATAGATTGTTTCTTCAGATCCTTAGTTTTGCAGAATATTAGACATAGATGTACTTGAGGGCATCCCTTGTCTGTTGCAGTGTGTACTACTGTGTTCTCCAAAAAATGACGACAAGATATTTTTCATACAGTTAAATTGCACATTGTGTTAAATTTGTGTGCAGTTTTCAGAAGAGTTAAGCAGAGGTTAATGTGATTGTGCAGTCTGGGAGGTAATCTGATAACCCCTTCTGGAACAGCCCTAAATGTACTTGTTTGCATTTTGCTTTGTTCTTTCTTCACACAGACACTAGTGTTCTGTGAATATCTGAACTTTGATGCCTCTTTAAAGACTGTAAACTAAGAGACCAACAAGAAACATTTAGAGATGCATGTAAAGCCTGAATTATTGATTTCATTGTCTGCCAAAAAGAGGTTAAGTCTGGAGGGTATGTCATTGTTTCAAAAATGTGGAGGTGAAAGGGTTAATGTGAAGGATCATGAATGCAGTGGAAATGACCTCTACTTTCAGTACAAAATTCATTGTGAGAGGAAGTTATTGTAATGATTGTTCACCTGCAGATTTGTGAGTGGTACACAATAGTGCAACAAATTTCTTATGGTCTGTGGCACATCTGGGATTGTCCTTAAATCTTTCAAAGTGAACTGTGAAATGGCAGAGCATGTGTAGGTCAGAGCTAAAGGTGTTAAAGGGAATATACAAAATGTATGGACAAATACCAATGCAAATTTGAAGTCATGATGATGCTAAAGACAATGTCAGATTCTTATGCTTGGAATTGCTCTGGGAAGGGGTTCATGTTCTAATGCCTACATAGAAGATAAAGAAGTATGATGCAGCACTGCTTTGTCATAGGATTAAGACAGAGAATCGCGTAAGTGCAGTAACTGTAGGTAACGGTTTGACAGATGCCATGGTTCAAACTCTGTGGGTGGTACTGAAATTAATTTGAGTTTGTAGAAGCAGAGTACAGTGAAGACAGCAAATTGGAGGAAGAAATTGAATGTGGCAATGATGGAAATGATGAAGAGGTGTAAGGAGTAAGAATTGAAAGCCAGTAATAGTGATTCATAAGGGAAGAAAGAAAATATACTGATTTCAGACAAATTACTTGGTAATAGGTTTATATAACACTGGGCAACAAATTTTAACTTTTTTTCGGTTACGAGCATCAAATCCACTTTCCTTTATGTAATTGGGTATGCTGAACATGAAAATAGGCCTTAAAATGATGAGTTAGCTACAGTTTCCAAGATTTGTGAAATTTTTATAATAACATGTAGCATATTTAACACAATAATACTTACTATTCACTGCTGTCAGTCATCACTTCGGCTAAAGGCGTCTTTTCTTAGCCTGTCTTTTGTATACAAGTTCTGGAGAGTCTCTAACTACTGTCCAGCAATAATCTGCTAACATAACTGGACTCCATTTCCCCTGATAACGATTTTCGATTTCCGCAATGGTCTGGTGAAAGCGTTCACCGTGTTCGTCGCTGACCGCACCGCAGTTTTCAGGGAAGAAATCCAGGTGAGAATGCAGAAAGTGAATCTTTAACGACATATTGCAGCCCAATTTCTGATACGCAACCAACAGGTCCTCCACTATTTCCTTGTAATTGTCAGCCTTGGTGTTTCCGAGGAAGTTATTAGCAACCAACCGGAAAGCATTCCAAGCACACTGCTCGTCACCAGTGATAAGCCGGTCAAATTGTTCATCTCTGAAGATGTCTCGGATTTGTGGACCGACGAAAACACCTTCTTTGACTTTTGCATCACTCATCCTCGGAAATTTATCACGAAGGTACTTGAATGCTTGGCCGTCTCGATCCATTGCCTTGACGAAATTCTTCATTAGGCCAAGCTTAACGTGCAGCGGTGACAACAGAATCTTGCTTGGATCCACTAAAGACGGATGTAGTACATTCTTTGAACCTGGCTCCAGACGTTGTCTTAAAGGCCAGTCCCTGACCACATAGTGCGAGGCCCTTGCTCGGCTGTCCCATTCACAGATGAAACAACAGAATTTTGTGTATCCTTGCTGCAGTCCGAGTAAGATGGCAACAACCTTTAAGTCACAACAAAGCTGCCATTTATATTTATCATAGTTTATGCACTCCAACAGTTGCTTCATGTTGCTGTATGTTTCTTTCATGTGAACTGCATGACCGATTGGAATCGATGGCAAAATGTTGCCATTATGCAATAATACTGCTTTCAAACTCAACTGTGAGGAGTCTATGAAAAGTCTCCATTCATCAGGGTTATGATTGATGTTGAGAGCTGACATCAGACCATCAGTGTCATGGCAAGTGACGAGATTACTTTTCATTGAAAAGAATGAAACAAAGTCTTTATGACGTGAACGAAATGTAGACACGCAGACGCCCTCACCAAGTAGATTCCACTGCTGCAATCTTGAGCCCAAGAGTTCAGCTTTACCTTTCGACAAATCTAGATCTCGCACAAGGTCGTTCAATTCGTTCTGTGTTATTCTGTGTGGCTCAGTACATGCTTCATCAGATATAAAATCTGGATCGCTAGAACTTGAGACATTTGTATTACTGCATTCCTCATCTTCATCATCATCTTCGATTTCAAATGAGTCAGGCGGTTCTGGAATAGGTAGATCGTCTCCATGGAGCACCGGTAGTATAGCAGATGGTATATTTGGGTAGCTCAGTTTACACTTTTTCTTCTTCGACGTTCCATGTTCCAGTGGAGGAACCATGCAGAAATAGCAGTCAGTAATGTGGTTTGTTGGCTTACGCCACACCATGGGTACAGCAAAAGGCATAGAACGCTTCTTGTGATTTAACCAGCCGCAAAGATTTGCCGAACAAGAGTTGCAGCATATGTGTGGAGCCCAGCTCTTGTCCTGATCCCCAACTTTACAACCGAAGTATAGATGGTACGCCTTTTTCACAATTGGAGTTAGAGCACGCTTTTGTGAAGCAAATGTCACTTTCCCACAAACATAACAAAAACTATCTGAACGGTTCACACATTTACGAGGCATCTTAGTTTTCTTCGCGTTAAAAAACAAGATATTGTAACCGAGCACGGATGCAGCGAGAAAGCACACTGAAACTCTAAATACCACGTGGCACACCGTGGAAAAGGCGCGGGAATCCCCGACGATTATAATCGTCGGGGATTCCCGCGCCTAGCTAATTAGCTAGCGCGACCCGACGCGATCCGACGATGACCGACACCAAGTCACTGCAGTTGCGCTACGCCAGAACCGGCTCAATATATAGGCCTATATAATTTTGTGAATATGCAAGTACACAATCTTAGTGTAAGTATAAGCCTATAGCATAAATTACGGTTAGAAATGGAAATGTAGACCCATTTCAGTCTTTCGTGTATAAACAAAATGTAAGGAAAATAATAAAAATCGGTCACATTAATAAAGGCCTGTTACTTCAAAACAAGAGCTAACAAACAATTTTAAGCATCATATTCGTTCTCAGCGACCTCAAATTAGTTAAGATTAACTAGTTTCAACTCCGTAACATTTTCACTGTTGACCAGTGTAATTATTGTTGTATGTTGATTACAAGTAGGTACCCCTGCTTCCATTCCCTTATACATATACTCTTGTAGGGAGACTGCTGATTGTGTCAGGCTAGGAAAGCAAAGAACATGGGACACACCTGCTAGAGGCTAATTGGGGGGGCAGTGATTGAGTTCCATATGACAGTGACAAGATAACAGCAATAATCAACAGGCAACAGAACACATGTATACTTCAGAGTATATATAAACATTTCCATATTGTGTGTGTGTGTGTGTGTTTAGTGCTTCAACTGAAAGTGGTGTACCCTAATGTAGTTCATATTTTATATTTTATAGTACTGTTTTTGCTCAGGATAGGGACAGGTGGCGGGCACTTGTGAATGTGGTAATGAACCTTCGGGTTCCATAAAACGCAAGGAATTTTTGACTCGCTGACAACCTGTTGGCTTCTCATGAAGGACTCTGCTCCATGGAGTTAGTTAGTTAGTTAGTACTGTTTTTGATGATAAGCATTTCTGAAAAATTTGTTAAGGTTGATGTGAGCATCATGTGAAGGATCACTGTTACAGAATACATTCATGTGACAACTTTTGTTCAGACTACCAATATAAAATTTCAGTGAAATCCATTGCTGAATTTCTGATGTGAAAGATGCAGACAGATTAATGGATGCACATGACCTCAGTTATGTATTCATTTTATGTTCTCTGTGGAAAGAATAGAAAGAAGTTTGTAAATAATGAGATTGTCTCTTTTAGGATTGTGTATGATAACTCTAAAATTGTGCATAAATGAAATGTCTCTGATTATACATATTTAAGATTCTTGTAAAGATGTCCACCATTATTATGAGCTTAATATTTTATTTAGCATCCTGCGCACTTTTTATGAATTCTTAGCCCTGTGTAAGAAGCAGCCATACTGTGGGAAGATCATGTCAGATTGTCCTATCTTCTGTTCCAAATCACATGATAGATCGGATGAAAAAGCTACACAAAAAGTTGTCAGGTGAATTTTATTATGTTTTATGTGGGGCCATTTGAACTGCTGCTTCTTGTCAACGTGTATGGTACTCTTAATTATGCTTCTTATCATGCAAGGTGATCCATTTAAGGATGAAAGTAAAGTGGAATGAAAGAAAGCAGTAAGGGTATATCATTCATCTATTATTATGTGTGTTATACAAAGTGGGTGTTTGTTGTGTCACTTGATACTGCACACACATGGCTTGTGATTTGTGGGAAATCTGAAAATGGCAGCAAGTGAACAGCAGTGAGTGAAGTGTGTGCTGTTATATGCAAAATTTGAGAGTAGTGGAGGTGCCATGTGAGTTTTTTTCTGATATGGTTGAAAAGTTTGTTGTTACATGGCTGAAACTGGATGACTTGAACATGGTTGTTTTCTGTCAAGGTGAAGCACTCTGACATTTGTTAGAAGTTTGTGTGTTACTAGAAAACAGATTCAATACAGCTGGTATTGTTGCAGTGGCAAAGATCTCCACAGCTTATATGCAGATCATGCCAGAGCTGTAGAAAGAGCTGGCTTCCCAATGTGTACTCAGTTAGTTGTATCTGTAAGGGTGGTTTATGTTTAGGGATAATTTCTCATCTTAGTGGAATGTATGTGCCAAATATGAAACAGAGAGGTTAACAGTTCATATTTCACAACATTATATATCCATTCCAGAACAGATCACTCTGTATTTGTGTCTGGCATAACTGCACATTCTGTGTTAGAGAAATAAAATTTTGAGAATGATTTTTGTATACTCTGAAGTGTGAGTTTGTATTTCTGCTCTTGCTTCTGTGTTGCACAAATCATTAATTCAGAAATGTTTACTCTTCCAGTACCAGGTAACTTTCATTCTGTTCTGATGGAATACACACTGACTGGTTATCGAGTCATTGCCCTTGCATACAAGAACCTGGCACCAAAGTTCAACTGGAAACAAGCACAAAGAATCAACAGAGATCAGGTAGCTTGATGAACTGGGTAGCATATTGCATTGATTCCCTCCCTTTTCTAATGTACATCAGTAAAATGGCAGTGAGTGTTTCTAGGGCCATTATCCTGTCTCCCTATTTTTGAGTACAGCTACTGATGTTAGTCTGTAATTCCTTCAGTGATATTCGAAACATATTATCACTTACGCTGAGCATTTGAAATTAAAAATGCTACACTAGGATGTATAAAGTAATCAGATTTGTCAGAAGTCTTCCACATCGATGCCACATTTCAACAAAACTGAAAGCTTGTATTTAACATTCTATCTTATCTCATATTTTCGTTTCTTCTTTCTCCTCAACATCAAACTCCTTTATTTGTTATGTATGCATCTTTATTTTCACTTTCCACACAGTAGCAATTATTCAGCCATTATAAAATACATGTAAACCATATAGCTAATCAGAATTTGTGTACCAGCATAAATTAAGAAACACTGAGTTAGTAAACCAGTTTGTCAGAACACATGCAGTAGTGATGAGAAACATGTACCTGATTCATAAACATGAGCTTTCCATAGCTTTACATCTTTACCCTATTCTGACTGTTGTCTGATATTTTGTCAGTCACTACTCTTTGTCTTCTACACACATTATCATTTAATGCCATTTTTTGAAGTATTTGTGCCATCTGTTCAATTATATTGGAACTTGGTAGTTAGAAGGACAGTGTAAAGCTTTGCTATCATGCAGAGTGTCTCAGTGACATCTGACTTTGCATTTGGGAGGTACTTACTGCAAGCCTTGGAATGGGATTTTTTTCTGACAAATCTTTCCGTGGTTTCTCTCAGTCCATCTGGCCATATTCAAAAACAGTGTCTGGAATAGATTATATCTCGTATGCGTTATCATGTGTAATCATCCTGTTGTATAAAATTCAGTGTTATGTAACAACACAATTACAGTAAAATAACTGAATCACCAGCCAGCATTTTGCTGCTCCCAGAGACAATGTGTTGTCCATGTCCTGGTTCCTGACTTTCTGTAAGAAGCTGCTGGTATTTCTAGTATAAAAGAGGAATGGAAATCCTGTGTGAGTGATGGACAGGGTGAGGTATTTCTGGACCATCTGTAACATCCAGTAAAAGACAGCAGCAGAGTTGCCTCTGTACTTAAGCATATATGTGGCATAGAACTAAAGACCTTGGCTCTGGTTGACAGTTAGGGGACAGTTTCATACAGTGGCTATTTCACTAGGAAAGGAGCCCTTGGTGTCCATTAAGTGGAAGGCTGGGTTGGATGCATAGTCAATCAGTGTGACAGTGAGGAGAAAAATCCTTCTCCCTATCAGGAATAAAAAGCAGGTAATGTGGCAGACTATGTTTTGTAGTATCCAGCACAAATACAAATAGAGCTGCAAAACTTAGTATAAAGTGTCATGAAGTTGTATGTAAAGATTATTTAAACTAACTTCATCATGTAGTAATGTGCTTGCTGCTTGTTTCGTCATGGAGAGGTGTATTCTATAGGTAACTGCATACTCATCTTCATTATGCTGTTGTGTATCTTCAGTTTATAACTCATGAATATCCACTGTCCTTTAAATGTCATTCATGTACCAAATACATAGAATTTCTTCAAACATAACTGATTTCCTTTTCTGTCTGTCATTTATTGAAATCATAGCCTGCCCACCCCAGGTAAACATATAGTTGGAGTGATCCCATACAACAGTATTAGAAACTAAGGCCCTGGCATGACCTTTGGAAGAACTGAAACTGTACATCCAGATACTGTAGTTGGTTTCTAGACATACACCTGAACTGGGTGTGTTTCATATATAAAGCAGGATTAGTAAGTGTTGCTCCAGATTATTTTATTCCATTAAAACAGAGATTTAGCATTTTCTAATTTATTCTGACTGCTGCATAATCACAATATCAAGGTTTTCACAGTGATCTGATATTAATGTATTATTTTTGTGTTTTACTTGTTAATGTATCTGCACTCTGTAGCAGACATAATCTTCATATTGGTGGCATTGTACAATATTGAAGTCAATCTGATGTGTTGATCAACACTTAGAAAAAAAACCGTTTCTAGGCAAAGTGCATTATGTTGATGGGTGCAAAATAGAATGTATAATCTTCCTACAGAGGTGCAGGAATTAGAAGAAACTGTTGGTTGTACAATCAGATTCACCATATTCCTGGAGGAACAAAATGGCCCATTTTCTAATGTTGTCTTCCTTTTGGTTTACATATTTTAATGAACCCACCAATCAGAATGTAGAAATTTTATGCGGTACCATAATTTAAGGAAAGGGTAAAGTTACTGTGCCTGCCCTGAGAGTATGTAGGGGAATGAAGATAAAACATCATGCTTTCTTAACGTTGGCACAGGATGGAGGTGTGTGTGTAATCAGCTTCCTGCTGTGGTACACACTAGATATGAGGCTGGGTGGAAGTGTGTTAACAGCTTCCTACACTGGTACACACTAGATATGAGGCTGGGTGGAGGTGTGTTAACAGCTTCCTACACTGGTACACACTAGATATGAGGCTGGGTGGAGGTGTGTTAACAGCTTCCTACACTGGTACACACTAGATATGAGGCTGGGTGGAGGTGTGTTAACAGCTTCCTACACTGGTACACACTAGATATGAGGCTGGGTGGAGGTGTGTTAACAGCTTCCTACACTGGTACACACTAGATATGAGGCTGGGTGGAGGTGTGTTAACAGCTTCCTACACTGGTACACACTAGATATGAGGCTGGGTGGAAGTGTGTTATCAGCTTCCTACTCTGGTACATACTGGATGTGAGGCTGGATATAGGTGTGTTATCAGCTTCCTACTCTGGTACATACTGGATGTGAGCTGATATAGGTGTGTTATCAGCTCATACTCTGGTCACACTGGCTATGAGGCTGGGTGGAGGTATGTTATCAACTTTCTACTGTGGTACACACTGAACATGAAGCTGGGTGGAGGTGTCTTATCAGCTTAATACTCTGGTACGTACTAGATATGAGGCTGGATGGATGTGTGTTATCAGCTTCCTACTCGGTACACACCTGATATGAGGCTGGGTGGAGGTGTGTTGCCAGCTTCCTACTCTGGTACACACTGGATATGAGGCTGCGTGGGTGGGTATTATCAGCTTCTTACTGTGGTACACACTGAATATGAGGCTGGGCAGAGGTGTGTTATTGGCTTCATACTCTTAGTACATACTGGATATGAGGCTGTGTATAGCTTCATACTCTGGTACACACTTGTTATGAGGCTGGTTGGTGGTGTTTTATCAGCATCATCCTGTGTATGAGGCTGGATGGTCCCTTGAGCCACTTTGGGCATGGTAGTGAAGGGAAAATTCCTTTCCTTGTTGGGAACTTGAACATGGTGTTCCACAACCAGTTAGTGACTGAACTGCCTGGTGCCATGGTATAAATATGAAGACAGGGTCTGATGTCAGTTGCTTGACTGTGAAAGAAGATGCTGCAATGCCAAGAAAATGTTAGAAAGTCATCAAAATATGGCACTTTTTCCAAAGTAGAAAAGGCGAACGTCGGTGACAAACTTTATGTGGGCCTGGCAGAGTAGAATCTCATGCACTCAATCACACACACATGCATGCACATACATGTGTACAATTATATTTATGTGTTCTTTTGATGCAGGTGTGTCTTTTTAACATTGTTGCAGTTGGAGAATGACTTGGAATTCCTTGGCCTTCTTATAATGCAGAATGCATTGAAACCAGAAACTGCACCCACAATTGCACAGTTGCAGAAGGCCCAGGTTCGATGTGTAATGATAACAGGTTAGAGCCTTCCTTCATGTAATGGAATAACCTACATAAAAATTCAGCGTTTTCAAGTTCTTACAGCAGTGAATATGAGGATTACTGTTTTCTGGAATGTGACACCATATATTCAGTAGAGAGGTGTTACGAGTTTTGGAGGAACCTGCTGTGTCCGTCTTCAGGGTAGAAGAATGAATAGTAGAGTGTTTCTGTACTGAAGATGGATACAGCAGGTTCCTCCGACACCATAGTACCTATCTGCTGGACTACATGGTATCATATTGCAGAAGACAGTGATCTTCAATACAGAAATTATTTTAAATCTAGCAGAGTCTTTGGTTGGTATTAAACTAAAAATGCAGGTTTTCTCGGTCAAAACACAACTTTTCTATTTTTGACTGAGAAAACCTGTATGTTTAGTTTGCTTTAAACACAACGGGGATGATTCACATTAAATTGTTAGTAAATATGGATAGAATAAAATATATGATCTTGCCAGTAAACCAGAATCAGCAGCAAAGATATGATACATCTGAATGTAATATATTATTTAAATTGATTCAGAATTTTCAGTATATGAGAACAACAGCAACAACAAATAGAAATTATAATGATGCTTGTTGCTTTTCAATTCAAAAACTTGTCATCACATATGTGTTCAAAAAACTGAAGATTGGGGTATACAGTATAATGCAACTAATTTGAGCAGTTATTTTGTGTATTGTCTTACTCTGAAGGAAGAACATCACATAACAAGTATTTAAAACAAGAAACTCATGAAAATTTACTTGACATAAGAAGACTGGAGTGAGTAGTTGAGAATGTTCTGTGATGGGGCCTTCACTTTGTAATGACTCCACTTTTGCAGATTTACCGTATATTCTCGAATCTAATCCGCACCTTTTTTACAGTTTTAGAGGGCTAAAAAATCAGATGCGGATTAGATTCGCGGTCTAGAGCTAGATTTTGGAAAAGTGATTGAGCTGCTGTACAATATAACAATAACGTAATTAACGTAAATAATAAACAACGTAAGAACAACACAATACAATAATCTATTATTTTATTATTTATTATTATAATTTATTATTCATCAGACTCGCCGTCATCACTCATAACTGAATCGTTATCCGTGCTCTCCACCCAGTCACTATCATCTTTATCTTCAACATCGTCCTCCCATACAATGTCATCGCTGCCTTGTGTTTCCACCATAGTCGAACGTTGCTTTCATCAACTCCATAAATTGCAGCGGCTTTGCGGTTTCCATTCTCCTCTGCGCACCGAATAACTTCACGTTTGAACTTTGCCGTATATGAGAGTCGTTTAGATTTCAGGTGTCCCTCTTCCATAACTACGGTACACGACAAATTGGAACAAGCACCTCCCACGTTTCAACAACTAAAGATCAGCTGGCTTCAGATGAGATTGCGCACGTCTGTTGAGAAAGGCCCCGCCTCTATCGGTATGACTCATCGGCCACAGGCGTAGCGTCGGATTTTAACGCATTGGTAACATCCAATATTATTCAATCAGTCGCCCCGTGGGCAAGGGGTGGTTGAAGGAAAGGTGCGGATTAGAATCGCGAACTAACTTTTTTTCGTTTAAGAAGTCGCCAAAAACTGGGTGCGGATTAGATTCGGGTGCGGATTAGATTCGAGAATATACGGTATTTACACCAGAACCAAGGCACATGGGTTACTTCTTGACTTCCTTTTCTGTTCTGGGGACATATTTATGAGTTTCATGTTGGTTGGAATGCATTAAAGGGTTTTATTGGAAGGGATCCTGGCATGCCATAGACTTGATATGTATCTGTTGTGTGTTTTCCTCCAGCTTGACCGATAAGCAGTGATAATAACCATTAGAAAGTCTAATAAAAACTCACTACAGCGTTGGGCCAGTGCTTATTGGTCAAGGATAAAAAACACTCTATACTTTGGTAGTTCTATCAAAATATATTTTGAAATGGTTATGCCCTGTAACCTTCGACTCTTGTGGTATGAGTTTCACTCCTGCAGTGCTCTATCTGCCGTGCCCCCTTTGCACCTCCATGGCATGGTGCTTAGTCATCAGGGAAAACTTTACCCTGTACTAGTCATTTAGTCACAGTCATAGATCACAGTTTTCATTAAGTAAGTGTTCAGAGCTTGAGTATATGCAGTAATAACCTTTAGTTGCACATTATTAAATTTGTAATGAAAGACCAAAAGAAAGCAACACTACAGTAAGGGCAACACAAATCAGATTGCAACACAGAGAGCCAGACAAACATTGTCTTTCTTTTATGTTCTCATCTGAAATAAAAATGTGACATACTAAATGTTCTATTGGAAGGTTGGCAACACTCAACATTAAATGTGTTACCTAAAAAATAAATTCACTTTATACTCAACCTTCCATGATTCTGCGTGTAATTTGTGTTCTCATCCTGAACCCAGACTTTTAAAATAATATGAATCCCAAACCATATGGTAATACACTTGTTATAGAAAATGAAGTTTACCCTTGGCATTAGACCTACAAAGGTTCACCAAACTGCCATGCCTTTGCACTGGTTGTAGTTGCATGTATATGAATTTGCTATAGAACAACAGTTTGTAACTTGCTAATAGCAAAACTGACACTAATGTCACCAGGCTTCAGTAAGGGTTTTAAAACTGACATTAAAAGGGGTCTAAGAGCAAAAGTGAAATTCATATTCAAACAGTTTTTTCCATAAGGGTTCTGAAATGCTTTCTTTCCCATGTTCTTCTGCCATATGATTCGGGTCTTGTCTGTCGGTATTAGGGATGATTCTGTTTCACTTATTTACACTCTGGTATAAACACTGTCTTTTATTGCAGGTGACAATATTCTAACTGCAGTGAGTGTTGCCCGTGATTGTGGCATGGTACTTCCTTATGAACAAGTTATCCAGATAACCATTAAAGGTGATTCACACTTTGCCAGAATTGATTGGGAAGTGGTTGGTGTTCCTCAGACTATGCATCGTGGAAGTTTCAGTTCTGATTCTGTGAGTTTAAATTTCACAAGTACATGTTACAACAAAAATTCACTTTTGTGCCTAAGCACCATGTCATTAATGCATATAGGAAGCAGGAGGTAAAGTCAGGAAGCATGCAGCATCACAGAATGGTCTGTCTGAAATTGAAAATTCAGTCAGAAAATGTTATTTATGAACTACATTATTAATACAATCAACACAGTATGTTGTTAAAATTAAAACCAACTTGATGCACACTCATTATTAAAAAAACTTTAATAGTAGATTAATTATCCCGACATTTTTACCCCTGTATACCCCTGAAGATGGTCAGGTACCTGACCGAAACATGTCGGGTTAATTAATCTACTATTAAAGTTTTTTTAATAGTGAGTGTGCATCTAGTTGGTTTTAATTTTAATTTATACAAGATGCACGGTGAATACAATATTAAATACAGTATGTTGTTTTTATTGGATTGATGGATTATGTGTTTTGACATAGAAGTGTCATCTGCAGACTCAAATACTTGATGCAGAGCATAATAATAATCATGGTTGTTGTAATTTGTACGTAGTAAATTTTAGTTACATGTGAGGGCTACCTGTGAGGCTTGTTGAAATGCTACCTTTTTGGATTAGGCCAAGGAATGGAGGCTGTTAAAATAGTCCCCATGGAGATCGAGGCAAACATACCATTGACAGAAAAGACCTTCCTGCAATTTTGCTGGAATCACTGCAGTCTTGACATCTTTGTCTGATGCAAATCTGCTTTCCTTTGACACTTGCTTGATGGGTTAAACACATGGAGGTCAAATGTTGAAAGGTCTTGGCTGTATGGGGGATAGTCCAACACCTTCCAGTGTATGGATTGCAATGTGTCCTGGACAGTGGGGACAATATAGAGACAGGTGTTGTCTTGCAACGTGATGGTGCCTCTTGTGAGCATGCTGGGGGCACATTCTCCTGATGGCAGTATGAAGGTCTCAGAGAGATCCCTAGTAGCACTCTGCATTGATGGTGATGTCATGGTTCTTGAACACCAGCATCTGCAGACGTTAAATGTTGAAGAAAAGCCACATTGAGTGTGATTGGGACTTCAATTTCTTAGAGCAGGGAGAGGCTGGGTGTTTCCACTGCATGCATTCACATTTTCCCATGGTTCAAACTTTTGACATTGCATTGCGTGCCACAATCCATCACAAAAATGTGTTACCCTTTGCCTGGTAATGGTGCAACAGTAGTGTTATCGTTTGAGACTAATGCTTTGGCACCAGAGCTGGACATTTAAATTTTAGTGCACCCTTTATGTAAAATGTGAATATTTTATGAACCAAAAAGTTAACATTACAAAATGCACTGCGTTTTGTGGAGGAAACACAGAGATTTTGTAGCATGTCTCAAAAAATTCTGTAAATATATTTGTTGGCTGAATATATGAAATACGGTCATTGGGTAGTAGGGGTACTAGCATGGGTGGTGGCTAAGGGCTAAACATTTGCAAGACCCACTGGGCACACACCATGTTACCTCTGAGGTGATGCATGTTTGTGGCACTACATCTCATTTCTTGCCACAGTCCATCACAAAAATGCACCACCCTCTGCCTGGTAAGGATGCAGCAGTAGTGCCATATACTGTTGTTCATGACTGTAAGCATTTGCAGGACCTGCTGGCATACACCATGTTAACACATTTACTGCCAAAGTCAACCTTGGTTGATCTAAAGTTTACTCTGCTCTTTTGCCTTAAATAGGCCACGCACACAATAATTTCTGTCAGGAAACATATTTTACACCTTTATTAATCCCTAGCTGATGTAACTAGAAAAAATATATGCATTTGGTCACGTACATTAGGGTAGAAAAATATAAATATATCACGACGTTTATGTTTAGTCTCGAGCTGAGCAAGTGATTTGTGAGGCTGCAGTCAGTAGGGTGTTTCCTTTCTGTGAAGTTGTTTGTGAGTTTATTTATATATAAAGTGCAATATGGCTACTAGGAAAAGAACATTGTTTAGAACTGAAGCAGAATAGTGGCTTCTATTGATGAGGAACTTGCAAATGACAGTGATTCAGACGCAGATTGTGTCCCGGAAATATCGAGTAGTGAAGAGAGTAATGATGAGAATGACATTTCAGACTTGGGTCCGGGCCCTAGGGTAGACAGATTTTGTGAAAAAGATCGTCAACCAAGTATTCCACTTTTCACAGGAAATCCAGCAGTACAATTTGCTGTTCAAAATAGAACAGATATGGAATATGTTGATAATTACATCACTCCAGAACTCATTCAAATTGTTGTCAACCAGACAAATTTATACGCACAACAGATTGTGACAATGCCATGACCTGTTACTAAATATGCACATAGTGAACAATGGAAACCTGTGACAATATATGAAATGAAGAAATTTCTTGGTCTGATGTTCCTTACAGGTGTAATTCAAAAACCAAAATTAGAATGGTACTGGTCAACAAGGGGCATTTTACAAACACCCATTTTTTCACAAATGATATCTAGGAACAGATTTCAAATTCTCTACCGATACCTACACTTCAACGACAATACTGCAATAGGAACAAATGAAGACCAACTGTACAAAATTCGACCAGTATTAGACACTGTAGTTAATAATTTCAAATGTAATAATATTCCCGAGAGAGAGATTTCACTTGATGAAGACTTGCTTGGTTGGCGGGGTCATTTGCGTTTTCACGTATACAACCCTGGTAAAATAACAAATTGTGGTATTCTGGTATGTTAAATTATGTCACGCTATATTTGCAACATGCAGATATATGCATATGATGGCAAATGCGGGCCTTTGGCTGAAACAGTAAGTCTTCTACTAGAGCCTTATGAAGGGAAGGGTTACCATCTGTATCAAGAAAATTATTATAATAGTGTTTGTCTGGCTGAGGAACTGCTTCGAAAATCAGTTCGAGTGTCTGGCACAATTAGAGCAAATCGTGGTTTGCCCAAGGACATGATAGAAGAGGCAAAAAAGTTGAAGAAGGCTGAGGTCACTTTTCGTAGGAAGATAAGAGACTCGTAAACATGATTTCAACACTTCACACTGCAGCTGTGGTAGATGATTCAAGCAGACGTACTGGCGTCACAAAGAAAAACCTAAATGCTTAGCATATTACAATACACACATGCATGGTGTTGATACAGCTGACCAATACCTTGCCTATTACCCCTTCATCCATAAAACTGTAAAATGGCCTAAGAAAGTCTTTTCTACCTTCTCCAATGTGCACTTTTCAATAGTTATGTTGTATTTACAAAATCCAACCCCAATTCTCACAAATCATTCGTAGATTACTTAGTGGATGTCAGTGAAAATCTTATACACACAAGAGAAGATGTATCAACACCATCATCATCATCAGACGAGTCACAAGACTCGAGCAGAACGCCTACACCAACTCCACTGAAACGAGCCCCGAAATTGACCTACCTGGCAGGCTTGATGGAGAATTGAAAAACCATAAACTCATGCATATCCCTTCTACAAAGAAAGACAAGACACCTACACGAAGATGTGGAGTGTGTATACGGAAAAATATCAAAAAAGAAATGAGATTTGTTTGTGCGCATTGCGGTGTTCCTCTCCATCCAGAAGGCTGCTACACACAATCATACACTGAAACATTACTAAAGGTCTGTTCAAAATTTCAAATTTTTATCTCTTTAGTTTCCTCTTAATAGATTTTTTTATAAGTCGACGCACTAGTTGCTTAACATTCAATAAATCCCTGGCAATTTAAGACCCTCGGGGATTTACATACCCGGCAGTAAAAATGTTAAATCCCAGATGTTGCAGTGTGCTGCTACTGATGCATGAATGCTGTGATGTTGCTCGCACGAATAGCTTCCTCTACTTCTGCAACTTTTTTGGGGTGTTTTGATGAAGAGGGCCTGGCCTTGCCTCATCAGACATTTTCTGCAGCTCTGAACATAACATCTGATGTCACTCCATCGCGTTGTGTTTGAGACATGCATTTTAATACAGAGCATGTGTTCTCCTATGACAATCCTCAGTACCAAGGAACTGAATGACAGCTCATTAGTGTACAGATTCTGCACACAATGGCATCACACTGTCCCAGTTAATTCTCACATGCCCATATTGCTCATATGTCATGCCTGCAGCCATGTGATTACCTGCAACCAGTTATATTCACTAGCAGTGCCATGTTATCAGTTCTGTTTAAACAACCTTTGTGTTAGGTATTTGTGTTGACACACGTAACCCATTAATATAATAAACTACGTATTGTGTTGACTGCAATCAGTTTTTAAGTTATGCAGATATACAAGATTAATAATTATGCAGTTTAGTGATTAATTGCTTTGCACTGGTACGTTTTCAACTACATTTATTGTGTCAGACAGTGTAAAATTGCTATGTATCATTATGTTTATAATTTGTAATGTCTGAAGAATGCTTTAAACTAAATTTGTGTGTGTATGATGTATCTTCATACAGAATTTTACATGCCCTGTGTACTTGATTCATTTGTTATTGCACTCAAACATGAAGCTGTATATGAAATTCTCATCGTTGCTAGGTTATTTTACATTGTACAGAAGTATTACAAGTACTGTACTGCATATTTTTCAGCATTATTGTGATTTTCATTTTATTAAATAGAAGCCATTAAATAGAAAGTTTTAAGAGATTTCCACGGCAGTGATTGTACAGGTTACTGTTGGCTGGGATGTGATGCTATACGTATAATCTGGTGGACATGTACTGACATTTTAGAGGAATCTGCTGCCACTATCATCAGGCTAGAGCTTATTCAAATGATATTTCATGTCACATGCCAGTTTTTTATATGTGGAGCCAATGTTGGGAAACCTAATAAGTTCAGTTTGAGTGTGACATAAATGTTACAGTCAGTAGGCTGATACAGCTGGACACTTTTAGTGTATACCCCCACGCAGAAGTTAATTGAAATGTACTGGTAGTTCTGGAGGTAAAACTTGTGAACTGGTTAGATGTACGTTGCCCATTGTGCATGACTTTTATGCTATTCGTGCACAGATGAGGACTTGCAGATGGTTGATTTATATAATGCTGGAAAGTTTATTTTTTAATATATTCTTACCTTGTTTCACTTTCTTCGACCAGTTTTCAAATTATGCACATGTTATTGCTGTCATTTCACTGAGGATTATTTAGTGCCTTATACTTCCAGGACTGTGTATTGCCATTAATGCAGAATAGCAATTGGCATATAGCTGTTGATGGAAGGACATGGACTGCCTTAAATAATTTTCATCCTCATCTGTTGCCTCAGATTGTCACCAGAGGCACTGTTTTTGCTCGCATGGCTCCAGATCAAAAGATGCAATTAGTTGAGATGCTTCAGAGTCTAGATTACATAGTTGCTATGTGTGGAGATGGCGCTAATGACTGTGGGGTGAGTACAGGAAGTATATTTTTCTAATACAGCGAAATCCTAGTGTAATGGAATTATGTTGGTGGCAAAATCATGTTCGTTATAATGAAATTTTGTTACACTGAAACACTTAAAAGTATCAACATGTAGAACAACGAAAAAGATACAAACCTGTCATGTTTACTCCACAGGGGAGTCTGAAATTGTTTTCTTTGCAGCCTGTTTTAGTAATGATTTCTTGGTAAATTCTTGGGAAATCATGCTGCTCTCCAGTACACAATCTGGAACACCTTTCTTGGTCATTACATAGTGCTGAAGACTTGGCACAATGTTGGAGATCTGTGGAAGCAAAGTGCACTTTGGTTAAATTCTGTTAGGCTCAATGCTCGTGTGAAGGGTCAGGTTTGCTCGCACAGCAGTGGTCCCTTCACTGGAATGTTCTTGGATCATGAATCCAGAAACCACCTGTATATAGGGTTGTCCATTGTTTTCAGTATGAATTATTTTCCTCTGCAGTCCATATGCATTAGTTCGTGTCAATGCTGTTGATTTTGTATCTTTCAGGAGTGTGGGCATTGCCAGTGCGCAGGTTCCTTACTTTCTTGTGACATCACCTTTTTAATCCCTCAGTGTATCTCTTAAAATTTTTTTCTTTTCTTGTAGCAAAAACTGCTTGAACTTCTTTTTCTCCTCCATACTGCTTTGAAAATGAAAACAAAACTAATAAATAAGACTATAACAGTAATGGCAAATAATAACAAAGTACAATGTTTGGATTTAAACTGCTTTGATCAATTTGCTGCTGGACACTACTGTTGTTTACAGTGAAACGATGCCAGTGACTGGTGTTCTTTGCACCTATTGAGGCGAGGTGCAAGGAACACCAGAGATATAATACACCTGTACCAACCTGAGAAGTCAGCAGTGGCAGAACATGGCATCAGCACGGGTCATTGTGTCAATTTCAGTGGCACCTCATTATTAGACAAAACATGAGGATACTTGGACTGCCTCGTGAAGGAAGCAATTGAAATACACCTGAACAAGAATAATTTTAACAGAGATGGTGGTTTCATATTGAGCCAGGCCAGGTCTCCTATAACCAGCATGCTGTTGAATGAAAAGCAGGACCAAACAGCAGGTACTTGACTCCGCCCACCAACCCTCGTTTATCTCACCACCAGCTATGAGCCAAGGATTCGGGCACGTATATCATTATGCAGACAGATATAGGGGTTAGTCACTTCCCTGATGACGAGGACAGAGATGGTTCTCGAAACGTTGGTTTACTTGCCATTTAATGACCTGACATGGCTGCTAGCCCGATAAAATTTTATTGAATTTAGTTGCCATGAAATCTTCAAATTATATACAAATGTCCCTCTTTTTCTGAGGTGGTGAATGCTAGAAAATGCTTCATTGCCTGGAATATGTTGATGTGGAAGTGCATTTTGATAAAGATGATATGCCTCAACTTCCATGCCATGTTCATGACCAAATATGATGTTCCAATCCACCAACCATGTTTAGCACAGGACAGCAATCGGACTTATGCTGCAACACTGTCATGCCATTTTGCATACTGAACAGTGTGGTGTTAAACATGAAAGCAGAGGGTTTTATGTAGGTATGGTAGCTGCACTTGCTTGGTGCTGCTGTTTTCACATAGTCTGTAGCTCAGAAATAAAACGTGCAAGGATCCACATTTTCCTAGACTTGTTTCATTTTATTGTTTATGTGCATGGAACACAATTTTGCAGTGGTGCTGTGTGTTTCAGAAACATACTGTGTGTACCATGAATTATATGGGTTGATAGTGAGAGGGTAGACTGCTAGTTTCTATGAAAGTGCTTTGGAACTTGTTCTTTACTTCACAGGCTCTGAAAGCTGCTCACATTGGAATATCATTGTCTGAAGCTGAGCCTTCAGTTGCAGCTCCTTTCACATCTACAGTTGCCAACATAACCTGCGTTTTGAAGCTCATACAAGAAGGAAGGTGTGCTCTTGTGACAAGTTTTGGAGTCTTCAAGTACATGGCTCTGTACAGCCTGATACAGTTTGTTACAGTGCTCATTCTGTACAGGGTAAGTCAGCCCACACATCATGATACAGTTTGTTACAGTGCTTGTTTTGTACAGAGTTAGGCAGCATGCATGTCATCATACAGTTTGTTGCAATGCTGATGCATGCATACACAGCTAGCAAGTGCATCTTCATTACATTGTGTGTGATAATTTAACTCCATTAATCTTCAAAATCCTGTCTGTGGTGAGTATATTCTGTTCTCTGCATTTATCAAGCCACCATTTCAGGTCCATAGAACACTGCAGGAAAGGTGTCACTGTGTTAGTTTTACTTTTCTTTTCTTTCTCTGTTATCATCTTCAAGTTTCAGTTATCTGTCAGCATGGATTGAACCTTTGTATTTTGTATATTTTACATCCACTTTCCAATGTAAGGGATTTAAATTCTGACACCTGTTTTGTTATTTAATTCATTGAAATTAATTATTGTCTTGGTGTTTTGTCACTAGCACCATCACATTTGTTTCTTGTGTTCAGGTTGTAGTCATGCGCTGTTATGTTTAAATACAGTTGGTGCTTATTATCCAACTAATAATTTCATTCTGAAATTGTTTAATTTCACACTTTATCGTGCTGTACTCATAATCGGTAATGTATATTTTCCTGTCCAGTGTGCAAGCATCCTTGGAAACATGCAGTTTCTGTACATTGACCTGTTCATCACAACAAGCATAGCTGTACTGATGGGCCGCACTGGTCCTGCAGCAAGACTGGTTTCTGAACGACCGGTGGGAAGCTTAACATCTGCCAGCAATATTATACCACTGATCTTGCAAGTTTTGGTGACGGTGGCAGTTCAGATAGCAACTTTATATTACCTCATGAAACAGCCCTGGTAAGGAACTGGATACAGTGTGTGTGTGTGCGTGTGCGCGTACATATGTGCGTGGGCGCGCATGTGTGTGTGAGAGAGATAGATAGATAAGAAAGATAGATAGATAGATAGATAAGATAGATAGATAAGATTGATAGATTAGATAGAGAGAGAGAGAGAGAGATGAAAATGTTGTAACCTTGATTTCAGGCTCCTGCTGCGATGTTAATGAGAACTGCGCTCTTCTGGGATATTACACGGCTTTGTGCGGTAATTACCACACGACGCCGTGTAATATCCCAGAAGAGTGCAGTTCTCGAAAATGTACTTTGACTGTCATAAAAAAGGTCAGTGAGGATTTTATGATTTTACTCAAACTCTGGAAAAATGCCTTAAAATAGGTCATATCTGGTGTACTTCACATGACTTGTAGTTCTTATTCACAGTCATTCTGCCTATTTAGCTGTCTAAACCTGTGCTATTTTCAGAAGACTGAGAGTCAGCCAGTCCAGACACACCTGACATTTTGCTCTCAGTTTGCAAAAGCATATGACAGTCTTTCTCTTTTGAACTTTCATTTTATAAACATTTGAGTTTTCAAGTAGTAACTGATATTAATTTATTTATGATTAATTTAATCTTTGTGGTTCACTTGGGTCTATCTGTATTTCAGCATACATTTTAAAGTGTTTATGCATTTGTGCTACGTATCCTGAGTATCATATGCACTGTCCTTTTACTTTATTCCTAATTTTTAAGTTGTTTGGGGCTTCATGCATATCATCTTTCCGCAAGTTATCTATGCAGCCACTGGGACTTCTTTAGTTATTTCAATCTGAGCACAAAGATGCACACTTTGATAGGTTGAAGCACGTGAGTATGGATTTTTAAATATTCCATACTGGATACCAAAGATTCATACGTATTAGTAATGAAAGCGTTTAGTACTTGTGATATGAACGGTATGTAGTTAGTTTTATTTCTTGAACATCATGTAGTATTTTGTAAGTTGGGTACATGTAGAAGTAATGGGTTTTAATTAAATACATATTGAAATACATAGGAAGCAATATACCTCAGTACTGCATGCAATACTTGTGGTGTGAGAAAAGATCCCAGTGAGTTTTTGCATTTGGTTCGATAATAAATATCCAGTGTGGCAAACAAGTACTTTTGAATAGACAGAATTTTATTTAGGGTTGGGATTGCTTCAGGTTTGAACCCATCAAGGAAGAAGGCCTGAAAGAGGAGGTGGTTCTTTGCTGGGAGAACACATCCCTTTTTTGTGTAAGTTTGTTCCAGTATCTGATCCTCGCTGCTGTCTACTCCAAAGGAAAACCACATCGCAAACCTTTCTACAGGAACTGTGAGTGATTCAGTGAATATGTGCAAAGGGATATATAAGTTTTTATTACCAACCACTGCACAACAATTCTTTTTTACTCCTACATGTTTCGGCTACCCATTGTAGCCATCATCAGGCAGTCACTTTTCATATACCTGTGCAGCATATAGTATGTCAATGAATGGTAATATGTACATTAACTATTTACAGCAGTAATTGCTATATAGTACCAATAAATTTTTACTGGTATATTATATGTATGATATTAAAATATGGTATGTTAATATATAAAATATAAATATAAAATATAAAAGTGTGTCTCCAAATATCAGTCTTGCAAGTAACTTCTATTTTGGTAGGGTGGAGACCCCCGGCTGTGGTATCCAATGTTTATTCCATTAGTAATATCTTTGTACTCTGCAGTGGCTGGTATTAAAAATTTATATGTAAAGCAAACGTGTGGAATATATATAACATCAAATATATACAAAGGGAGTTGTGGTGGATATTGTCAGTTCTCTTGAACCATCGTATAGGGAAGGGAGAGATTTTTTGGATCTTTATATCATTTAATTACTTGGTGAGTTCCATTGGCAAGAAACTATGAGCAAATGTGCTAAAAGATAATAAGAAAAGATATAATTTCAGCTAAGTAAGCATTCAGTTTTTAGAATGTGTCTCAAATGCTCCATAGAAATCAATAACAAATCGCTGTTTGACCTCACTAGTCAGGGACTGCAGCTGAATAACAAAAAAGACATCTCACATAAGGCATTTAGCAGTTTCTTAACATAAACACAACTATTGATAAATGAACCAAAGCCCATACAATTTAAAATAGAACTCGACAGGAAATGCATGTCATTGCCTGCCAATGGTGAGGGAGGGGCCAGCATTGAAAGGTAACAAGATGTTACGTTATGTCTTTCTTGTCTGTCAAGATAGTGTTCCCTCCAGTACAATTTGTAACTGAGGGCAGTCTAACTACCCCCCTCCCACTCACACATCCTACCTGTGCTCTTGCGAACATAAGAATGCAAAAGAGAAAGGGACTCCAGGGCTGTGATTGATGTTTGCCATCGATACAGTTGGCACAATCCACATTGAGTCTTAATGCACACTTGCGTACGATCTTACTGCCCAATGGCTGACTGTATTATGTATTTTTATACATGACATATTTAGAGGTTCATACATCTTTTCTTTTCTTCTTCTTCTTCTTCTTCTTCTCCTCCTCCTCATCCCCCTCCCCCTCCTTCTCCCCTCCTCCTCCTCCTTCTTCTTCTTCTTCTGTGCTTCCAGCTGTCAGCCGATGGCACAATGTCTCCTATAAACTTGCTCCGCTGTTGTCCAGAATGTGTTGTTGTTTAATATTGTTTGTAGATCAGTAGGTTCATATATAGTTCTAAGGTTTTGATTGAATATTTATGAGCGTGGCATAATTGCGTTTGGCACCCTGGTCTGTAGGATGTACATTCCTTGTGAATGGTCTTTCTTGACATCTTTATGGGCTGATCTTATTGCTAGACCACCAGGGTAATCGAGGATCTTTCAGAAGTATCTTGGGATTCATTCCCATGGATGCAGTAGGAAACAAAAAATAAAATAAAATAGGCATTATAGTGATGCTTAATAATGCAAAGATATTTATATATGAGACATGTGACCGAACCTGTTGACACAGTAGTGGCGCATGTGAATTGCAATTGCAGAGTACTTGATCAAATTCTGATTGAGGTTTTCATGTTTTTCCAGTCTCTCCAGACAAGTGTTAGGATAGTACTTTAAAATGAGTTATGTCACATTTATCATATTCCTCCTGTTTGTGACTTACCATGCCATAACTCATTCCATGCTGCATATCATTAACAGTTGACAGACAATGTTAAAACAATTCAGTAAGCAAACCATATCAGACAAATCACATTATCCAACTTGCCACATTCTTTTTTGTGCTATGCTAGCGCACCTTGCCATGTTTTTTCCCACATTTTTTGTAGTTTTTGGAGGATGGTTGCCTAGTACATTCATCATTCCAAAAGTTCCCAAACTGACTGCTGGGACTGAGAATGGCATGTAGTACACTTTTCTGCCACTAAGTGCCATAGTATTACTATCTTTTGAGTAAGTCTAGTGAGTTTTGCAACTATAATCCTCTGTGTTGCTTCACCTTGGGTGTTTATTGTTGTGTGTGTAAAGTGCAATCCATGATTTTCGGATAGCTGATTTGAAGGAACAATGCATTTTCATTAAGTTTTGTTTCAAACTTTGGAAAACTATATCAGAAATGCAGGTAACTAAAATGGGGTTTACTGTTATGACACAGAATACAAACAGCAGCCCTCTTATTGAAAAGCCCACCCTGTTCACATCCAAGTCAGGTTGAACATCAGTAGTATGTTGGTATCTGTTTTGACTGGGAGTGCATTTTTCACAAGGACTTTGTTCCTCCAGGTCAAACAGTTAACCAGCATCAGTATTGGAAGGTTTTACACCATCTGAGGGAGCAAGTCCACTGAATTGTCTGGAATGGTTGCAGAACCAGGACTGGTTGTTTCACCATGACAATATGTTGGTGCACACTGCTTTGTCTGCACAGCAGTTTTTGGCTACTGAAAACATGATTGTGGCCCCCAACCCCCTTTCTTGCCTGATTTGGCCCCTTGTGATTTTTTTTTTATTATTTCTGAGAATAAAATCGCAGATATGAAGGCATAATTTCCAGGACATCACTGAAATTCAGCAACAGTTGCTCCCTGTCCTACATATGGTTTCAAAAATCAGTTCCAGCAGTGTCAAAAAATGCTGGACCTGTTGCATAAACTTGGAAGGGGACAACAGTGATCCATAATAAAGGCAAGCATATATTTTCTTACTGACTCAGTCTGGGAACTTTTGGATACAACGTAGTAGTGCTGCTCACAGAGCTGATGTTCTTGTTGCAGTAATGAAAAGGTTAGGTTTTGATTGTATGCAGATTTTTGTACCTAGAACTCAGCAGTAGCTGTCCCTTACCCAGATTTGCCCCCTTACCCAGATTTGCCCTGGTAGCCATCTCCTTGATTTCAATACTTGGAAATCTCTTAACCACATTAGAACAGGGGTGGCACCAGTAAAAACAAATATGGTGAAATGGGGCAAAACAAACTCCGACGACCTGTATTGTGGCTGTGGAGAGGTACAAAATATGGAGCATCTCCTGTCATGCAAAGACTGCCCCCAGAAATGCACCCTCGAGGATTTATGGCTTGCAAATAAAAAAGGATTTGACGTAGCCCAATACTGGGCAAAAAAATCTTTAATTTAATGGTCCGGACATGATAAAGAAAGAAAAAGAAGAGCAGTAGCTGTGTTCAGAGTAATTCATACTCCCTGTTATTATTCAGTTTACCAACAAATGCACAAACATAAACTACTTTTTTAGTTTTATTAGTATCGTTGTATTCACCTACACGTGTTTTCGGTCTGTAGACCATCTTCAGGGGGGTAAATAGGCTACTACACTTCACATTGCATGTTAAAAGGGCCCGAAGAGTACACTTGTCTCAGTAATAAGTTATAAAACATTTGAATTTGTAAAATATGTAAAACTGTAAAACTTATAATTTTCTCGTATAAGTTAAAGTCAAGATTTAAAATGGCAGCATTGGTCACTTGATGCACAGAATCCTGGTATTGTATTTGTTGTTGATTATTAGCGTGTTGTTTCGCATGCTGTTGTGTGGAGTGGTATAAGCTGATTCAGGTATAAAACACTGTTTGGCCTAGAGTCTTGGTGTTGTGTGTGGCAGTAGATGTTCAACTCTTTAAGGGCCAACCTTGAATATACTCCTTGGTGTCTAGTGTGCCCATTGGACCAACCCTTAATGTACTTGTCTATTTAGTGTCCACTGGACTATGTCCAAATATACTCATATCTATCATATGTCCACTGGATCAACCCCAAAATCATATCTGGTGTGTCCACTGGACCAGCCTTTAATATTTCTATGTCCGTCTAGTGTGTCCACTGGACCATCCCCAAATATACTCCTTCCTATCTAATGTGCCCACTGGATCAACTGCAGATACACTCATGTCCATCCTGTGTGTCCACTGCACCAACTGTGAATATACTCATGTCTATCTAGTGTGTCCACTGGACCAACCCCAAATGCAGGTAGTTCTCGTTTTATGCCAGGGTTACGTTCCTGAAAAATGTCGCGCAAATTGAAATCGCACTATTATACACATGGTAAAGGTGTGCATACTGGGGGTGTTATATACATGGTAACAGTATGCATACTAGAGGTGTTATATATAGATTGAGGTATACTAGAGGTGTTATATATATAGATTGAGGTATTGTAATGAGTAATTTCATTTTATATGTTATTCGTTGTGCAAGAGACAGGCAACCAGACTATGTTATTTCAGACAATGTTATTTTTAGATGGGGTTATAAGTGAAGTCAGATAACAAGAAGAGAACAGCTGTCAAACGTATGTTGTTACATCTATGTGACAAGTTTATAGTAATGGATTGAGCTTAACGTAAGTGGCAGTATGCACTCTGACCTCAAAACAGATAACTCTTTTAAATGTATTATAGCATGTGGGTGATGTCTGTGTGACAGCTTAAGTTTAGTTGTGAAACAAAGCTAAGTGGTGTAATATTATGAAAACCCATTTAAGCGGTATTGTAACCCCTGACCTAAGAGGGTGATAATTGTTTTAAACATCTTGTTTTCAATTCTAAAAGTATTTTAAAAGCATTATGGTAAAGTAAAAGCATCGTGTTACAACACCTTCAATATATCTTATTAAGAGCATTTTGTTTTAACCTTTGTAAGCCGCGTTAGAGTTGAGATATGAATAGAATAATCAGACTATATAACTGGTGTTACACAACCTGACGGGCACTCTCAGTCTGGACGTGAGGCAGGCAAGACCTGCCAGCATCTACCGTAATAAACCTGGCTTCATCATCAGCTGTTGTACTTTCATCAAACCCCGAGTCAGCACTACCTACTTGCTCCCGCTTGGCAATACCCTCACCTGTATCTACTCAGTGGAGGCGCCTTAACGGACAACCTTCCAGTAGCAGATACAACAGCGCAAATGAAACACAAAATTCCCATTTAAAATAATGTATTTCTTGGGATTAGGGAACTGACAACATCATCCTATATAGTGTATGACTGTACCACTAGTGGACATACGGACCTGTAATGTATACATGTACTGTATATACAGTATACATACATTTCTATACAATATATTTATTTATTTCTAATGCAATAAAAATGTAAGAGACTCACATCTGTAGGTTTTGGTACGGTTACTTCGGATAGGACTGTGGTAGTCTTGCTACACAGACAAACACTTTAGTTCCTGACTTAGCACCTTCTTTAATTCTTTCAGCATTTTCATGAATTGTATGTATGCTACTATGAGTGAGCCTAACATTGTGGCATATATCAACAATTCGTTCACCTTTTTCAAGTCGGCTTATTACGTGTACTTTCTCTTCAGTACCGATTGTCTTTCACCGATTTTTCACTTGGATTGCACTAGGTGATGCAGATGTACATTTCTCACTCATATTGGTAAGAAAAGCCAATGGTGTTGATGAGGAAACTAAATGAGCCGCGTTTTTATATCACCAACGTAATCACTCCATACACGTGACTGATGGCGTGACAGTGATGTCACTTCTTGCTAACCTCCTACAGAAGATAGGCGTGACCACGGATTGTCTATGCCAGATCGCAGTAAACTGAAAATTATCACGTAAATTTGAAAAGTGGTGTAAATTTTCCAAGTCGCGTTAAAGCGAAATTGTGTAAAACGAGAACTGCCTTTGTACTAATGTGTATCTAGTGATGACTGGCCAACCCCAAATATACTACGCTATCTAGTGTCCACTGGACCAACCGTAGATATGCTCATGTATGTCTAGTGTGTCCACTAGACCAACTACAAATATACTGTACTCATGTCCTAGTGTGTCCACTTGCTGAACACCAAATGTGCTTATAACCGACTCTGCTATACTCATATTTTTTCTTGACACCATCTGTGAAGACACTTATGTTAATGCTGTTTGAACATTTGAATTTTCAGGCCTGTTGAAAGAGTTTGAATTGAAGATGTAATAAACCTTTTCCAGGCAAAATTTGGAAACTAACAAGGAAATAATGAAACATGAAATATTGACAAAACTTGGTGGTAGGGTATATCAGTGCTTCAATTTGGAGGTGAAAGGGTTAAGAAATGCAACTGTTGCTGGAATAAGTTTTAGGAGAATGAAAATACCATCATGAATATGTAAAGTATTTTGCTTTCATGATGGTGGGTGATGAATTGTATGGTGACATATTAAAAATGCATCTACAGAGCCCTGATCACTCCCTCAGTAAAAGCAACTGCATAGGAGCTACAAGAGTGTTATTCAAATCCCAACAAAGGTGTCCAGATTTACCTCATCATTGCCATGAGCAGAATGGCTTGGGGGCTGACCTGTTCTTCTGTCCAGTGGGTGCTGGGGCCTCTTCTCCTGAATGCACAGTTGACCAGAGCATGAAGCTGACCACTCACCTCCTTTTATAACCACAGCTGAAAATTCGTCATTCTGCCTTTATGCATTTAGTCTATGGCTTTTAAGTTCAAGAACGACTTTACCTTTTACTATAACTAGTGCTACTAATGATTGAACTCCATCAGGTCTCTAAAATACACCACATAAGACTTAAATTCTTCAGATTTTCGATGTCTTTTCATAACCAGTGCTGTTGCTGTTCACTCTGGCCCTGTTCACTGCATTCACCACAGTGCTGCTGGTGTACCCTGTGGAACCATTAGCCAAGTTCTTTGAAGTGGTGCCTATGTCACAGAAGAGCCAGCATGTCACCTTCAGACTCTGGCTGCTTGCATTCCCGAGTGCTCATCTTGTAACTGCTGTATTCATAGAGGTGAGAGAGACAGATGCTTTTGTCACTTACATAGGAACATAGCTTGTAGGTGAGAATGAGACAGCACATGTGTATTGGGAAATGCATAAAAAATTTTGGTTGGGAAGCCTGGAGGGAAGAGAGAATTTGGGAGACCTTTATGTTATTTTCTTATTGCATGTGGCTGGCCTTATGGCACTGCCAGTAACTCAGGCTGCATATTGTTGAGACGTAGATCTATATGTATATCACAGTGGATCTTAGAGAAATAGGGTGTGAAGGTGTGGACCAGTTTCATCTGTCTGGTTATATAACTGACTTGTGAATTTTTGTAAACACAAATGAATCATTGGTTTTCATAAATGAAGCAGGATCTCTTGACCAGTGGAGCAACTGTCAGTTTTTCAAGAATGATCTTTATGCCATTGAGTTAGTTATTTTAGTTAATTACAGTTATACGGTGCTGCCTTACCAACACTGGATGATCTGGAAAGTTCTAATAACTGGAAATTTAGAGGCCTACTTTACAGGTTGATTGAAAATTCATTTCTTGAAAAATGTTATATTTGTCAAAAAAGTACATAAAATCAGTAAAGAAACACAGTGTTATATTAAGTCTTGGAAATACCCACCATGCTTAGGAGTGCATGTGTTCTCTCTTTTCCTCATGTTTGATGCAACCCAAGAAACAGTTTTTTCAGTGATGCTTGAAATGTACAGATGAGAATTTTGTGGCAGTTCTTCTAAAGGATGTGGCCTATTTCTGTACATAATCTCTTTCAAAAACCCCAAAGATGCAAATCCCATGGTGTTACATCTGGAGATCAAGGGGTCACAATTTGTGACAAATAATGTGATCACAGAATTTGTGCATCTTCAGCAATGTTGAATTTGCTTTATGTGGGTACGTAGCCTTTGTAACCTTTCTTATGATAATCTGCTCTTATGGGAAAGTTCTGTCAGTGACTTTCTTGGAGAACAGAACAAAGTTCGATGGATATTATCCAAGTTACCATCACTTAACACTGAGTGTTGCCCAGAACGTTTGCTGCCCTTGATGCTTCCTGTGACACTGAAACAGTTCTCCAGCTGAGATGCTGTCAATTTGTTTGGCGCAGGGGAATTGGGAAATGAATCACCAAACTCATTCTTGAAATCTGCGGTCTTCTGGGGTATTACGCGGCGTCATGTGGAAATTGTTTACTGACGTTTCAGGACAATGTATCAGTCCCATCCTCACGGGTCAAGAGTCCGAGTAGGAAAGAAATCCAGCCTGTAACATAGATTCTGGAAAATACAGCGGGGTAGCAATCGTATGATGTGATGACAGCCAATAGGGTAGAACCAGGGTGAGAGAGAGGTGGATACAAACAACGTAAAGCTGCTGGGGGTACTGAGAATGCAAACAGCTAAGACAGTTGGAAAACCTATATGGAATAGAGTAACAGTAAAGGTGGAAGATATAAGGATAAAGCTAGATAAATAAAACACAAATAAATCAACAGTAAACATTAAAAATGCAAAACAATAAATTAGAAGAATAAAGACTCAAAACAGCGTGAGGGAGGGGGGAGGGAAAGAGAGACACGAAAAGTGGCTATTCGGATACCTGTGTGAGAACCGGTCTCAGCATGGCCAAGTGCTGCCCTTGGGGCAGGGTGAGAATAATGTGAGAAAAATGTATGGAATGCAGCAATAACAGGAAGGGAAGTAGACCAAATAAACGAATGTATTAATAAAAGAGGGAATTGTAAAATAACTAAGGAAAAATTAAAATAATAAAAAGTATAAGTAAAACTGGGTACATATGACATTGAACAATCACTGCACTTGTTAAAAGGCATGTTGGCACTTTTACTGTTGAAAGACTACTGGCGTCAATCTGTCACAAAGTCGCATGACCTGCACATATTTGGCACTGGTATATTTAAGGTTATAAATGTTTTTCTATGGATCTAGTTCAAATGATTCAGTTACAACTGTCAGTAAATATTTAAACATGGATTGAATGATTTTTTTGGTGGCACTGTATTTCACTATTCCATCTACCAGCAGTACCCAGGCCCACATGTTGTGGTTGTTAGTGGTGCAGCAGATGATGCTTACACTATTTTACAGCCAGGCAACATGTTACTCAGCGAGAAGTACTTCATTTGCGTATTCTGCATCCCAATTTTTTGCAGAAATATAAAGAATGTTCCAAGCAAGCATTCATTTTCCAGATATTCAAGACAGCTTGTAAGTCACATATGAATTCTCTGATCATATCCAAAGCAGCAGAAGTGAGAAATCTGGGCGGTGCGGGGGGATGGAGTGGAAGCAGGAGATCCAAAGGTGTTTGTGGTGGAAGTAGCAGTATGTGAAGCATAGAAGAGAAACAACTAAAGTTAATATTTTCTGATAACCAATAAATTTGAAGTTTGCATTAAATATTTAAGTTGTTCAAGGAATACTATTTACAGGGTAAATTAATGTATGTCAGCAGTTAAGATAGTGACAGCAAAATTTATATGTAATTCAGTGTTGTGAATATGGTGATTGAAAGAGTGAAATATTGCTGTCTTGTTAGTATTTTAGATTATATACACACCATGTTACTGAAGTAGTCATGAAAAGGAATAGAAAGTGCAGCAGCAAAAACAGGACAAGATATCTAGTGACAAAATAAATTGTTAGGTCTGTCCATTAGGTTGTTAGGTACGCCAATGTACACATCAAGTATAATGCTCTAATATCTGGAGAAGTGTGATTTTGCAGCTTTCTTTTAATGTATTTAGTCAGTAGTAGGAACAGCTTATCAGGAATTCAATAAACTGCCACAGTATTTCTTCGATTATGCATCGTTATGTTCATCACGTACGATGCATGTCAAAAAGTGTATACACTCTTTAAACTTTGTGGTATGAATGGCCAATATAACAATGCCTAATTGACTGGCCAACTGGCCTAACATCAGATGACAGTCACACTTCCTTTTATTGATGAACCTCTTTTTTAATTCCATATGTGAGTGCTTGGTGAATACATCCCAGAAAAAAACATTCCAATGGTATCTTTATATAAATAGTCCCTTTTCAGATCTTTTTTAATTTTGTAAACAGCTTTTCCAATCATTTCCGTTAGTGTACTGCTTCTCTGAACTAACACAGCAGAAATTCTGTTTTCACATCTGTTCACATTCAGAAAACAGTAGGAATGCTTTTTGAGCCAGTAATGTATGCTAGAAATCACCTTATCTGAGAGGAAGTGAGGTAATATTTATGATTAGAATTATGTCATAGAATTCAGTGACTGTTACCAACCACTTGTAATTCTGTTTGTTTACAACAGTCACAGAAGAAAGTGTGAAGGAGCTATGTGTGTTGCTGATGAATGGATGACAATATTGCTCTGTGATGGCTTTGTTCACACTTTGTTTCTTTTCATTTCCACACTCATACTCTCAGTAGAGCTCTGCACTGCAGTCAGTATGGCAGGACCTTTGAGTCATATGTCTGTTAGTGATTTAGCATGTACATAGGATGGTGTAGAAGAACATTATACAGTAAAACCCCTATTTAATGAATTGCTGGGGGACTAGAATATATTTCACTAAATTGAGGTTTTCATTAAATGGAGGTTACATTGTTTGTATGGAGCTATTGTCTGGACATGAAAAAATCATCACTAAATCCGGGATTTCACTAAATGCGGGAACATTAAATCTGTGTTTTACTGTGCTAATACTGGTTCAAACAATGAGACTAACTTCTGAAGAAAGTGACAAACATTTGCAATGGTGACAAACTTTCCTCAGGTAAGGTATATGTGTGCCAGGTTGTGGGAGAACAAAATCATCTAAACAAAATTTCTGTTCCCAGTATAATTCACAACCTCTGAAATTCTTTGTCCTGTATTTTGAAACCATTGTATGAGTTGTTTTATAATGGTTGTACAGCCTTCTAAACATATTAACACATCAGTGCAGGGGCATTAGTCAATGCTCCACAGTGAAGGGTTATGTGGGAAATCTTTGTTTTATATAAACATACACATATCAAGAGGGAAAGAAAAGAAAAATAAGGAAAGAACTGCTAATGTGGGAAAATTTTTTACATGGGAACTTTACATTCAGGAAAATTTAATGTCATTGTGTGGGAGTTTTGACCACACTTCAGAAATCTGAACTCTTTAGATGGGAAATCTTTGTGTTCTGGAACTCTTACTCAAAAAATACTGTATTTACATTTCACAGACAATCATAAGCCACTAATACAGGACAGAGAAGACCCTGAGTATGGTAGAGTGAAGAAAATCAGACATATTTGTCATTCAAAATTCTAAATTTTCATAGCCTTCCTTCCAACAGAACAGTGAACAAATTTATCATAAGTTTCAAAGGGAAAGTCAGCTTTGCCAATATGTACCAAAAATCAAGCAGTTTGGAATTAAATTTTGTAAGTTTTATGAGCGATTTGGGTGTGTGTTTGGTGTGTGAATCTTGGAAAACAAAGAAACCTGGCTAGCATGAATGTGGTGGACTTGTACTGAAAGGAGTTGGTCACAGGCACTGGACTGTATTAACAGTCTCCACTAACCCCACATGTTATGCCTTTGGTAACAACTGAAAGGAGCTGCCATCGAATTTTGTTCATAAAGGTCTGTGACCACATCTGGAGTATAAGCGAACTAAGGGACTGTGTGTTGGAAGGACAAATGAGAAGGTTATGTACTTTCTAGCATGCACATTCTGTCTGCCGTAGGAAACATCATGGAAGCCAGAAAGTCTGCAAAGTCCTTTGTCATTGAAGCACCATATGTTTTATGTTGATGTGAGAACAGGATGTCCAACAGCTACAGCATAAGCAGAAAAAACCTTGAGATAGAGTATATCTTGTGTGTTTTAGACCTGACCGTACTAAATTTCTACATAGTCATGGTTCAAAAGTGTGAAGGAAATGCAAATGAGGGAGCAGCTGGTTAGGGATCTTGTTGCTCTTTTTTATGAAAAGTGTGGTGTGTCAAGGTTCCCTTGAAATGCCAGGAACCACTCACTGGTGACACAGCATCACACCACAGAAGGTCTGTGTTAGGTAAAATAGGTGGTGTATCAGAAAATGATATGCTGCTACTTTTCTTCTGTAGTGTGGTTGGGATGGTTGCTGATAGTATTATCAGTGGTTGTGGGTTCTCTGTGAATGTCCAGTTTTATGTGATCAGAGGTTTCTCCAGTTATTGAGTCCAAGAGCGTATTCTTTTATTCTCGTACAAAGTACTTTTGAATTTTAAAGCCTTGTGTACGTTACTGAGTTCATTGAGTAACATATGTGAATTTATGTTGTGTTCATTTACATATCTGGCATAGAAAATTACTGTTTTGCTTTTGGTGTTGTGTTCTAACTTTGTAATGTAATTTTGTTTGCAGACATGTGTTGCAGATACCAGATGGTTGAAACGATTTCTGCACTGTTTGAAAAAAAAGAATGGTCCAAAGAGCAGGTACAAGAGGATTGACAGAGGTATGTCAGCCAGCAGTTCTTGGCTTTTTGAAGCAAGTTTATGAAGATTACTGAAGCAAGCAGTTTCTTGCATATACACATGTAAAGGCAGTGGTGTAGCTAGGTTTGTTAACGCCCAGGACCAGCAGTCACAATGGCCACCCCTGACAGAAATTATGAAATTAAAAAAGAATCACAATTATTTATTGAAATTTCTTCTATTTGCTTCAATAATTTAAAATTTGTTGACTGCAGAAAATCAAATTTTTTTATTTAAAATGTTCATTTTTCCACCCCGTTCACTCTGCTGCCTGGGGCGGCCGCACCACTCGTCCCACCCTAGCTATGCCCCTGTGTAGAGGCACTTGAAATTTAAAGATTCCTCACGATTAGTTTCTGTTTTAGTTGTGAAGTGATTTTACAGATTGTCTGCTATGCCCACATCCATGATAATGCCAGTCATATTTATAAGGATTTAAGAATTATAATACAAGATATGACATTACGTAACCCTCTCACTATCAGAAGCGTTACATTGGAAACTTTTAATGTGCCTGCACACACGTTTGCTCATATAAAGATCTGCCTTGAAATTTCCATTTGTCCACACAAAGTGGTGATATGTGCGTAAAAACAGAGAAAGGTTGCTATAGTTTGGGAATCTCATTTGCATATGTCTCGTCCTTTAGGAAATTAGTTCTATGTATGTAACACTTCTGAAGTCCATTTATGCCTGTATTCAAGTCTCTGGTATTCTTGTTGTTAAAAATTCTTTCAAATTAATTAATCAGATATCCCCACTTCTTGTTCTGAAATGTCTGCTAGTTTTGAATCTTACATTGTTCAGCTTATATTCCATTAATTTTGCTTGTATCCTCATTCAGTCTTGGATAGTGGACAAGAATGTTTGAGATACATTTGGATGTACCAATCTGTTAACCCTCTGCCCATCATTAAAACGCTAGTGAGTTTTATGGCCCAGTTTTTCTTCACATACTAAATAAGATGTTACTATGTTTGATAGTTTATAAGGGGCAAGGCCCATTTTGTTTTTATGACATTAACTAAAAACAATTCATTTTCCCATAGCTGTTTTCACTGTTACAGAAGTGCAGAGATGTAACATGTTTATCTGCAGTTGTCAGTATATCTCACTTTTACCTCTTCGTGATAGAGTGCAGATTAGTGTGTTAATCTCTGCATCATCTTCATCTTGAAAATGCTTCCCTTGGCATTTTGCAGTCTTCTTAGTTCTTTGATAAATTTCTGTTATTTCCTTCCATGTTATTTCTCAGTGTCTGTTTTAATCTCATCTATTTATCTGTCATGACCTTTGCATAGGTCTGTGTGCACTTACAAACTCCATGCTCTGTATGATAACCTTTATGCTTCCATTCTATGAACATGTCTATGGCTTTTCATCTTATTTCAATTTTTTAGTGTCTCTTAATTTCAAGTCTCTTAAAAGCTTAATTCTCCTTGATCCTGTTCATTGTTGCTTTCTGTTGATGTAATGTTCCATTTTTTTAACATCTCCAAAACATATTATCCTTTTTAGTCGGTTGAATAAATGGCAAAAACACGTGAAGTCAGCGTAATAAGTTTAATTTCCTTGCTTGTGTTTTTCTCTTCTGTGTAGTATTGTCACATCAATTCTTTCTGTTTCTGTGTTTTCTTCTATATAATATTAACATTACGTGTGTTAATGTTATGAAACATTCCGTTTTTAAGCCACTGTGGTGATGACCAGTCTGTATGTGAGGTTAACAGTCTCATTTAGATTTGATTGTCATAAAACTCTGTTTATACAAATTTTGTATTTTTTACACCTCATTGCCGTATTGGGTTGGAGGAATATGTAAGTCATTTTTGTTTAATTGGTTTATTTAACATCTATTTTGTGAGGCTGTGAGAGAAGTACAAATAGGATGAAGTAAAAACTAAGTAAACCAAATAAGCAGAGTGTGTGTTATACTTAATGCTGATAATGAGGTTGTGGTTTATCTGGTTTTGTGTTAGTCTTCAGAATCGGTGTGTTTTCGTCAGAATTGTCACAGCTTTTGGATTTGCATACATTGTACATACTCCCTGCAAGTGGCAGCTGGTTTTGACCATCACAAATCGGCATGATACACTGTTGTTTTGTACGTATTTATATTTCTGTATACTTACTAACTCATGTTCATACATTTGAGTCGGTCAATAAATTAACCAGTGTACATATAAAGCAATGTGTGCATGCATAGGTACTTGCATGCATGTTATTTGGATGTTGGATTATAACTTTCCATGTTCAGCATGGGTATATCCCATTCTTTGTCGTCGCTTGCAATTGGAGATAGAATGAATGTATAGAATGCATTAAAACTGAGCTCAGTATTCAGTATTGCAACCAAGCCATTTATGCTGGGGAAAGATCTGTTTTGCAGTGCCTCAATACTTCGAAATATGATGATGATGATATGGCAGTAGCTGTGAGATTGGCAGCAGTCACAATCACAAAGAATCATAAACTGATGCAAATAATATGATCATATTTTCTTTCATTTTCATTTTAATTTTGTAGTGTTTTGTGAGTTACTGTAGGCATACAACTTTTGTGAATATGGCAATGAACCTTCAGGTTCTGTAAAGGCAGGAGATTTCTTGGCTAGCTGGGCAAGTAAGATCCTGCAGTATGGAGTTAAACTTGGAGAGTTAAAACAGAAGATTAAAATGTCCTAATGTGACCCAGGCTTATCATTATCATTTTATTGTGGTGGTAACATGTTCATTAAGTGACTTCTTGGTTCAGGTTCCTTCTTTCTTATGCAGTTGATAGTGATTCACCTGGTCCCAACAATCCCTATTTTTACAGAACCAGAATGTTAATCACTATAATCACAAAATCTTGCCATCAGACTCCATCCTGAGTCAGTTTAAATTCGTTCAGATTTTTATGATGTATCTCTGTAAGAGACATATTACTATTATCCTCCCTTCTGTGACTAGGTATCCTAAGTGTTCCCTTTCCATGATACTTGCCAACCCAAAAACTGTACAGGTGTGTATTGTACTAGTTATTGATTGGTATATTTAGTTGTCCGTACCATGGTCCAGACACTGTGTTACTTATTTTCACTTCTTGGATTGAGACTGTGGTATATTCACATAAAAGTTCCTGTTTTTTAGATTATTTGAACCAGAGTATTGTATTATTAACTGTTTGTAGTCTTTTAACATAAAACTTCAGCTGGTCTAATGAGTATTGTCAGAATTGTAAAACTGCCTTACACTGGACTGGAATGTGATTGTGTAAATGTTGGACTGACTTGTACAAAAGACCACCTTCTGAGTTACTTATTTGAACATGAGTCTCATGAAGTTAGTTTGAATGTATTTTTTGATTTCCAGTTTCATAGACACAGTTATATTGGCCTATTTGACTGAGTCCAACAATGCATATGAAAGAGTTAACATGTTTGTTGTATTTTGTTCCTTCAGATACTTATATGGTGCCACTATTTTTAATGACACCAGTCGGTAGTCACTTCCAGTTGGTTTGCATATGCTGTACACGAGTCACATGACCCTGTTGTATTTGACATAATATAGTGTGCACTTTTGTCCATCCAGATACCTTCCAAAAATGTGCTGTGTGCTATTTTAATGCACATTCATTTCTGTTAAGTATGTTATTTATTCTCTTGTGTTTTGCAGTAACAGTGACAAAGATAATTATGATTAGGAGGCCAAATTAAATTTATCTGTTAAGACAGAAATACTGTATGTGTTTGGTGTGAATTATTATTTTAGTTCATCACCACTACAAATTTATGAACAAATTGTGTAAAATTTACACAAAAAATGACAATAAAAAAGTTTCAGAAATATATGAGGTTTAATGTTCTCATTGTGGAAATGACTTGTATCATGGTCTTCTGGGTTATGGCATTCTGTAGTCTTGTAGGTGTATCTTGTTTCAGAGGAGTGTACTGCCTCCATCTTCAGGGTAGATATAAGCCCAGTTAGGGAAGTTGCTAGTTTCTAGGATGTGACAAAATGGGTCACAGAGGACAGAAGGGACCACAATGGGAACTGTAGGTCCTGAAAAAGGACAGCTGCTGCAGGATACAAGGAAGAGCAAGAGGCCCTGAAAAAGTCATTCTGACAAGGGCCCTTTTGAGGATGACTGTCAGAGGAAAGTGAAGTCAACCTTAGACAGCCTTCTTTGTTTATGAGAGACGTCAATGACCTGCTGAAGGAGGAACTTAATCTCTGTCGCTTCCCTGATGATCTGGTCAGTGCATCAAGTATTTGACTGGGATACTGGTGTTTTGTGGAATGAAGTAATTGTAATTTTATTTATCCTGTTGATCAAAATACATTAATATAGGACATGTCAATATAAAATTACACATTATTAAAATAAAATAGTATATTAACTACTAAATCAGTAGCCAATTTCCAAGAAATGTTAATATAAAATTACACATTATTAAAATAATTAAAGTAATTATCTACTAATCAGTAGCCAATTTCCAAGAAATCTTCATTCAGATAATCGTCTATTGAATAGTAGCACCCCTTAATAAGTAACTCCTTCAATTTCTTTTTAAACTGGTTAATATTTTCTATTTGTTTGATATTATTAGGCAATTTGTTGTAATAGATACAGCCTGCTACTGATGGTTTACTGTTGTAGATTTCTAAGTTATGCCCATATATATATGATAATCTGTATTATTTCTTGTGTTATGTGTATGTATTTGTTTATTTACAGTGCAGTTACGCTTTTCTTTTACATATAGGATTGTTTCTTGAATGTATAACGAATATACTGTTAGTATCTTTAGATGTCTAAAACTATCTTTGCAAGATTCCAAGTGTTTTAACCCTGCAATGTACCTTACTGCCCTCTTTTGAAGAATAAAAATTCCTCTAGTGAGTGCCTTAGCACTTTGTCCCCATACGATGATTCCATATGACAGAAAGGGATAGATCAATCCGTAATGTAACATTCTATTTAGATTTCTATTTAGATCGAGTAATTTTGATAGTCTATTAATTAAAAATAGGTTTCTGCTTATTTTACTACAAGTCATTTCGACATGATCTTCCCAGCTCAGGGTATTATCAGTTACTACTCCCAGGAAACTTGTACTGTTTACATTCGCTATTTCACTATTCTTTATTAGTATTTTTAAATTACTTTCCTGTCTGCTATGTTTTGTCTGGAAAAGGATGTAGTGTGTTTTTGATGGATTATTTATCTCGAAATATTGCTCTACAACACCTGTATTTGCTGCAGTTATTTTTTGGAGTTCCTTAATATCATGTCCTACATTCATTATTGTTGTGTCATCAGCATACATGAATGTTTTGCCTTGGTTAGACGTGGATGTCATTTATGTATAAAATGAAAAGTAATGGACCAAGAACAGAGCCCTGTGGGACTCCATATCTAACTGGGAGGCTGCTTGACAAATATTCTTTCATTTGCTTATTTTCTGTGTTTACAACTTTTACTTGTTGTGTTCTGGTTTTAAGATAGGATCTGATTAGCTTATGTGGTATACCACAAATCCCATATTGATATAGTTTATCTAAGAGAATGTTATGTTCAATACAATCAAATGCTTTTCATAAGTCTAATAGTACACAATTACATTTTGTTTTATTATTTAAGTTATCAATTATGTTTTCAATAATTGTGGCTACTGCATCATTTGTAGATTTATTTTTCCTAAATCCAAACCGAGATTTATTTAGCATATTATATTTGTCTTGAAAAGCTATTAGCTGGTTTGCTGTTACTTTTTCCAGAACTTTTGAAAGAGCTGGGACCAGAGTAATAGGATGATAATTATTTGCATCTTCTTTTGTCCCCTGTTTGTAAATTGGGATAACCACTGATTTTTTCAATGTGGATGGGAGTATGCCTTCTCTAATTGAAGCATTGACTAATTCTAAAATGGGTGTTATTATGAGGGGAGCACACTTTTTTAGTATATAAGGCGAAATGTCATCAAGTCCTGCTGATTTTTTATTATTCATGCTCTGGATTACTTTAATCAAATCAGTCTCTGTTATTTCTAAAAGTACTAGTGAATCCTTTATACTTATTATATTATTATTGTTATTATTAACTTGTGGATGCATCAAGTTTTTGCAGAAGTTTATTTACCATTTGTGTAAAGGTTTTGTTAAATATATTACATATTTTACTTGGTCTTGAGACTAATTCATTTCCCTCTTGTAGATGTATATTGTAGGTTAATTTATTTTTTTGGGAGCCTCTTTCCCTTACAAACTTCCATAGTACTTTAGAAGTGTTATTTGAGGTGGTTATAATATTCTGAATATAGTTTGCTTTTGCAGTCTTTATGATTACATTATATTCCTTTTTATATATTTTATATATGTCTTTATCTACCTGTATTTTACTTTGCATGTAATGATCATACAATTTTTTTAGTTTTGTTTTCACTATAAGAACCTCCTTATTTATCCAAGGAGCTTTCAAGGCACTTACTAAATTTCTTCTAACTGTTGGACATGCTATATTAAAATAATAATTAAAAATACTGTAAAAGGAATCCCATTTTTTCTTTACATTATCTTCCCTGTATACTTCAATCCAATTTTCATTTTGTATTGAGGAGCATAGACCTATTAGATTGGCTTCTGGTATGTCTCTAACCTCTTTATAGTATCTAGTTTGTTGTGGTACAATCATATTAATGGTTATACTTTGTGCATAATGATCTGAAAGTAGGCTATTAATTACATCAGTATAATAGAGTTCATCAGGTATATTAATAATAATTTGGTGTATAATTGTAGCCATACTTTCAGTTACTCGAGTAGGTGTATTTATTTTTACAGTCAAATTATAAGCATTAGCAATATCTGATAATTGTTTGTAACCACACCCCTTATCTTGGATATTTATGTTGAGATCTCCTGCAATTATTATATATTGGTCTTTCTGTACTAGTTGCTCTAAAATACCTGTTAGAGTGATTAAAAATTCCTGTAGATTGCCACTTGGTGATCTATATAGTGCAATAATTACTATTTTCTTCTTTTCACCTGTTAGCTCTACACCAGTAACCTCTAATGTTTTTTCTATGCTTTTTTCAGTGACCCAGTTTAAGGGTTTCTGTTGTAATTTGGTTTTTGAGCTGTAAATTGCAACCCCACCCCCTTTATATTCTTTTCTACAGAAGTATGAAGCTAAAGTATAGCCTTCTAATGTATATTGTGTTATTTCATCCACTTTAAGACCATGTTCAGAAATAGCCAAGGTATTTGGGGTGGTAGTTTGAAGGAAAGCCGTTAATTGCTCAGTTTTGTTTCTGATATGTTGTACATTTTGATGTAGTATTCTAAATTTTCGACTTATTTGAGTTTCTTTAGTTTGAGTTGACTGGATCCTTGAGGATCCAGTCTTGTTCAAACGTTTCCCTGATTTGAAAAGCCTAACACTATTATATTTGTATAATTCTTACTGTTGTTACCTATTATTTTGCCTATTTCTTGAGTAATATACTTTTTCCCTATTCTGTTAAAGTGCTGCCCATGCCTTGTATGATGTTCTCTACTTATCACTATTTACACACACCAACTGGATGCAACTTTATTAAAAAACTGTATAGTTTTTTAAAACATATTTAAAAACTTTTTAAACCCAACATATGTTTCGGCTCTTATAGAGCCATCTTCAGGGGTTTATTGTCGTTAAAACTGCATATATTAAAACGTCGTTTTCATTGGTTCACTTTTAGGCAAGGTTTTTCACTTTCCATTGCTTGGTATGCACAGACACCATTTGTTATTCGTACTAAAATAATATGTTAATATTTCCGTAGGTAGATAGTAAACATACTACAGCATCAGACGCACACAAACAGTACACCCTACACCATGAAAAATATGACCTAATGAACAAGATAAACCAGTACCATGCATCAAATACAATACCTACGGAAATATTAACATATTATTTTAGTACGAATAACAAATGGTGTCTGTGCATACCAAGCAGTGGAAAGTGAAAAACCTTGCCTAAAAGTGAACCAATGAAAATGACGTTTTAATATATGCAGTTTTAACGACAATAAACCCCTGAAGATGGCTCTATAAGAGCCGAAACATATGTCGGGTTTAAAAAGTTTTTAAATATGTTTTAAAAAAACTATACAGTTTTTTAATAAAGTTGCATCCAGTTGGTGTGTGTAAATAGTGACTGTGAAAAGATGCACGGTGATTACAGAATAAAGTTCTCTACTTATATTACTTATGTCCAGCACTTTTATATTTTTGAATCTTTTACATATCTTATAGATGTCCATATTTGCCTTCCTGATTTCCTTATTAGCAATTGATTCTGTTATTAAATCGTGCCTGGTTGGTATATTGAGTACCACCACATTTGTGGAGGTCAGTGCAGAAAGTGTTCTTTTTAGAGTATTTATACAATTCTTTGTCTCATTTTTTGCAATATCATTAGCTCCTCCCATTATTACTACATGATCTTGTGGGCCTAGTATTGAGCAGTCTCTTTCACAGTTTTTTAACACATCTCTTATCTTTGCACTAGGCTTAACTTCACCAAACACTGAGGTATCCACATTATTTTTACTAAGCGACATCATGTCGCGGCCATATCTGTCACTATAAAACATTATTTTACTCCTCTTTTTCCCGTTTATTTGAGAGCCACGTAATGCTTCCCTTAGTTGATTATCATCTTCGACTTCGTTCAGTATACTGAATCTATTTCTCATTGGAACTACGAACTGCTGTGTCGCCTGTTTCCTTTTGCGGCCTCTTGTAGTGGTTGTAATAATAACTGGAGACTGGTGTTCTGTCATCATCACTACTATCAGAATTACCTGAAGCTGGTGTTGTTGGTGGCTGAGATTCTGGTGACTTATGTTTTGTGTCTGACTTTCGAGCAAATCCAACTGATCTACCAAATGAAAGCAAGGTAAGCATATCCCCATTGACATTTCAGTATCTGTAGGTATCCATTTATCACGTAGAACAGTTTTTAGTTTTTCCCTCACAAGAGTTTCACTCTGAGTGGTCCAAGAAGTGACCAGTGTCATATCAACATAATTAGCAAGCGAGTCTGTCCCACAAACGAAAGTGATGATTCAAACAATAGCAGATTCTGCTGTTTTGTTGTGGGTGACTTACCTGAATGTGCCAATGATGCTCTTTGAGCCTAACATCAGTGAAATTTCATCTGTCTAATTAATGTATAACATCCTGCACTTGCATTGAATGTGTCTATGTCTTTAGTACTGAGCCATCCTTTACAGACTGAAGGAATCTGGGTACGTTCCTCAGCAGGACACCCACAATGCTGCTGCATTTGAAGGAAATTGTTATCATTGGGAGAGAAAGCCACTGATTTCAATCCTGTCTGCATTGTGTGGCCCTATTAGGCGGATTGGGAGCCCAAAGAAATTCTAATTTGACATGGAGATGGTCCTGTTCACAGAGCTTGGGCTGCCTGATCTAACATTGTTTGCCTGCCTGTTGGCATTCAAATGTACATTAAAATACACCTCTTATGAAGAATGCCATTCATTAGGCATTAGAGGCAGGAGATATGTTTCAGACTTTTTAAGGGGAAATCTGGACCCTGTGTGAGCAATGTTCATTTTACTAAATCAGATGCACTTTCCTAAGTAACCATGAATTTTATAGTTTTGAAGGTTGATACACATGTAATTGAGGGTTCTTTTATAATCACTTAACTGTAAAAGTATATTGAATAATTTGCCTTAAAAAATATGTTTACAAGTAAAGCACTGATAAAAGAAGACAGCAGATATACAGACTCCTCAGTTAAAATGTGCTTCAGGATTTGATAAAATTGATACTTCTAAAGTAGGGTTTAGAGTCTCCCTATAATCACATTATTAGGCCTGGACAGCTTGATCAGTGCAATGACAGACTGCACAACCAGGAATCAGTTTGATTCCCAGCAGGGTCAGAGATCTTTCTTTTCTCCTTAGCAGGAAGACGACCTGTAGGGTCCATAGAGTAACATACCTGATCAATGTTGGGATTCTCTCTCCTGGAGTAATGCATTCAGTACTTGAAGCCAGCCACTCATCTCGACTTACTGCCAGGATTCAGAATATGTAGAGCTGTATCTTCACTCCCCCTAAAATGTCTTTACAGGGTGCTGTGACTCTGTATTACATGTAAGGTAATATCAAGCCCTGAATAATGTTGTGGTGATGATTCAGTAAGAGAAGAGTAACCCAAACTGCAATTCCTTTGATGCCTTTGGTAATCTTACTTTTTTAAAAAACTTCCCACAGTTTCAGTTTAACAGACATCTTCCTGTCTAGCATAACCTCCCACATATTAGGCAACAAGCTTATAGAAAAATGATAGTCACCTTTTTTGCCAGAATTCATTTTGTATAGATTCAGCTTGTCTTCCAGTGCCATCATTTTATTTCTTAACATTTGTCCCTTTCTTTATGATCTTTGTCCTTTCATTGGGCTGTGATGGACTGTGAATTCATGGTGTCCCTCATTTTCACTTGTGGAAAGGAGGGATCAGTTACCATTTCCTCTTTGCTGTGTTGAGTAGCTCTACTACTGTCTTCAGTGATGTCATCTGCAAGTGGATATTTCCATCAGTCTTCCTAGACACAGTTACTCTTATAGAAACATACTTTCAATGTGTGTCCATTTTGACTTATTTTGTTCTTCGCCAGCATCACCTGATCATTTTTTGTCCAGCTTTCTGAAATTCTTTTGGGAAGATAATTCTCCTGCCTCATCACCTATACATAAATCATATTTTCTATAGAGTCAGCTGTTAAAGGAGAGTACCTATTTTTTAATTATTTCATGTACGGGATGTTTTCAGAAGTGATCACCCACCCATAATTGTCACCACAGAATTTGAGAAAGTGTGTGTGTGAATTATGGGAACAGATGTGGCATTCTTCCATCAGATGTCATTCATTGTCAGCAGAAAATTCAGAGACCAAAAGACAGATATGAAGAATGTAAACTTGTTCAAATTTGAAACACAATACAAGGAAGCATGTTTTCCAGTGGAAAATATTTGTGTCAGTGTTAGCCATGCATTCTGACATATATCAGGCCTCTGAAAGTTGTATATGCTTCTGGGAAAATTTTTATAACCTGGCCTTGTGGTCTGGGCTATACAAATGGGAGAGGAAAAAAGTATATTCTGATAAAGATGTGGCAGTATGGTTGAACAGCACTACCATAGGCCCCTGATATCCAATGTTAATTGGTTTCTTAAAGGTGCAAACTGATATGGAGCAACTGTAATAATTCATTCCAGGGAAATCAAACTTCAAACACTAATTTTTTAAGTAAGTAAACATCAATAAAGACTACTTTAACAACAACTTTATTGGTGTTAACTAGCACATGATGGACATGAGAAATGAATTTGGAATTCAACACATATCGACAGCCCACTGTAAATATACCAACATCAGTAGTGATCTTGAGTAAATTCCATCAAGCTCCTATTTTCACAGTCTATTTCCTTAAGACAATGTAACCAATAACCAACTGCTTTATTTATATAACACTGAATATGCAGAACTAGTTTGCATACCCTTGAAGCATAATTCAGTAATCTCAACAATCTGTTTAATTCTGAGGCCACAGTAAAGGTTCATAGTAAAAAACCTTTTTACAGTTACGTGCTGGTAACGTATGCCCAACCTCCAAGCTGGAGGATAACCTCTCATAAGTTGTTTGCTACTATTAGCCAGCACTCAATACGAGGTGCTACCCAAAAGTTCAGGGAATTTGCCCATAAAAAAATTGCTCCTAGTTTCCACCGTCTCTTTCGAAGTGGTCCCCTTGGGCATGGATACAGCGATCCCAGCGTTTTTTCTATGATTCCATGCATCCCTGGAAGTCTTCAAGTGTGAGTGTTTTAAGCACCTGCGATTCTGCCTGGATCTCCTCAATTGTGTCAAAACGACGGCCTTTCAATCTAAATTTCATTTTGGGGAACAGGAAAAAGTCGCAAGGGGCGAGGTCAGGCGAATAGGGTGGGTGGGGAATCACTGTCGTGTTTTTGGAAGCTAAAAACTGCCGAACAACGAGCGATGTGTGGGCGGGCGCGTTGTCGTGGTGGAGAGCCCAGCTGTTTTCTCCCACTTTTCCGGACGTTTTCGCCTAATACTCTCCCGTAGCCGCTTCAAAACTTCACAATAAAACTTCCCATTGACAGTTTGACCAGGGGGGACAAATTCCTTGTGGACAATGCCTTGGATGTCAAAAAAAAGATCAACATGGACTTCACATTGCTGCGAACTTGACGTGCTTTTTTTGGCCGCGGTGAATTTGGCGACTTCCACTGCGACGACTGCTGCTTAGTCTCAGGGTCATAACCGTAAACCCATGACTCATCACCGGTTATGACCTTGGAGATGAAGTTGAGGTCATCTCTTGCTTCATCTTTGAGTTCAGTGCAGACAGCAACGCGATGTTTCTTTTTGGTCGTTGCTCAGCAGTCTCGGCACAAATTTTGCAGCAATGCGTCTCATGTTCAAATCGTCTGACATGCGTTGCACGGACCCGTACGATCGCACAAACATCATGGATTGTTCGTCTACGATCTGCAGCCATAGCCTCTCGCACTTTCGCGATCTTTTCCGGTGTTGTGCTTGTCGATGGTCGTCCTGAACGTTCATCGTCGTCGACAGACGTTCGCCCATCCTTAAAGCGTTTGTACCACAAAAAAGTTTTACTTTGACCCATAGCATTGTCACCAAATGCTTACACAAGCATGCGGTGGGTTTCTACAGCAGTTTTATAAAGCTTAAAGCAAAATTTGATGCAGATTCTTTGCTCCTTAAAATCTGCCATTTATGCTGGTTTAAAAAATCGCCGAACCACTACAACACAACGTTACAAAAACGCACGAAATTCAAGAACGCGGCATCTCGCCTTCACGGCCACAGATTACTAGTAGTAATCTGTGACCCAGAGACTGCAATCATGATTTAAAATCGACGTGTGTCGCAAGTTGTGACGGGGATGGTTTTAACGAAGCTGTTAACAAATTACGTAAATCGATTGACAAATAAATATAAACATTGTGGGTTAATTGGAATTATGTTTATGTGACGTGTTGGTGGAACGAAAATTGTCTTTCATACCAGGTGGTCTAACTGTACGTGCGGCGCCATATTTGTACGTGTTAATATTTTTATTGTATTAATAGTATGTGTCACTGAAGGCTCCACGGGCCATTTAGGAAATGGTTAAGAGCCAGACGATACGAACCTCTGATATACACCTAACGTAACTGAGCAATTGTGAAATTCGTAAAAGTCGTATCAGTGCATGTCACATTGTTTTTAAGGGCATAACTGCATTACTATTGGTACTTCCCAACATTAAGGTATGGAAAATAACTGCTGTTCATTCCGTAAAAGTTCAAAGCAATTAAACAGCACATAGCCTTAATAATGCAGTTACTGACAATGTTGAGAATATTCTAGCATCCGCGAATTATGAGAGTGGAGGAGGTAGGAGTGATATTAAGAATATGAATGTACAGCATATAGAGTTTGGACCTCACAGGGAACAATGTGTGCTTCGATTAAGAAAACATATAAATAGCTGCTTTTAGGCTTGATCGCGTAGGTTGACAGAAGCGGATATATGCGTCATCATGAATGTCCGTCCGTCTGTACGCATGTATTCATCTCCCACTGGACGGATTTTATTGAAATTTGATATAGTGGACTTTTATAAAAAAAAAATATGTCGAGGAAGTCCAAATTTGGTTAAATTCCGAGTAAACATCGGCCACCTTGCATGAAGGCATAAATACGTCCATGTTGTTCACACCAATACAAAATAACTTGTACCACAACAGCAAACAATTTTTGCGTTTTCATGGCAACATTCAACAGTTTTATATTGTTTATACCGAAGTGTAGATCAACAATACAGACGGAACTCACTGGTTCGTTTCCATGGTGACAATATTAACCGGAATCTACTGTACTTGGAAATGAATAAGGATCTTGGTTCCAGTAATTAAGGATTTCATACTGTTGTCTGATTACCATATTATTTATTCTGCTACAAGTTATAAATTAAGTATTCATTATTTATAATAAGACATTGGTTCACTGTTTTAATTTCATGTAATATCTAATCTCATGACATGTTCTGTATCCAATCCTTGGATTTATGGAATGTCAAATAAATGAATAAAAAAAAATGAAAGTAATTTGTCAGGCACGTCTGTTGAAAGAATCTGGTTAGTGCTCTTCCTCAACTAGTTACGTGTCCAAAAATGTTACCTTAATGTTGGAGAAACAACACTTCACTGTGCTTATTGTAAAACCAGCTGAAGTCACGTTGAACATTACCATGTCCAGATGACGAAGATATTCAAAAGTACGTGAATGAACTATAACCTGTCCGATTTTGCCAAATTGAAAATACTGATTAACCTTGTGGCAGCAGGACCTGAAAGTTAAATGCTACTAATTCTCAGCCTTTTTATTGGACGCAATCCTGTATTTTTACATCCATCTCATCCTCGCATTGTCTCTCACCTAAGATCATTCTCGTATTTGTTAAAATATTTGGGGGCAGTGATGTATCATCATTGTTGGGGAATTTTCTTTTATTATTTTCCATTTTCCTTGCCTCAAACTTGAAAATGTAAGTTTTTACATTTCAGAGATGTGCTGTGTCTCTGTCTTCAGGTAAGACACATGAGAGGGTGAAGATGCCAAATCTGAAAACCAAAAACTCGAATACTACCATCTGCAAGTGGAACAGTTTAACTAACAGAATATAATTATTTGCCATCCAAATGAAACCAAGACAAACATTATGGAGGTAGTGCTGTCGTGTTCTGAAGTATACAAATGGTTTTACTGTAGCATGCATTCTGCCTCCGTCCCAAATCTTGAGAGAACCAAGAAGTTACAAACAAGTGCTTAATGAAAAAAAAAGGAAAGAGACACTAGTCAAATAAAAAGAGGGGAAAGGGTGACAATTAAAACAAAGCATGTGAAATGACTAGAAAATATAGGAGTCAGGTGGCAAGTAGAAAATGCCAAGGAAACTGATAAAACTAAGAGCTGCAGAATAAAGTAAATGATGCATTCAGTAAGACTGGTTGGAATTGAAGGTAGCTGGCTTGTCACCTCATAAAATGCTATGGAGTTTTCGGTGTATGTACTCAAATGTAAGACAAGAAGTCTTTCCTAATTCATCAGCTAGTAAGTAGAGGTTTCACCTTGTCATCAAACAAAGAGTTAAACACATTGTGTATGTGCCTTTTTCTGAAAATTGGAATTGTGAAAGGGGGGGAATGCCTTTTATTTCGGTAAATATGCGACGTGCCAGCTGTATAACATCATGTACCTCTTTTGTAAATGGCAATGTCGACAGCTACTGCGATGCTGCAGATACTATGGATTGCATGTAGTTGACTCATATCACCACATAGAACAGTGTATGCTGCACAGGTTGTGTGTGCCAGCTGTATGATATGCTGCACAACTGCTTTAAATGGGAATGTAGACAGCTGCTGAGATGCCCCAGATAATTTGGTTTGCAAGTAGTCAACTTTGTTTTTGTTGTGGACTTCTATCCAAGTACGACATCAGAACCATACACGTCCCAGCAAAGAAAACCTGCCACATGCTCAGACCAGTGAAGGATGACCCTGGTTTAAAGATACCCGGCGTATACGGCATCCCATGTGAATGCGGAAAGACGTATATTGGCCAGACAAAAAGAACGATCGAGACGAGGCGAAAAGAGCACATACGGCACCTTAGACTGGGGCAACCAGAAAAATCAGCAGTTGCTCAACATGCCCTGGAAACAGGCCACAAGATAGAATTCAACAACACCTGCAGACTAGCCAGGACAAAAGGATACATGGACCGAATAATAAAAGAAGCCACTGAAATAAAATTACATCCGGACAACATCAACAAGGATGGCGGTTTCATACTCAGCAGAGCCTGGCAGCCTGCAATACGTCAGATAAGGACCTCGCAGCGAGGTGTGGGAGCACAACAGTCAACAGCCCACCCACCAACTTAACTGTTTGTGGGTACTACAAAACCGGTCTAATTCTCCCTGCCGCGGCAGGTAGAAAAACACGGGACAGACGAGTTGTATGTTAAATCAGTTTTGCCTGAGGATGGGGACGGAGCTAGTCCCCGAAACGTTGTATTCAAACGAATTGACGCGGTTGTGCGCCCGAGAAGACTATATTGAATCATGTCGCCGCGAAAGTTTTAAAACTTATATCTGTTAATCATCTCTGATAGTAGTAAACTGGCAAAAGATGGAAGCAGTAAAATTGTATAGTCTGCACCGGGCATTAACTGCGATGTCCTGACGGACCACAAGGTAACATGGGCTCCCTATCAAGCTGCTGGAACCATCATTACAGATTGAGCTGGAGCAACAGACTAGAAATAGGAAGTTACTTAACACACCTAACTGTGTGGAATTGGATCACATGTAGCTTCCTGCGGGGACTGTGTGCAGATGATCGGTGGATTGCCTTCACAGCCCTCACTGTGCCTGGCAAGAAGGCAATGTCTTCACACGAATTCTAAAATGGATCTCTATCTCCAAGCTTAATGTAACTGAGTGCACATTCACGTAATGCGAAGTGCTGTGAGAATTTGCTTGTTCTTCAGGTTTTTATGCTTGTTTCAGGAAAGAACAGAGCATGTCTTTTTGAATACTGTGTTGTATGCTTTGCATAACAACAAAATATTTGATGTGTATACACCTAAATCTTGGAATAATCCATAACATGAGATATTTAAAAAGTTAATACACATCTCCACATGTACAGAGTTGTTAAAGTGCTGTCTCTAGTTAACTTTAAAACTTATGTCATAACTAGGATGTTCTTCTTTCCCTTCCTTTTCAACACGAGTCTTGTCAGTGTGTTCATTATAGCCACATTATGTATTACAGTATACCCTCATTTAAGTTTCTCAATTTATGATCTTCCCAAATGTTAGGTTCATTTTTTTGTGATCCTGAACAAACGCACATATAAACAAGGTGCTACTTTTCTTGATTACATTGCCTGCAATTAAAACATGGAAATGCAGTCTCTATGCTATATTTACCACTCAGTTTAAGTTGTGTGTCTATGATTTTGAGTCCGGGTTGCAAAAATAACGCCGTCATATGTAATGTGGAAGGGAAGCAATGTCAGAATCAGTTGGGAACTATTGCAATACTGCAGTGTAGCGTCAACCCTCCAAGTGTTAGCATGCATGCAATTGGTGACAGCCCACTGCATGACACATTTACACACAAGCATATTTCTAACTTTACACTTTTATTGTATAATGAGTTTTAATTGAAAACACAAGGTTCTTTCATTACCAAGGATGCCACTATGCCCAGGCACCCACATGAGGGTTACCTCATTGCGTTCTGCCAGCTCAGAGAGAACATCCATGCATTCTACAACTAGTCTCGACGTTAGTTTTGGGCTGTTGAGTGCCTTAAGTGCCGCCTGGCTGTAAGAGAAAATAAGGATCCGCTTATTACGATAAGCCCTTCTTATATTCTCACATGCACATTGAAGAATGGCATGTATTTCGGTTTGAAAAACTGTGGCAAATTTACCCAGAGAGAAACTGAAGCCTTTCTCTGGGCTTATGCCTTGAATCCCAGATCCTGTCCCTGAGTCATCCCTTGATCCGTCTGTAAACCAGATTAGTTCGTCTCTGGGAAGCCTTGGATCTTTATTCCTCCAAAACTCCTGGTCAATAATAACCATGTAGTTTTTGGTGTAGTAGTATACTGGTGTAATGTGGTCTGACCGCATATCAAATAAAGGGTCACCCACCTTCCTCCAGATATTCAGCAACCCTGCTTCCGTTTTGGGAACATTTGGTTGCTCAATTATATTCAGTCTATAGAGTGCCATCCTCGCCTCCGCCATAATCACTAGATCTAGCGCGGTCAGATTCAGAAGCACCTCCATTGCTGCGGTAGGGGTCGATTTCATAGCCCCTGTAATAGCTAGGCAGGCCATTCTTTGAATTCTGCCTAATTGGTTTTTGGTACTCTTTTGCTTAACCTTGGGCCACCAAACCAAGGCAGCATAGAGAATAGATGGTCTGATTACCCTAGTGTAGAGCCAATGCAACATACTAGGTCTAAGTCCCCATCTCTTACCATACATTCGTCTGACCACCGTAAAGGTGGTCATTGATTTCCTAATTATTTTCTGTAGATGATGGTTCCAGTTAAGTCTGGAATCTAGAATCACTCCCAAATACTTAACCTCCCCCAACATCACAATTTCTTTACCTAGAAGTGTGATTGGTCTAGAATCCCTCACTATCCTTCTATTGGTAAAGGAAACTATGGTTGCTTTATGAGGGTTTATATTCAGACCCTCTTTGACAACCCAATTTACCACTGCATCCAGGGCACTTTGCATAAGTTCCCTGACAGTGTGTTCAAATTTACCTTGCACTATGATGACAATATCGTCAGCATATCCGAAGGTTCTGAATCCTAGGTCATTGGTTATTACCAGAAGCCTATCTACTACTAGATTCCACAAAAGGGAGACAAAACTCCCCCCTGTGGCCACCCCCCTACAACTTGGGCAGTAAGATTGCTGCCCATGAGGGAAGTATGTACCAGTCTGCCTTCAAGCATGGACCTGATCCATCTACAACATGTTTCCTCAAGTCCACGTTCTCTGGCAGCTGTAGTAATTGCATTAAAGGAGGTATTGTCGAATGCCCCCTCAATATCCAAGAAGGCACCCAGCGCAACCTCCTTATTTGTCAAAGATCTTTCCAGTCTGCTTACCACCTGGAGAAGTACGGTTTCTGTGGACACACCTGCCCTATAGGCATACTGGTATTGGTGAAGTAGTTTTTCAACCAAAACACCATCCCTGATGTGTGCATAGATTACTTTCTCAAGTATTCTGAGTACGAAAGACACGAGGCTGATAGGTCTCAGGGACTTAGCCTGGGTCAAAGATTTCCCAGGTTTTGGAATAAACACCACCCTGGTATGCCTCCAGCTCATCGGGATGTATCCTAAGGCCAAACTAGCTCTTAATAATTTTAATAATTTTCCCCCTAGCAGTTCAAAACCCTGTTGTAGAATGATGGGCATAATTCCATCCATGCCTGGGGATTTATATGGTTGAAATGAGTAAACAGCCCATTTCAATTTTCCAAAACTTACGACCCTTCTGGATGCCTTCCATTCAGGAGACTCCAGTTCAATACCATCCCATCCACCAGAAGTTTCTTTAAGTATTTCTGAACCAGGGAAATGAACCCTGAGTAATTCCTCCAGAGTCTCGTTCTCTGTGTTAGTGTATTCTCTGTTTTCTAACTGGAGAGAGCTAATTACACTTTGCTCATCCTTCGAGAGAATATTCTGGAGTCTTGCACATTCAGGAGCCTTTTCTATCTCCTCGCAGTGTCTCCTCCAGGATTCTCTCTTGGCCTGTCTTAGTGTCTTATTATAATCAGTCAAGCTGTTCTTACAGTCAGTCCAATTCCCTGACTTTTTCGCAGCATTAAATAATCTGCGAACTTTCCTCCTTCTGTCCGCAAGGTCCTTGTTCCACCAAGATATATTCCTGCTGTTCTGCCTTGCCACAGAAGGACAATTATCATTGTATGCCATATTAATAGCATCCTGAAATTGCCTTGCAGCAATCTCCAGGTCAATGTAATTGGTAATCCTATCCTTCATCCCACACAAGTGGCTTTCCAGGTCAGTTCTAAAGGACTCCCAGTCAGTCCTGCGTGGATTGCGATAGAATTCAACTGAACGGTCGATTCCCGTAATGTTAAATTGTATGTATCTGTGGTCCGAACAACCCCCTGATTTTGACTACCGTGAGGTCTCTAGAACAATATTGCATCATCGGCAGTATCTGAAAGTCTTTCTTGACTAAAATACAGGTTCTTGGATTTAGATTGGATCTACTATAAATTAGTTCTCCACCTACCTCTTTTAAACCTTTGACAGCTCCCATGTAGATCCATGGTTCTTGTATGAGGGCTACATCACAGTTCCTCATTGCAACACAGAGGGCTGCCGAAGCCGCCCTACTGTGATGAAGATTTACCTGCAGCACCCTCATCTACTGGTTTTTCTTTTATTTCCTTTTCATCCTTCAGGGTCCTGAAGATGACTCTTCCTAGTCCCCAGAAGGCCTTGAAGTTGGTTTTAACCAGTGCTTTATATGAGTCTGAGTCTATAGAGAAGGACAGAATTTGTTCCTTCTCAATTACCTTACGGCTCATTAGTGTCCAATCTGCCGTATTCAGTCCTGGATTCTGGATCCTAAGACGCGTTATGACAGTGGTAGCATCTGAGGTGTCTGGTATGTGGACAAGCACCTTGGGTCTCTTCAGGAGGTATTTGGAGTCGACAACTGTCAGCTCCAACCCCTCCCAAAGCTCTCCAAGTCCATTTATAATCCACATTAGCCAGACCCTCGAGTGTTCATTTGCACTGTTCATCCATAGTGCTCCCTGTGTAAATCTGGTATTTAGAAACTGTGGAGGCATCTCCCCCACGGGACACGCATCCACAGCCTCCAAAAGTTTTATCTGAATGAGGTCAGCCTGAGCCTCATTTAGCTTTTCTTCCGGATAGCGTCTGAAGATAACCGCCATTCCAATTCCTTGTAAGACTCAGTCTGCACTTGCGCGCTCCTGTGATTCTTAGGTTGCTTCGTTGTCGAGGGTGGAGTACTTGAATCACAGTGGGGTCTTTTCACACCCCCACTACTTTCCTTCACCTTCTTCTCCTTAGATGAAGGAGTTCTACCTCTAGGTTTTTCAACCGTCCAGGTGCCCTCCTTCATTTTTTTGGCTTTAGTCAGTCTCCTTTGCTGCACTCCAGAGAGACGCCAGTCTGCAGTTTGATCGTAGAGACGCCTGCAGCTAGTCTGTCCTCCTCTGAAGAAACAGCAATGGATTCACTTTCAGCCACCACATGGGAGTCTTCTTTTAACAAGTCTGCAGCCAAATCTGCTCCTTGTTTAGGTTTTAAATTCTCCGTGTCCATTTTGTTCCCACGAGTAATGGGGAAATAACAGTCACCACCCGCACAGCCCCTTACAGGTGGAAGGCATAAATACAACGGGGTGCTGCCCGGTTCCCCAAGGGGATCGTTCGCGACACTGCTGTTTTACCACCACAGTGCCATGCAGCCCTCGGCACGATGCCTCACACCTTAGCTTTGGTGACTCATAGGAATACAGGTAGGATGTTTTGGATAGGTTATTGGTTCTGACAGGTCATTGCGGAACACACTTTGTCTGGCCCCTCCGCTGAGGCCTGCCCGGCTTGAGAGACCCTACCAGTAGCTAAGCTACCGCCGGTTTAGCCCCCAGCTTCTTTGGGGCACACAAACCCTCACTGCCCGCACGGACAGTGCTTCGTTAAGGCGGTGTCCCCTGGGAGGGTCAGGACCACATAGCAAAGATGGAAATATTTGAGTCATTACCCTGAAAGACTTAAAAATATATGTTTTATTTCAATAAACAACAGTTGAGTACTGAGTTTTCACATGCCAAAGGCAGGTTCCAAAGTAATGTTCAAGAAGCACATTTATTGGAGGGAGTGTTCTATATATTTTGAGGAAGCACCTAAAGAACAATAGTGTTAAAACTGTGGCCATCTTCATTACGACAAAGTGTAAACCACCCAGTGTCATAACACAGAGGAACACAACCTTCATCTCCACCAAAAAAAAGTCTCAAATCGAATTAATTCTGTTGTTTTCAACACTCGTCATACAAGACACATACCATTTTCTCTTGGGATGACTTTACTACTTCAAATGTTGCCCTCCTGACAGAAACTGGAGTCATAACAAGCTGAGCAGACCAGTGTAATCTTGTATGCTCATAGACAAGCAATGTATCAGTATCTGTGACAACCAGAACCATTAATCTTCCATCAGGTTCTGGAATTCAAACAAAGAAATTCTCTCGTAGGTTACTTTTCCACAAACGAAATGTTACATCCTCCTGCAAGCCCAGTAGTTTAATTGACTGCAAAACAAACAGCAACATGTGCACATAAAGCCTGTACAGCCCTAATACTGACCTCTCTGGTTCAGGATAGGGGCCAGTGACTGTCTCTTGTGTGCAAGATAATGAACATTCGGACTGCATGAAAGACAAGAATTTTTGTGACTAGCTGAGCAACTACAAGGTTCACACAAACAACAGAATTTCATGAAGTTAGATGCTATTACATTTCCTATAATAAGAACTACAGAAATAAAATACACTTACCAATACAGCAAGGGTGAAAGCAGCATGGTTTATATTCCAGTTTTTTCATAAACTTCAGTGTCCCATTATCTTTAAGACAAAACAGATTTCTTTCTCCCAGCACCAATATATCACATGACGAAGTTGAACAAGTTACTGCTGCAACATCTAAAGCAGCTTCACCTATATTGTAACTCCACTCAGCTGATATCTTACGGCCAGAAGTAGACTCTTCACCATTTGTTCCACCAGCTTCAGCCAAAACTTGGTACCTTAAAATGTGTAAAGCAGGCACAGCAAACAATTTAACAGCTACAGCACAGCTGCAAAGTATATAGGAGCCTTCAGGTTCCCACAGCAGTGAATACTAAGACAACCAACTTTTGGGATCTGAAGCCATGTATTCTGTAGACAGGGAGTCATGTTTCAGAGAAAACTGGTCCCTACACCTTCAGCGTAAAAGATAGAAGCAGTCTGTTCCTAAAAAGCACAGAAAAACTGGTACATATCTACCTGACTATACACAACAACACATCCCAGAAGAATGTAATCTTGAAACAAAAAGGATGTATTTATTTTTTAAGGAAGACGTCTTGTGGTGTTGTATACAGTAACAAGATGAGGAATGTAGTACCGTAAATACAAATTATTTTACTATAAATTAGTTGTTTATTCATATAATCACAACTAGATTCGACTTTAAGCCATATTCAGGTGAAATCAGAAGTTAAAATCATCAAAAGCGGTATGAGATTAACCTTTCCCAGTACATCAGATGCAGTGGGAAAGGTTTTTCTCAGTCTTATACCACTTTTGATGTTTTTAACTTATGATTTCACCTGAAGATGGCCTAAGGCACAGTTTATTTAATGACAATGTATTTAGCTCAGACTACATAGCATCAAATAAGTTATGATTACTGGATAACGAATTTGAAAGAATGTGCAAGGAAGCAGTAATGGGCTAATTTAAGGTAATATAATGGCATTTATCTGGAGCAACTACAAAAAGCTAAGGATAAACCATGATAAACCTTACTCAGAATAATCGGAGTCCAGCCATGCACTTCTTCAATACCAGCCAGATGCACTATTACTCACACAAACCTGTTTCGAACACTGAACGTAATGACAAACCTTATTACTACACATTTCTTTACACAAAACTCACCTATAAGCTTCCACATGCCAGTTGGAAGTAGGAATGAATCTGTATGTGGCAGAAAAACCAGAGGGCCTGGCAACAGAAATCCTGGGAGGAATCGGATGAAAGCAAATGTTTCCTGTTCAAAGAAACTTAAGAGTGCCATCAAGTGACTAGACACACAGGAAGTCTCTGCCATTCACACCACCAAAAGGGTCCAACACCATACTGAAGGCAGATCGTTGCAATTGTTGCTCATATCCCAGGACCAAACGGATCTGATCACCTGGAACTGGAACATTCTGAGTAACAACAAAAGAATTTTAACATGTACTACAAAACTTTTATTACAAATATTTGGACTCTGAAACACAAGTGGAGCATGTGTCCATCACAGAGAGACATCGATTGTTATATGAAAATGTATTATAAGATTCTCACAGCAGTGAACATTATGACTGTAGTCTTCTGCGATGTGATTTGCTACAGTAAATGGTTACCATGTCTCAAACCTTTCGCCAGAAGTGGATGGTAGCCTTGGGATGAACGTAATGCTCAACCTGAAAGGAATGGCAAACTGTATTCTGGTCTCTGCACCTAAGTAGGGATGACAGAGTGTTGTGTAGCTTGACACTTTTAATTTTGAGTGTTTCAATCTGACATTTTAAACACCTGAGATCTTAGTTTCACACATCATTGACTACAAAGACTGCTGCCTTCTAGTATGTGATATCATGTAGTCTGGTATAAATATCCTAATATTTCAGACGATCAGGATAGATTCAGCTGCCCTGACCATGTAGGCAGCAGGACCCTGTGAAACTTTGATGCTCTTCTGCCAGCCGACACAGTGTCATACCCCAGAACACAGCAATCTCCATTGTGTACAATTGCCTCCACACAGTAGTTACCTACATAAGATTCAAGGTTATCACAATGGTAACATCACAGAAGACTGCAGTCAGGGTACAAGAAAGCTAAAAGTGATCTTCGTGTATATGAAGATGTTAAGAAAGTACGTATATTATATAGCTTCCTCCATGATATTATAGAACATCAAGGTTGATCTCCACAAAAGCCTATCATTACAACTTACCAGCCAAATCAAATAATCATGGCAAAAGAAAAGCATACAATATAATCTGTGAAATACCACAGTAGTTACATTGTTTACATGTCTGTGTGCACACCTACATATTCTTTAGATGCAAACATAACCTCTCAGATTGAAATCGGCCTTGCCCACTGTCAACAAGCACTATGTCCTCAAAGAATACACAATGAAACCTTCACACAATTGCATCATGACCTTCTAGGACCACACAGAATAGGAGCAAAATACTTGTCATGACCCTCAAAGAGCTAAGAGCAGAAGGAAGTAAACTGTGTCAGCAATCATGTTTTGACAAACCAGCTTAACCCTTTGGCAACACAATTAAATGCAAAACACCAGAATTTAAATGGGGCTGCATGAGAGCGGATGTATTTGACACTTGGCATTTTGAGCATCACACTGTGTGTGTGTGTGTGTAACTTTGGCACAAGGGGTTAATATTGAAGTCATCCATATTATCCATATTCCTCTTACGTGTAAGTTATAGCCTACGTATTCTGTATGCAACCGGACACAGAGGTAGATTCGATGTGCCCTCAAGAATATGCAAATAAGAACTCAGTGTGTGGGCTAGCTTGCTGACACTATGGCTGCGTTACTGCAGCTCATGACTGGGTGGATGGAATGGGCACACATTTGTTAGTCATTTGTTATTACACACAGACATCAGAAGGTCTCAAAATGCTTTAGAACGTATTCAGCTGGCCACAGACTGCTCTTTACTGTACTGTAGCACAGTATGCATACGGAAAAAATGTTACCAGAAGTTTTGTAAAGAATATCCAGTGCCAACAGTGACGTATTACTGAGCAATATGCAGAGTAGAGGAAAAATGACAGGGTCACCACAGGACAAAAGAAAGGATAAAGACTTGTAAAAACATTCAGTTAAAAAGACATCATTTTACACAAAAGGACATAACTGTTTCTCGCACATTCGGAGGCTATACAGCCACATTCAGGGAAAACCATACCAAATAAACAAACGAAATTACTACAGATTTTACCTTTATATGTGACATCCTCTTGTTACAAATAAGCAATAAAGGACAGAGAAGAGTGAAAGGATGCCTACTAGCTAACACAGGGTTATATTTGATTTGTTTATTTCTATTACATATTTCCAGGAACTGGATAAGATAAGAAAATAATTAACAACTACAACTCTCCAGCACACACCCACTTCCAAATTAATTTGCAATCACTTCCCTGGAGGTCTCTTTATTAAGACTCTTTCATTCAATTTGCAGTACTTGAAAATGATTTTAATAATTTTTCATAATATACATTTCTTTTTATCTTCAGTTGGTTTTGGCTTCTGCAACATGCAGAGCACTGTAAAGCTGTGATCTCTAATATGTAAAAAAAAAATATATTTTGATTATGCTGTACGTAAACATTCCTTCTTAAGTACTTTTAAATGCCTGATGACAGCTTTCTATACAGGTTTTATATTTACATACACACATCTATTAAATTATATGTGAAGCCTATACAGATAATTAACACTGATCAGTGATGAAGTTCTTGATACTTAAATCAAGTAGCATAAATTTATGGCAGTTTCAAAACTTGTAAAAAATTTATTTCTAAAATAAGATTTTCCTTCAAAGTCCTTAAAATTGCCAGGATACTTGAAACCTAAACCCCATAAATACATTGCTTACAAAAGATATATGAGTTCATATTCTACTTTGAAGTTATACATGCTGGCCACTGCACACACCCACAGTTGTTTGCATTACATTTGTATCACAGGACATCTTCAGTTTGGTGTTAAACCAAAACAGTTTATGCTGAGGAAATTCATGTGCTGTGAAAGGTTAAACAGGTTTTTGCCCCATCGTTCAATCAGACAATGTGAAGAGCCATATCTTACGTACTGATACTGGCTAGCTCCACCTGGCTTGGGGTTTGTACAGTACCTTGTGGTTTCCTTCCATGATGTATGGTTTACATTACGTAGGAAGATAAACAGCCAAAATAACAAACACTGGTATTCTGAAAATTCCTCTACCATTCAAGAAGTCCCACCACATGCCCTTAAAGTCAGAGCCTGGTGTGCAGTGAGAGCAAGCAAAATCATGTGGCTCATGTTTTTCAAACAAACAAATTCCAGCCAATATGCCAAATTACTCCCAACACCATTATTCAGGGAATTACCTAACAAAAGAAAAAGTATGACAATCCACTTTCTTTGCAAGAAATGAAGGATTTTCGAAGAGAAATCGCCAATAGTTAAAGATGACAGATTCATCATGAATTAAAAAACATTTCCAAAAGATGCAAGGCCTGCTCACAGCAGGATGTCAGCACTTCTGGAATCTCTCATGAAATAACACTAAGTTGTAATGTGGGGAGGGGACTCTTAAATTCTCAGCAGGTACAGGGTGAATATGTGATAATAAACTCAAACATCATTGTGGTCTTCAAGGATGTGATGCCTTTACCCAATAGATGAATGCAGTGCCTCAAAAATGTTGGTACCCATCTACTAAAATAAACAGCACAGCACCCCAAGAGACCACAACCTTGATAGGCACTGAAGAAAGAACTTCAAACCTGAAATAATCCCAGTTTCTTCTAAGACTTATACAAAACACAGAAGTACACTGTGTAGCCAAGATGCAAAATCTTTTGTTGCTAAAATAAATGGCACAATAGTTACTGTTGATCTTTAAAAGGCTCTAGAAGTCAAACCCACATAAATAATCAGGAAGATTAAAATATTCTATCTCAACAGAAATCATTTGTTTTACAAGAGTCAGTGCAACAGGAGTTTTACTGTATGTGCATACACATGTACGTACATATGTATGTGTTTGTATGTACATGCCTTTATCCATGTGTAAACGCACGTGCGTGTGCAAAACAGTGACAACTGAACCCTTCATGTTTCATGGCAGTGAATGTTCTGACTGTCATCGTCTGAGTTGCCAAACAGTTTGCATGTCATCAATCTGATTGGCACAGACAAGCCTTTTATTCCTATCCCCCTCCCTCAGTTCTCAATAATCATGTTCCTGGGAACCTTACCCATATACACAATCAGATTCTGAGTCTTATTATTTCAACCTTGGAGACTGACACAAAATTTTTCTCCCAAATGTCCGTATCCACCCACAAGACAACATCATGCAACAAGCCAGAACATTGTAATCTCAAGTAGTGCCTAAGATTAAAAAAGTTCTTCCTCTCCTACGAAATTTTTCACAATGTCAAATTAAACGTATATATTCTTGGATATTATTTGCTCAAAATTTACCATGCTCAGCAGCACCAGCTCGTGTCACCAAACTGTACACTGCTACACTACGTGGATGAAGTATGCTCAAGTGCTCAGAGTGAGAACCTCTGTGAAAAAAAAATACAGTCTGAACAAGAATTTAGATAATATTATTTTCTATAACTGCCATTCAGATTTACTACTACATTTCATTATATGCAAGTGTATCACAGTAACACCACAAAGACCATAAATGCAAACACTCACAAAACCAATTATTAAACAAATTTAAAATTTATATTGCCTTTCAGATCTAATTTTGGCACATAAAAATTCTTGCGCTTTTCAATAAATGTTCTACCCTTATACTGATGCCAGAGAAAAACTTCATAGATGGCAGGGATGACAGTGCTTGAGGCTTCCTCCTCTCTTCCTACTGCCATATCCCCCTTCAGCCCCTTCCTAGCAAAGGTAATCACTGTCAGTATTCATGTGAATAGAATGGCTAGACAACTGGAAAGGAATACTGGAAAATATCCTACAGGAGGAAGCCAAACAGCTAGAGTAAGATGTTGCAGGAGTCAAGTAATTGAATTCTATCCATGGCCTCAGTGGAATTATTCTCAGCACATTTACACACAATTATAATGTATTGCTTTCAAATTAAGCTGTGTAACACTGAGAAAGACAATCTCGAGAAAAGGCATGAGAAGGGAGAGGACAGAAGAGGAAAAGCACACAAACAAGCACATACACAAAATTCCCCTTCTTCTTACTGTACATGTAGTCACAACTATTCTGTTTGTATAAATGAATATAAAGGTACAGAGAAGAGGTAGTATTATTCTCCTTCTCCTCCTTTTTTTTTTTTTTTTTTTTTCGCTTAACTCAACAAAACATATGTAATGCCAAAAAACTGACTAAAGAGCATGGTACTATGTGTTTTGTGCTTCAGTTGCAAAAACTTCTCTGGGCTTGAACTACACTGCGCGTTCCAGGAAACAATCTGCTGCTAAACCATGGAAGGCATTTATACCCTGCTACACAGAGCCATCACTGATTGGCAACTTTCATCCCTCATTGCAAGAGGTCGTGGGCTAGGATAGCTCAGTCAGTATAGCGAATCGCTACAGGCTGGACGGTCCGGGGATCGAATTTTGGTGGAGGCAAGATTTTTCGCAACCATCCAGACCGGCCCTGGGGCCCACCCAGCCTCCTATACAACGGGTACCGGGTACGGGCAGAGCGGCCAGGGCGTGGAGTTGACCGCCCACCCCCATCTAGTGCCAGGGTTAAAGAAATGGCAGAGCTATACCTCTACTCCCCCTCTGGGTTTCATGGCCCGTTCTAGGAAGAACCTTACCTTTACCTATTGCCAGAGGTCACTCAGGAGTCATCATTGTGGAGTAAATATTAGAAAAATATTCACTATTACAGTGCCAAGTAAAATATCATTAACAAAAAATTTCTGCCACCATTTTGTTTACAATACACATACAATAATGTCATTTAGCAGGGAAAGAATCAGTATAAAAATATCTGACATAAAGTATATCACAATAATGTACTTACGAGACAAGTTTCCCCACGCCAATTTGAAGGACTGGCTGTGGAAGATACATCTCAATTAAGAGATCAGTTGGTTTATAGCCATGCATCGTACCGTCTTCTAACAGTTCAATTGAAGGCTGGAATATACGCACGTATCCAGAATGACTACCAACTATTATTTTATCATACCGATCACCGAAATTGGTGGTGATAATGCACGTCTGATCAAATGTTTCATCTTCACCACACTGCGTAGACCACAGATCTCTCGCTTTAAACAGGGACATATTACTAGCCGTTTTCACCAGCAAACCTTCAACTGGAAAGGACACAGCACTTTGTCAATTTATGAAATTGCTCATCCCAGACAACTAACCTACAAGAATATGTCACCTTACCTCTAACGTCTAAGTAAAATATATTATCCACCTATTCCAATTCATATATAACAGCCATGAGAATTTTTTAAAGAGAGTAAGGCACACCTAACAAATTTTCAAATTTTACAAGTTCAATTTACGGAATGTCCAAGGAGAAAACAAATTCTAAGACCATCTCATGTAGTCGAACAGAATCGAGGTTCGTATCGTCTGTCTCTTAACCATTTCCTAAATGGCCCGTGGAGCCTTCAGTGACACATAATATTAACACAATAAAAATATTAACACGTACAAATATTGCGCCGCACGCACAGTTAGACCACCTGGTTTGAAAGACAATTTTCGTTCCACCAACACGTCACATAAACATAATTCCAATTAACCCACAACGTTTATATTTAGTTCTCAATTGATTTACGTAATTTGTTAACAGCTTCGTTATAACCATCCCCATTACAACTTGCGACACACGTCGGTTTTAAATCTTGATTGGAATCTCATACAAAACTGAGTGGCGCTGTCTGCGTAAGGGTTGCCAACTCGTCGTCAGGAAAATTGCTAACGAGATACACGAACATCCCATTTCGTCAGCTTACAGCTTACTAAATAAGTAACAGTACGCTGTAAAGGCCCTGCATGTAAGATAAGCTTGGCGCACACACAAATGTAGACCAGTCACAAAGTTCCAAATCGGAAATAAGTTTGTTCACTAAGGTAAGTTTTAAATTCCCTAGATTAAGCGAATCTCCCGCATTTGGTATCACTGCAGCATGGTTTCGAAGTGACATCTACCGATTCTTCTGAATTCATACCACGAATTTTCATTCGCCTAGGTACGCACATTATAGTAGTTAAATAGTGCATTTGTTGGTGTATTTAATTAATTTGATTCATAGAAATGCACGGTGATAACAGTATGAAATGAATATAATGTAGCTTTACTTATTACGTCGTGAACATCATGACGCAACACACAGTTGCGCGCGCATCGAGAGTCGCGCGCATCTGCGCGAGTCTCCAACCCACTGCTATAAGGTGGGAAGCGTTGCTGTATTCCTTGTGGTGTGCTTTGGAACTGCAAGCAGAGCTGTCGTGTTTTTGCGCGCTGAGAAAGTTTTCATAAATTATTCAAAAGAAGAAAGCGTTGGAAGTGCCATTTGTGAAAAGAAAACAAGAACACAGCATGGGCTTCTTTAAGAAATTAAGATTTTGGAAGAGGAGAGAGGTAAGTACCAAATATAGATGTGATACCTATAAAATTATTGACTATATGATAAACTGCATATGAACACAGCTGTGTCGAACGTCTCTTGCTCACAAGAAATGTACGTTGTAAAGTTATGAGCAGTTTAGGACGCCGATATTCATTGTTTCAGCAATTTAAAGCTCCATAAAAATTAGGTGAAGGTTTCAGTGATAGTAGCAATGATAGTGTTAGCAGTAGTGATAGACAATAAACTTGACGACGTAGGTGTAGCACATGCAATTGTAAATGATGGCAGTGGTGACGAAGAGGAACTTTTGCATCTAAGATTTTGTGTGGGAGACTGTGGATAAGTACACGGAAACAGAGAATTTAGTTCGATTTTGTACCCATAAATGGTGCAGAAAATGTGATATTGTTGAATGTTTCGAGGTATTTTTTGACAAAGATCTCATACAACAAATTGCTAGAGGAACCAGTAGGTTTGCGGAACAATATAAGAACGTGCCAGGCAGTCTTTTCTTATTTCGATCACTTATGAGGTCGTGGACACCCGTCACGGAAAATGAAATCTACACAGTTTTAGATCTACTAATGGGCATTTACAACAACCAACTGCTGGTTCATATTTTTCAAAAAAAAAAATAAATAATATCAATACCTGGATTTGTCAATGTGATTAGTAGAGAAAGATTTGAATTGGTTTAAAATTTTTGCATTTGATAGGCAATGAGAGCTTACCAACATACAAAGGACCTACCAAATTGTTCAGAATTTATAATGTCATGTCATTTGAACAAAAGATTTCAAATCCTATAACTACCGAACCGGAACACTGCCGCTGATGAAAGCTTGACACTTTGGAAGGGGTGTATGTCAATTAGGTAGTACCTAACACTAAAGGCTAACAGCACACACATTCCCACAAATGCTGAACTGAAACTGCTGCCAATTTTCTTGATTCTGACCTATGTCAGTCTTACAAACATGAGATATTTGCACTCAAATATTCACATTTACATGCAGAGCACTGTACTGGCCTGCATCAAACATGTCTGACATAGGTTTAATAGTTTGTTTCTTCTTGTAGGCACATGTTTCTTGCATTATTTTCTGTTTACTTCTTGTTAGTTTTTGTTTTAAAGGAAGCAAATGTTCTCTGTTCAATGTCTTTACCTTTAAATTTGAGAGTTTATCTGACTCATTGTAATGTGTTTCAGCAGCGTGGGAACAACAGAGAGGAAGGAGTTGAAGCCAACTTACAGGCCCAAATTATTCAACTTCAGCAGCAACTGCAAAAAAGGGACAGTGACAGGGAACAAGCAGAAGCTGCGCTATGGCAGAAAATCAAAGAAATCAGCAATGAACGAGACAGGGAGAAGGAAGAAAAGGCCACCCTCCAGGCCAAAATTAAGGACCTCGAGAAGACGAAGAAGAGAAGTACAGAAGAAAGAGACAGGAAGAGGGCGCAAATTGAAGCCATGATTGATAACCATTTTAAAGAATTTGGTGAAGTGCAGAAGCAACTGCAAGAAAGGAAACAAGTAGAAGCCACCCTCCGTGGCCAAATAAAGGAACTGGAGAGAAAGCTTCAAGAAACAGACAACGACAGTAAAAAGGTTGAAGCCACCCACCTTGCCCAAGTTCAGGAACTGACAAGCAAGTATCAAGAAAGAAAGAGTGACTGGAAAAAAGTAGAAGCTGCCCTCCGTGGCAAAATTAAGCAGTTGAACAAGACATGTACAGAGAGAGACGATGATAGTGAAAAAGTGGAAGCCGCCCTCCGTGGGCAAATTAAAAAACTAAATGTGATGCTTTATAAAGCAGATATGAATCAGAAGAAAGAAGAAGTCACCCAGCTTATTCAAATTCACCAACTCAAGAACATGGTCCAAGAAGCAGAAAATTTGGAAGTCGCACTGCGTGGCCAAATTAAGAGCCTGAAGAGTAAGCTTAGAGAAAGAGAAAGCTGCCCGATGGCAACAGGAGAACCACCTGCAGATTTAAGGTATGTTTAAATAAAAGTGCAGTTACTGAAGCTGGTGGAAATGTTGAAACATTGAAGCAAGGTGTTACAGTAGTTACTGAAACCGTAACCAGAAATACTCGAATAAGTGTCTCATGTTGTGAGCAGAAGTTACACCGGTCTTTTTCAGGATCACACCGGTCCTTTTTAGGACCACATCGGTCCTTTTTAGGACCACACCGGTCCTCTTTAGGACCACACCGGTCCTTTTTAGGATCACACCGGTCCTTTTTAGGACCACAACAGTCCTCTTTAGGACCACGCCGGTCCTCTTTAGGGCCACACCGGTCCTTTTTAGGACCACAACGGTCCTCTTTAGGACCACGCCGGTCCTCTTTAGGGCCACATCAGTCCTATTTAGGGCCACACCGGTCCTCTTTAGGGCCACACCGGTCCTCTTTAGGACACACCGGTCTTTTTAGGACCACACCAGTCCTCTTTAGTAAGTAAGTTAGAAAATACGTTAGTAAGTTAGCAAGTAAGTTAGTAAATAATTTAGTAAGTTAGTATGTAAGTTAGTAAATAAGTTAGTAAGTAAGTTAGTATGTAAGTTAGTAAATAAGTTAGCAAGTATGTTAGTAAATAAGTTAGTAAGTAAGTTAGTATGTAAGTTAGTAAATAAGTTGACAAGTAAGATAGTAAATAAGTTAGTAAGTTAGTAAATAAGTTAGTAAGTAAGTTAGTATGTAAGTTAGTAAATAAGTTGACAAGTAAGATAGTAAATAAGTTAGTAAGTTAGTATGTAAGTTAGTAAGTTAGTTATTAAGTAAGTTAGTAAATAAGTTAGTAAGTTAGTAAATAAGTAAGTTAGTTGGAAATTTAGTAAATAATTTAGAAAGTTAGTTAGCAAGGAAGTTAGTATGTAAGTTACTAAGTAAGTTAGTAAATAAGTTAGCAAGTAAGTTAGTAAATAAGTTAGCAAGTAAGTTGGTAAATAAGTTAGTAACTATGTTAGTAAGTAAGTCCGTAAATAAGTTAGTTAGTAAGTTAGTAAATAAGTTAGTAAATTAGTAAGTAAGTTAGTAAATAAGTAAGTTGGTTGGAAATTTAGTAAATAATTTAGAAAGTTAGTTAGTAAGTAAGTCAGTTAGTTAGTTAACATCACAACATATTTCAAATTAATTACTTCGAGTTTTAAATTTAGGTTATTTTATTTCAATTACATATTCTATTATTCAGTCAGGCAAAAACGTTCTTGTAAGTAATTCTGTGTGCCGGCACTATGATATTACTTTAGCTCGAAAACACGAATTCCAGATAGCATCACATCCCTATCTGGACTAGTGTCTCGGATGTGGATATGACATCCTGTGCATGACACAGGGTGACATATCCCCCCTCCAGATCCTGTGCCTCACCGTGGCGAGGGGGTGTAACAGTGAATGGTGCCTGCTTCTGTGTGCAGCTATTGTAGATATCAGAGAAATATTACAAGTGCTTGTAGGAAGGCTGGATAATTGTAAGCTGACGTTTCGAAAGTATATTACTGGATTTTGAAATGCCTTTACAATTTCCTGTCATATTCCACATATTTTCTGGACATCTCTTTGTTAAAACATGTTCTTACCCGCCATATTTACGCAGAAACTTGTGTTACAACTTTACACTAATTGGTCACCAAATCAACTAATAATTTAAGTGTAACTGATCATAAACTGGTAGCGGTTTGTACTGTATCTGACACACATAAAGTGTCACTGCATACAGCAGCAATATTAACTGACATCCTTCACTGGCCAAAGCAGGACATTACAAAAGTTTAAAATGTCTGATATCCGAATAGAAACCACACATACACACAAACCACACACTTGCGACTTCTGTTAGGCGCCAGTATGCAAATATCCTATAAGATAATATTAATATGATATAGTTTAATATTATACCTCCTGAGGCCTATATAGTTTGTAGATACATCCTGAAGATGTCTCCACACCTCAAGGTAAAAAATGTTGCTGTAGTTAGGTTTAATGTGAAGCAAACAGTTATTAAGTAAGTAAGTTGGAAAGTAAGTTAGAAAGTAAGTTAGTAATTAAGTTAGTAAGTAAGCAAGTCAGTAAGTAAGCAGGTTAGGAAGTAAGTTAGTAAGTAAGTATGTTGACATACATAATTTGAAACATATTGCAATAAAATGTAAATGTACATGATAAAGATTATTTTTGTGCCAACTGGAAAGAACCTTGTGTTTTCAATTAAAACTCATTATACAATAAAAGTGTAAAGTTAGAAATATGCTTGTGTGTAAATGTGTCCTGCATTGGGCTTTGTCACCACTGCAATAGTTCCCAACTGATTCTGACATTGCTTCCCTTCCACATTACATATGACGGTGTTATTTTTGCAACCCGGACTCAAAATGTAAACACACACCTTAAACTGAGTGGTAAAAATAGCATAGAGACTGCATTTCCATGTTTTAATTGCAGGCAAAGAAATCAAGAAAAATAGCGCCTTGTTTATATGTGGGTTCACAAAAAAATGAACCGAACATTTGGGAAGATCATAAATTGAGAAACTTAAATGAGGGTATACTGTAATACATAATGTGGCTATAATGAACACACTGACAAGACTCATGTTGAAAAGGAAGGGAAAGAAGAACGTCCTACTTATGACATAAGTTTTAAAGTTAACTAGAGACAGCACTTTAACAACTCTGTACATGTGGAGATGTGTAATAACTTTTTAAATATCTGATGTTATGGCTTATTCCAAGATTTAGGTGTATACACATCAAATATTTTGTTGTTATGCAAAGCATACAACACAGTATTCAAAAAGACATGCTCTGTTCTTTCCTGAAACAAGCATAAAAACCTGAAGAACAAGCAAATTCTCACAGTACTTCGCATTACGTGAATGTGCACTCAGTTACATTAAGCTTGGAGATAGAGATCCATTTTAGAATTCGTGTGATGACATTGGCTTCTTGCCAGGCACAGTGAGGGCTGTGAAGGCAATCCACCGATCATCTGCACACAGTCCCCGCAGGAAGCTACATGTGATCCAATTCCACACAGATAGGTGTGTTAAGTAACTTCCTATTTCTAGTCTGTTGCTCCAGCTCAATCTGTAATGATGGTTCCAGCAGCTTGATAGGGAGCCCATGTCACCTTGTGGTCCGTGAGGACATCGCAGTTAATGCCCGGTGCAGACTATACAATTTTACTGCTTCCATCTTCAGCCAGTTTACTACTATCAGAGATGATTAACAGAAACTGCAAACACATATTTGGCATAAGCTGTCTTAATCTTAAAGGTGTAACATGTCTGGATGTTAGTGTTCTTCATCTAGAAGCAATTTTCATTACATAAACAATACATATATCATTCAATTAAAGATCTCTACATTTACAAACATAAAACTTTTACCACACTTTGGGAAAGAGTTGCATTAGTCCTTGACAAAAGTCTTCTTTTGCCAGTGAAAGTAAATCCAAATTACATCACAGCTTTCTGCTGTCATATAAGATGTTGCTTAGTATGTCTAAGACATCTCCTGTCCCGATTAAGCGAAGAACGTGGCAATTTTCTAGATTAGGTTTTGTTCTTTAAGATTTATCCCTTATAAATGGCTGCCCTAATTAACTGATGGCCCAATTAACAGGAATCTACTGTACTAGATTACACGCATGAAACTTACCATACTGCCCACTCGCAAACAGTAAGTTGTTGCTCCAGCTGTCATGCGTGCACGGTTGTTGTATGCAAACATCTGGTTCAGATTTGAACACAGAGAAAACAAAAAGCTGAAATAAAACCATCTAATGATTCTCAAAAGTTCTTTTTACACACTGGGGAACAATTGAACGTGGACTACACCATGGGTCAATTCTAAGACCTTTACTTGTCATCATATACAGAGTTAGTTAACCTTTAAAATGCCGATGATTTCTCTTCATTGTCTAGCACGGTTGTCTCTTATAACTAGGAAGACCATCCATCCCAATTTTCATGGGACAGTCTCAAAAATGCACTTAAAATCCCGCGTCCCGAAATTGGGTCAATATGTCCCGCAATCAGCCAAACAGCTTTCTTTATAAAGCCTAAATGGCAACACTGACTGCCACACTGAGGGCACACTGTACCACTATCTGCAAACTGTGAGCTATCAAAAAACAGGAACCAACAAATTCTGACTTAAAAAAAAATATGTAGTTTACACCTGAAGAAGTCCATCAAGTTGGATGGATTACACGAAGAATTCTGTATACTAAAGCCTGTGCTTTTATTGCTTCTGAATAACGAAAGCAACCAAACTCTTTCTGTCACTGACAAAGACATCAAATAGCTCTGATGGCAGACTTCCAAATGTTCAACAACTTGTACTCTCATTTATACCACATATTCCTGTGTGCAACGCTTACGTGCAGAAAGTTTTCTCAATTATGAACGCAAATAGAAGCAGCATAAACTTAATAAAAATGAAAATGTCATAAAGATAAACTATAAATATACTTGTAAGGACTTTTACACATTTGTACTTGAGGAAACAAATATCCTTGAAGCAGCAAAGTAAAAAAAAAATTAAGTTTGTAAATTCAAAATGAACAAAAACTGATAAACTGAACATTTTTATTCTCAATTATGCATAAAATGAAACCTTTCACATTTATGTATAGGCTATACTGATTTCAGTTGTCCATATTCTGTGAATAAATCAAATATTTCTTTCTTGTACTATTTTCTGATGTTTTCTTTAAAAAAAGTCCTAATTATTACAGTTTAAAGTCCAATAAGAAAAATCTTTTAAATGATATTTAGTCTGCAATATTATTATCACATGTAAACTAAAGGCAAACCACTACAATTGCAAAACTTGCACTATATGTCATTGCCATAACCCCGTACGCCAGCGTATCGTGGACATTGTCAGAATGGCCCACACACACATCAATATCTACATACGTACTTACCCATATATGGATACTTTCAGGGGATTGAAAATTAAGTAAAAGTGACAATACGGTGTGGAATAATTCATAAAAATACAAAATATGCAATTCAAAAATACAGTACAACCCGGATAAGAAGTCCCCGCACAAGAAGTTTTCCCCTGTAAAAAGTCTGATTTTTAAAGTCCCGAAATAAAATCCATAATGTGTGCTTTCCCTCTTAATAAGTCTTCCCATTTCAGGATTCCCTAATCCTCTATGAAAGACTTCTTAACAGGGTTCTACTGTATTGTACTCGTATTTTACATACATTATGCAAATATTACACCAAAAGCATTGCATGTGGCTAACAGTAAGATTATGAGCCACTTTTGAACATTACAAAGCCCTCAACAGAATAAAAGGAGTATTTATTTAAGTATTTTATTAATGCTGATTTAAAATCAGCCTTTCCTTTCTTTGGGCTTGTTAGTTTGCACGGTACTCTGTTTGATGTTTTGATGTCACAATAGTACGTTCTTTTCTGAAAGCTTGAAAAGTTGGCAATTAGTCAAGGATGATGCTATTTATTTAGTGTATTAATACTATGTACTACTGACTTTGTTTGAAAAATTTCTTGGTTATTTACAATAAAATTTATTAATGAAAATATGTCTTGACATGGAAAAGGTAGAATCCCTAAACAGGCCGCTACATGAATTTACAGGCTGTGCACCAACCATAATTCTAACAGTCGTCTTTTGTAGAGTGAATACCGTTTTACTGTATGATCAATTACCTGAAAAAAAAATGATTTCATATTTTACTATGGAGTGAAAATAGGCAAAATAAATTACTTCGAGAGTGTCAAGTGTTGCTGGTGTCAAACATAGACTTTATTACATAAAATGCTCCAGGTAATTAAGGAACAATCTGATCAACACCATTCTTCCAATTCAGGCGGTTATCAATTTATAAACCAAAGAATTTTGTATTTACGGATTCTTTTGTGTATTTTTCATAATAGCCAATACTTAATGGATATTGTGGAGAATTATTTATTATAAATTTTATCATATTTATTTTATGTAGATACAGGATAAACTTATTGTAAGTAAACCATTTACTCAAAAAGTAGGGTGACCACCTTATCACTTCTGCATTGCGGGCCATTCCGACAATGTCCGTGACATGCCAGCATACAGGGGGGTTATGGCAATAATGCATTGTACAAGTTTTGCTGTTGTAGCAGTTTACCTTTAGTTTACACGTGATAATAACTATTGCAAACTGCATATTATTTAAAAGATTTTTCTTGTTGGACTTCCAATTAAGAATTTTTTTTAAGAAAATAAGAAAAAATAGCAAAAGAACTAAAATATTTGATTTAATCAACAAAATACAGACAATTAAAATTGGTATAGCCTACACATAAAGGTGAAATGTATTGCTGCATTTTATGAATAATCAAAAATAAAAATTATCAGTATATCAGTTTATAACCATCCCCGTCACAAATTGCAACACACGTCGGTTTTAAATCTTGATTGGAATCTCATACAAAACTGAGTGACGCTATCTGCGTAAGGGTTGCCAACTCGTCGTCAGGAAAATTTCTAACGAGATACACGAACATCCCATTTCGTCAGCTTACAGCTTACTAAATAAGTAACATTACGCTGTAAAGGCCCTGCATGTAAGATAAGCTTGGCGCACACACAAATGTAGACCAGTCACAAAGTTCCAAATCGGAAATAAGTTTGTTCACTAAGGTAAGATTTAAATTCCCTAGATTAAGCGAATCTCCCGCATTTGGTATCACTGCAGCATGGTTTCGAAGTGACATCTACCGATTCTTCTGAATTCATACCACGAATTTTCATTCGCCTAGGTACGCACATTAAAGTAGTTAAATAGTGCATTTGTTGGTGTATTTAATTAATTTGATTCATAGAAATGCACGGTGATAACAGTATGAAATGAATATAATGTAGCTTTACTTATTACGTCGTGAACATCATGACGCAACACACAGATGCGCGCGCATCGAGAGTCGCGCGCATCTGCGCGAGTCTCCAACCCACTGCTATAAGGTGGGAAGCGTTGCTGCATTCCTTGTGGTGTGCTTTGGAACTGCAAGCTTACCAGACGCGTTTTCTTGCGCTGAGATAGTTTTCATAAATTATTGAAAAGAAGAAAGCGTTGGAAGTGCCAGTTGTGAAAAGAAAACAAGAACACAGCATGGCCTTCTTTAAGAAATTAAGATTTTGGAAGAGGAGAGAGGTAAGTACCAAATATAGATGTGATACCTATAAAATTATTGACTATATGATAAACTGCATATGAACACAGCTGTGTCGAACGTCTCTTGCTCACAAGAAATGTACGTTGTAAAGTTATGAGCAGTTTAGGACGCCGATATTCATTGTTTCAGCAATTTAAAGCTCCATAAAAATTAGGTGAAGGTTTCAGTGATAGTAGCAATGATAGTGTTAGCAGTAGTGAAAGACAATAAACTTGACGACGTAGGTGTAGCACATGCAATTGTAAATGATGGCAGTGGTGACGAAGAGGAACTTTTGCATCTAAGATTTTGTGTGGGAGACTGGATAAGTACACGGAAACAGAGAATTTAGTTCGATTTTGTACCCATAAATGGTGCAGAAAATGTGATATTGTTGAATGTTTCGAGGTATTTTTTGACAAAGATCTCATACAACAAATTGCTAGAGGAACCAGTAGGTTTGCGGAACAATATAAGAACGTGCCAGGCAGTCTTTTCTTATTTCGATCACTTATGGGGTCGTGGACAGCCGTCACGGAAAATGAAATCTACACAGTTTTAGATCTACTAATGGGCATTTACAACAACCAACTGCTGGTTCATATTTTTCGAAAAAAAAAAAAATAAATAAATAATATCAATACCTGGATTTGTCAATGTGATTAGTAGAGAAAGATTTGAATTGGTTTAAAATTTTTGCATTTGATAGGCAATGAGAGCTTACCAACATACAAAGGACCTACCAAATTGTTCAGAATTTATAATGTGTCATGTCATTTGAACAAAAGATTTCAAATCCTATAACTACCGAACCGGAACACTGCCGCTGATGAAAGCTTGACACTTTGGAAGGGGTGTATGTCAATTAGGTAGTACCTAACACTAAAGGCTAACAGCACACACATTCCCACAAATGCTGAACTGAAACTGCTGCCAATTTTCTTGATTCTGACCTATGTCAGTCTTACAAACATGAGATATTTGCACTCAAATATTCACATTTACATGCAGAGCACTGTACTGGCCTGCAGCAAACATGTCTGACATAGGTTTAATAGTTTGTTTCTTCTTGTAGGCACATGTTTCTTGCATTATTTTCTGTTTACTTCTTGTTAGTTTTTGTTTTAAAGGAAGCAAATGTTCTCTGTTCAATGTCTTTACCTTTAAATTTGAGAGTTTATCTGACTCATTGTAATGTGTTTCAGCAGCGTGGGAACGACAGAGAGGAAGGAGTTGAAGCCAACCTACAGGCCCAAATTATTCAACTTCAGCAGCAACTGCAAAAAAGGGACAGTGACAGGGAACAAGCAGAAGCTGCGCTATGGCAGAAAATCAAAGAAATCAGCAATGAACGAGACAGGGAGAAGGAAGAAAAGGCCACCCTCCAGGCCAAAATTAAGGACCTCGAGAAGACGAAGAAGAGAAGTAGAGAAGAAAGAGACAGGAAGAGGGCGCAAATTGAAGCCATGATTGATAACCATTTTAAAGAATTTGGTGAAGTGCAGAAGCAACTGCAAGAAAGGGAGCAAGTAGAAGCCACCCTCCGTGGCCAAATAAAGGAACTGGAGAGAAAGCTTCAAGAGACAGACAACGACAGTAAAAAGGTTGAAGCCACCCACCTTGCCCAAGTTCAGGAACTGACGAGCAAGTATAAAGAAAGAAAGAGTGACTGGAAAAAAGTAGAAGCTGCCCTCCGTGGCAAAATTAAGCAGTTGAACAAGACATGTACAGAGAGAGACGATGATAGTGAAAAAGTGGAAGCCGCCCTCCGTGGGCAAATTACAAAACTAAATGTGATGCTTTATAAAGCAGATATGAATCAGAAGAAAGAAGAAGTCGCCCAGCTTATTCAAATTCACCAACTCAAGAACATGGTCCAAGAAGCAGAAAATTTGGAAGTCGCACTGCGTGGCCAAATTAAGAGCCTGAAGAGTAAGCTTAGAGAAAGAGAAAGCTGCCCGATGGCAACAGGAGAACCACCTGCAGATTTAAGGTATGTTTAAATAAAAGTGCAGTTACTGAAGCTGGTGGAAATGTTGAAACATTGAAGCAAGGTGTTACAGTAGTTACTGAAACCGTAACCAGAAATACTCGAATAAGTGTCTCATGTTGTGAGCAGAAGTTACACCGGTCTTTTTCAGGATCACACCGGTCCTTTTTAGGACCACATCGGTCCTTTTTAGGACCACACCGGTCCTCTTTAGTACCACACCGGTCCTTTTTAGGATCACACCGGTCCTTTTTAGGACCACAACAGTCCTCTTTAGGACCACGCCGGTCCTCTTTAGGGCCACACCGGTCCTCTTTAGGGCCACACCGGTCCTTTTTAGGACCACACCCGTCCTCTTTAGGACCACGCCGGTCCTCTTTAGGGCCACATCAGTCCTCTTTAGGGCCACACCGGTCCTCTTTAGGACACACCGGTCTTTTTAGGACCACACCAGTCCTCTTTAGTAAGTAAGTTAGAAAATATGTTAGTAAGTTAGAAAGTAAGTTAGTAAGTTACAAGTAAGTTAGTAAATATTTAGTAAGTTAGTATGTAAGTTAGTAAATAAGTTAGTAAGTAAGTTAGTATGTAAGTTAGTAAATAAGTTAGCAAGTAAGTTAGTAAATAAGTTAGTAAGTAAGTTATATAGTAAGTTAGTAAATAAGTTAGCAAGTAAGATAGTAAATAAGTTAGTAAGTTAGTAAATAAGTTAGCAAGTAAGGTAGTAAATAAGTTAGTAAGTTAGTATGTAAGTTAGTTATTAAGTATAGTATAAGTAAGTTAGTAAATAAGTTAGTAAGTTAGTAAATAAGTAAGTTAGTTGGAAATTTAGTAATTAATTTAGAAAGTTAGTTAGCAAGTAAGTTAGTATGTAAGTTACTAAGTAAGTTAGTAAATAAGTTAGCAAGTAAGTTAGTAAATAAGTTAGCAAGTAAGTTGGTAAATAAGTTAGTAACTATGTTAGTAAGTAAGTTAGTAAGTAAGTTAGTAAATAAGTTAGTAAATTAGTAAGTAAGTTAGTAAATAAGTAAGTTGGTTGGAAATTTAGTAAATAATTTAGAAAGTTAGTTAGTAAGTAAGTCAGTTAGTTAGTTAACATCACAACATATTTCAAATTAATTACTTCGAGTTTTAAATTTAGGTTATTTTATTTCAATTACATATTCTATTATTCAGTCAGGCAAAAACGTTCTTGTAAGTAATTCTGTGTGCCGGCACTATGATATTACTTTAGCTCGAAAACACGAATTCCAGATAGCATCACATCCCTATCTGGACTAGTGTCTCGGATGTGGATATGACATCCTGTGCATGACACAGGGTGACATATCCCCCCTCCAGATCCTGTGCCTCACCGTGGCGAGGGGGTGTAACAGTGAATGGTGCCTGCTTCTGTGTGCAGCTATTGTAGATATCAGAGAAATATTACAAGTGCTTGTAGGAAGGCTGGATAATTGTAAGCTGACATTTCGAAAGTATATTACTGGATTTTGAAATGCCTTTACAATTCCCTGTCATATTCCACATATTTTCTGGATATCTCTTTGTTAAAACATGTTCTTACCCGCCATATTTACGCAGAAACTTGTGTTACAACTTTATACTAATTGGTCACCAAATCAACTAATAATTTAAGTTTAACTGATCATAAACTGGTAGCGGTTTGTACTGTATCTGACACACATAAAGTGTCACTGCATACAGCAGCAATATTAACTGGCATCCTTCACTGGCCAAAGCAGGACATTACAAAAGTTTAAAATGTCTGATATCCGAATAGAAACCACACATACACACAAACCACACACTTGCGACTTCTGTTAGGCGCCAGTATACAAATATCCTATAAGATAATATTAATATGATATAGTTTAATATTATACCTCCTGAGGCCTATATAGTTTGTAGATACATCCTGAAGATGTCTCCACACCTCAAGGTAAAAAATGTTGCTGTAGTTAGGTTTAATGTGAAGCAAACAGTTATTAAGTAAGTAAGTTGGAAAGTAAGTTAGAAAGTAAGTCAGTAATTAAGTTAGTAAGTAAGCAAGTCAGTAAGTAAGCAGGTTAGGAAGTAAGTTAGTAAGTAAGTATGTTGACATACATAATTTGAAACATATTGCAATAAAATGTAAATGTACATGATAAAGATTATTTTTGTGCCAACTGGAAAGAACCTTGTGTTTTCAATTAAAACTCATTATACAATAAAAGTGTAAAGTTAGAAATATGCTTGTGTGTAAATGTGTCCTGCATTGGGCTTTGTCACCACTGCAATAGTTCCCAACTGATTCTGACATTGCTTCCCTTCCACATTACATATGACGGCGTTATTTTTGCAACCCGGACTCAAAATCGTAAACACACACCTTAAACGGAGTGGTAAAAATAGCATAGAGACTGCATTTCCATGTTTTAATTGCAGGCAAAGAAATCAAGAAAAATAGCGCCTTGTTTATATGTGGGTTTGTTCAGGATCACAAAAAAATGAACCGAACATTTGGGAAGATCATAAATTGAGAAACTTAAATGAGGGTATACTGTAATACATAATGTGGCTATAATGAACACACTGACAAGACTCATGTTGAAAAGGAAGGGAAAGAAGAACGTCCTAGTTATGACATAAGTTTTAAAGTTAACTAGAGACAGCACTTTAACAACTCTGTACATGTGGAGATGTGTAATAACTTTTTAAATATCTGATGTTATGGCTTATTCCAAGATTTAGGTGTATACACATCAAATATTTTGTTGTTATGCAAAGCATACAACACAGTATTCAAAAAGACATGCTCTGTTCTTTCCTGAAACAAGCATAAAAACCTGAAGAACAAGCAAATTCTCACAGTACTTCGCATTACGTGAATGTGCACTCAGTTACATTAAGCTTGGAGATAGAGATCCATTTTAGAATTCGTGTGATGACATTGGCTTCTTGCCAGGCACAGTGAGGGCTGTGAAGGCAATCCACCGATCATCTGCACACAGTCCCCGCAGGAAGCTACATGTGATCCAATTCCACACAGATAGGTGTGTTAAGTAACTTCCTATTTCTAGTCTGTTGCTCCAGCTCAATCTGTAATGATGGTTCCAGCAGCTTGATAGGGAGCCCATGTCACCTTGTGGTCCGTGAGGACATCGCAGTTAATGCCCGGTGCAGACTATACAATTTTACTGCTTCCATCTTCAGCCAGTTTACTACTATCAGAGATGATTAACAGAAACTGCAAACACATATTTGGCATAAGCTGTCTTAATCTTAAAGGTGTAACATGTCTGGATGTTAGTGTTCTTCATCTAGAAGCAATTTTCATTACATAAACAATACATATATCATTCAATTAAAGATCTCTACATTTACAAACATAAAACTTTTACCACACTTTGGGAAAGAGTTGCATTAGTCCTTGACAAAAGTCTTCTTTTGCCAGTGAAAGTAAATCCAAATTACATCACAGCTTTCTGCTGTCATATAAGATGTTGCTTAGTATGTCTAAGACATCTCCTGTCCCGATTAAGCGAAGAACGTGGCAATTTTCTAGATTAGGTTTTGTTCTTTAAGATTTATCCCTTATAAATGGCTGCCCTAATTAACTGATGGCCCAATTAACAGGAATCTACTGTACTAGATTACACGCATGAAACTTACCATACTGCCCACTCGCAAACAGTAAGTTGTTGCTCCAGCTGTCATGCGTGCACGGTTGTTGTATGCAAACATCTGGTTCAGATTTGAACACAGAGAAAACAAAAAGCTGAAATAAAACCATCTAATGATTCTCAAAAGTTCTTTTTACACACTGGGGAACAATTGAACGTGGACTACACCATGGGTCAATTCTAAGACCTTTACTTGTCATCATATACAGAGTTAGTTAACCTTTAAAATGCCGATGATTTCTCTTCATTGTCTAGCACGGTTGTCTCTTATAACTAGGAAGACCATCCATCCCAATTTTCATGGGACAGTCTCAAAAATGCACTTAAAATCCCGCGTCCCGAAATTGGGTCAATATGTCCCGCAATCAGCCAAACAGCTTTCTTTATAAAGCCTAAATGGCAACACTGACTGCCACACTGAGGGCACACTGTACCACTATCTGCAAACTGTGAGCTATCAAAAAACAGGAACCAACAAATTCTGACTTAAAAAAAAATATGTAGTTTACACCTGAAGAAGTCCATCAAGTTGGATGGATTACACGAAGAATTCTGTATACTAAAGCCTGTGCCTTTATTGCTTCTGAATAACGAAAGCAACCAAACTCTTTCTGTCACTGACAAAGACATCAAATAGCTCTGATGGCAGACTTCCAAATGTTCAACAACTTGTACTCTCATTTATACCACATATTCCTGTGTGCAACGCTTACGTGCAGAAAGTTTTCTCAATTATGAACGCAAATAGAAGCAGCATAAACTTAATAAAAATGAAAATGTCATAAAGATAAACTATAAATATACTTGTAAGGACTTTTACACATTTGTACTTGAGGAAACAAATATCCTTGAAGCAGCAAAGTAAAAAAAAAATTAAGTTTGTAAATTCAAAATGAACAAAAACTGATAAACTGAACATTTTTATTCTCAATTATGCATAAAATGAAACCTTTCACATTTATGTATAGGCTATACTGATTTCAGTTGTCCATATTCTGTGAATAAATCAAATATTTCTTTCTTGTACTATTTTCTGATGTTTTCTTTAAAAAAAGTCCTAATTATTACAGTTTAAAGTCCAATAAGAAAAATCTTTTAAATGATATTTAGTCTGCAATATTATTATCACATGTAAACTAAAGGCAAACCACTACAATTGCAAAACTTGCACTATATGTCATTGCCATAACCCCGTACGCCAGCGTATCGTGGACATTGTCAGAATGGCCCACACACACATCAATATCTACATACGTACTTACCCATATATGGATACTTTCAGGGGATTGAAAATTAAGTAAAAGTGACAATACGGTGTGGAATAATTCATAAAAATACAAAATATGCAATTCAAAAATACAGTACAACCCGGATAAGAAGTCCCCGCACAAGAAGTTTTCCCCTGTAAGAAGTCTGATTTTTAAAGTCCCGAAATAAAATCCATAATGTGTGCTTTCCCTCTTAATAAGTCTTCCCATTTCAGGATTCCCTAATCCTCTATGAAAGACTTCTTAACAGGGTTCTACTGTATTGTACTCGTATTTTACATACATTATGCAAATATTACACCAAAAGCATTGCATGTGGCTAACAGTAAGATTATGAGCCACTTTTGAACATTACAAAGCCCTCAACAGAATAAAAGGAGTATTTATTTAAGTATTTTATTAATGCTGATTTAAAATCAGCCTTTCCTTTCTTTGGGCTTGTTAGTTTGCACGGTACTCTGTTTGATGTTTTGATGTCACAATAGTACGTTCTTTTCTGAAAGCTTGAAAAGTTGGCAATTAGTCAAGGATGATGCTATTTATTTAGTGTATTAATACTATGTACTACTGACTTTGTTTGAAAAATTTCTTGGTTATTTACAATGAAATTTATTAATGAAAATATGTCTTGACATGGAAAAGGTAGAATCCCTAAACAGGCCGCTACATGAATTTACAGGCTGTGCACCAACCATAATTCTAACAGTCGTCTTTTGTAGAGTGAATACCGTTTTACTGTATGATCAATTACCTGAAAAAAAAAATGATTTCATATTTTACTATGGAGTGAAAATAGGCAAAATAAATTACTTCGAGAGTGTCAAGTGTTGCTGGTGTCAAACATAGACTTTATTACATAAAATGCTCCAGGTAATTAAGGAACAATCTGATCAACACCATTCTTCCAATTCAGGCGGTTATCAATTTATAAACCAAAGAATTTTGTATTTACGGGATTCTTTTGTGTATTTTTCATAATAGCCAATACTTAATGGATATTGTGGAGAATTATTTATTATAAATTTTATCATATTTATTTTATGTAGATACAGGATGAACTTATTGTAAGTAAACCATTTACTCATAAGTAGGGTGACCACCTTATCACTTCTGCATTGCGGGCCATTCCGACAATGTCCGTGACATGCCAGCATACAGGGGGGTTATGGCAATAATGCATTGTACAAGTTTTGCTGTTGTAGCAGTTTACCTTTAGTTTACACGTGATAATAACTATTGCAAACTGCATATTATTTAAAAGATTTTTCTTGTTGAACTTCCAATTAAGAATTTTTTTTAAGAAAATAAGAAAAAATAGCAAAAGAACTAAAATATTTGATTTAATCAACAAAATACAGACAATTAAAATTGGTATAGCCTACACATAAAGGTGAAATGTATTGCTGCATTTTATGAATAATCAAAAATAAAAATTATCAGTATATCAGTTTATAACCATCCCCGTCACAAATTGCAACACACGTCGGTTTTAAATCTTGATTGGAATCTCATACAAAACTGAGTGACGCTATCTGCGTAAGGGTTGCCAACCCGTCGTCAGGAAAATTTCTAACGAGATACACGAACATCCCATTTCGTCAGCTTACAGCTTACTAAATAAGTAACATTACGCTGTAAAGTCCCTGCATGTAAGATAAGCTTGGCGCACACACAAATGTAGACCAGTCACAAAGTTCCAAATCGGAAATAAGTTTGTTCACTAAGGTAAGATTTAAATTCCCTAGATTAAGCGAATCTCCCGCATTTGGTATCACTGCAGCATGGTTTCGAAGTGACATCTACCGATTCTTCTGAATTCATACCACGAATTTTCATTCGCCTAGGTACGCACATTAAAGTAGTTAAATAGTGCATTTGTTGGTGTATTTAATTAATTTGATTCATAGAAATGCACGGTGATAACAGTATGAAATGAATATAATGTAGCTTTACTTATTACGTCGTGAACATCATGACGCAACACACAGATGCGCGCGCATCGAGAGTCGCGCGCATCTGCGCGAGTCTCCAACCCACTGCTATAAGGTGGGAAGCGTTGCTGCATTCCTTGTGGTGTGCTTTGGAACTGCAAGCTTACCAGACGCGTTTTCTTGCGCTGAGATAGTTTTCATAAATTATTGAAAAGAAGAAAGCGTTGGAAGTGCCAGTTGTGAAAAGAAAACAAGAACACAGCATGGCCTTCTTTAAGAAATTAAGATTTTGGAAGAGGAGAGAGGTAAGTACCAAATATAGATGTGATACCTATAAAATTATTGACTATATGATAAACTGCATATGAACACAGCTGTGTCGAACGTCTCTTGCTCACAAGAAATGTACGTTGTAAAGTTATGAGCAGTTTAGGACGCCGATATTCATTGTTTCAGCAATTTAAAGCTCCATAAAAATTAGGTGAAGGTTTCAGTGATAGTAGCAATGATAGTGTTAGCAGTAGTGAAAGACAATAAACTTGACGACGTAGGTGTAGCACATGCAATTGTAAATGATGGCAGTGGTGACGAAGAGGAACTTTTGCATCTAAGATTTTGTGTGGGAGACTGGATAAGTACACGGAAACAGAGAATTTAGTTCGATTTTGTACCCATAAATGGTGCAGAAAATGTGATATTGTTGAATGTTTCGAGGTATTTTTTGACAAAGATCTCATACAACAAATTGCTAGAGGAACCAGTAGGTTTGCGGAACAATATAAGAACGTGCCAGGCAGTCTTTTCTTATTTCGATCACTTATGAGGTCGTGGACACCCTTCACGGAAAATGAAATCTACACAGTTTTAGATCTACTAATGGGAATTTACAACAACCAACTGCTGGTTCATATTTTTCGAAAAAAAAAAAAAAATAATAATATCAATACCTGGATTTGTCAATGTGATTAGTAGAGAAAGATTTGAATTGGTTTAAAATTTTTGCATTTGATAGGCAATGAGAGCTTACCAACATACAAAGGACCTACCAAATTGTTCAGAATTTATAATGTGTCATGTCATTTGAACAAAAGATTTCAAATCCTATAACTACCGAACCGGAACACTGCCGCTGATGAAAGCTTGACACTTTGGAAGGGGTGTATGTCAATTAGGTAGTACCTAACACTAAAGGCTAACAGCACACACATTCCCACAAATGCTGAACTGAAACTGCTGCCAATTTTCTTGATTCTGACCTATGTCAGTCTTACAAACATGAGATATTTGCACTCAAATATTCACATTTACATGCAGAGCACTGTACTGGCCTGCAGCAAACATGTCTGACATAGGTTTAATAGTTTGTTTCTTCTTGTAGGCACATGTTTCTTGCATTATTTTCTGTTTACTTCTTGTTAGTTTTTGTTTTAAAGGAAGCAAATGTTCTCTGTTCAATGTCTTTACCTTTAAATTTGAGAGTTTATCTGACTCATTGTAATGTGTTTCAGCAGCGTGGGAACGACAGAGAGGAAGGAGTTGAAGCCAACTTACAGGCCCAAATTATTCAACTTCAGCAGCAACTGCAAAAAAGGGACAGTGACAGGGAACAAGCAGAAGCTGCGCTATGGCAGAAAATCAAAGAAATCAGCAATGAACGAGACAGGGAGAAGGAAGAAAAGGCCACCCTCCAGGCCAAAATTAAGGACCTCGAGAAGACGAAGAAGAGAAGTAGAGAAGAAAGAGACAGGAAGAGGGCGCAAATTGAAGCCATGATTGATAACCATTTTAAAGAATTTGGTGAAGTGCAGAAGCAACTGCAAGAAAGGGAGCAAGTAGAAGCCACCCTCCGTGGCCAAATAAAGGAACTGGAGAGAAAGCTTCAAGAGACAGACAACGACAGTAAAAAGGTTGAAGCCACCCACCTTGCCCAAGTTCAGGAACTGACGAGCAAGTATAAAGAAAGAAAGAGTGACTGGAAAAAAGTAGAAGCTGCCCTCCGTGGCAAAATTAAGCAGTTGAACAAGACATGTACAGAGAGAGACGATGATAGTGAAAAAGTGGAAGCCGCCCTCCGTGGGCAAATTACAAAACTAAATGTGATGCTTTATAAAGCAGATATGAATCAGAAGAAAGAAGAAGTCGCCCAGCTTATTCAAATTCACCAACTCAAGAACATGGTCCAAGAAGCAGAAAATTTGGAAGTCGCACTGCGTGGCCAAATTAAGAGCCTGAAGAGTAAGCTTAGAGAAAGAGAAAGCTGCCCGATGGCAACAGGAGAACCACCTGCAGATTTAAGGTATGTTTAAATAAAAGTGCAGTTACTGAAGCTGGTGGAAATGTTGAAACATTGAAGCAAGGTGTTACAGTAGTTACTGAAACCGTAACCAGAAATACTCGAATAAGTGTCTCATGTTGTGAGCAGAAGTTACACCGGTCTTTTTCAGGATCACACCGGTCCTTTTTAGGACCACACCCATCGACCACACCGGTCCTCTTTAGGACCACACCGGTCCTTTTTAGGATCACACCGGTCCTTTTTAGGACCACAACAGTCCTCTTTAGGACCACGCCGGTCCTCTTTAGGGCCACACCGGTCCTCTTTAGGGCCACACCGGTCCTTTTTAGGACCACACCGTCCTTTTTAGGACCACAACGGTCCTCTTTAGGACCACGCCGGTCCTCTTTAGGGCCACATCAGTCCTCTTTAGGCCACACCGGTCTTTTTAGGACCACACCAGTCCTCTTTAGTAAGTAAGTTAGAAAATATGTTAGTAAGTTAGAAAGTAAGTTAGTAAGTTAGCAAGTAAGTTAGTAAATAATTTAGTAAGTTAGTATGTAAGTTAGTAAATAAGTTAGTAAGTAAGTTAGTAAATAAGTTAGCAAGTAAGTTAGTAAATAAGTTAGTAAGTAAGTTAGTATGTAAGTTAGTAAATAAATTAGCAAGTAAGATAGTAAATAAGTTAGTAAGTTAGTAAATAAGTTAGCAAGTAAGGTAGTAATAATAAGTTAGTATGTAAGTTAGTTATTAAGTAAGTTAGTAAGTTAGTAAAATAAGTTAGTAATATAAGTAAGTTAGTTGGAAATTTAGTAAATAATTTAGAAAGTTAGTAAATAAGTAAGTTAGTTGGAAATTTAGTAATTAATTTAGAAAGTTAGTTAGCAAGTAAGTTAGTAAGAGTGTATAAGTTACTAAGTAAGTTAGTAAATAAGTTAAGTAAGTAAGTTAGTAAATAGTTAGAAATAGGTTAGTAGTAACTATGTTAGTAAGTAAGTTAGTAAGTAAGTTAGTAAATAAGTTAGTAAATTAGTAAGTAAGTTAGTAAATAAGTAAGTTGGTTGGAAATTTAGTAAATAATTTAGAAAGTTAGTTAGTAAGTAAGTCAGTTAGTTAGTTAACATCACAACATATTTCAAATTAATTACTTCGAGTTTTAAATTTAGGTTATTTTATTTCAATTACATATTCTATTATTCAGTCAGGCAAAAACGTTCTTGTAAGTAATTCTGTGTGCCGGCACTATGATATTACTTTAGCTCGAAAACACGAATTCCAGATAGCATCACATCCCTATCTGGACTAGTGTCTCGGATGTGGATATGACATCCTGTGCATGACACAGGGTGACATATCCCCCCTCCAGATCCTGTGCCTCACCGTGGCGAGGGGGTGTAACAGTGAATGGTGCCTGCTTCTGTGTGCAGCTATTGTAGATATCAGAGAAATATTACAAGTGCTTGTAGGAAGGCTGGATAATTGTAAGCTGACGTTTCGAAAGTATATTACTGGATTTTGAAATGCCTTTACAATTTCCTGTCATATTCCACATATTTTCTGGACATCTCTTTGTTAAAACATGTTCTTACCCGCCATATTTACGCAGAAACTTGTGTTACAACTTTACACTAATTGGTCACCAAATCAACTAATAATTTAAGTGTAACTGATCATAAACTGGTAGCGGTTTGTACTGTATCTGACACACATAAAGTGTCACTGCATACAGCAGCAATATTAACTGGCATCCTTCACTGGCCAAAGCAGGACATTACAAAAGTTTAAAATGTCTGATATCCGAATAGAAACCACACATACACACAAACCACACACTTGCGACTTCTGTTAGGCGCCAGTATGCAAATATCCTATAAGATAATATTAATATGATATAGTTTAATATTATACCTCCTGAGGCCTATATAGTTTGTAGATACATCCTGAAGATGTCTCCACACCTCAAGGTAAAAAATGTTGCTGTAGTTAGGTTTAATGTGAAGCAAACAGTTATTAAGTAAGTAAGTTGGAAAGTAAGTTAGAAAGTAAGTTAGTAATTAAGTTAGTAAGTAAGCAAGTCAGTAAGTAAGCAGGTTAGGAAGTAAGTTAGTAAGTAAGTATGTTGACATACATAATTTGAAACATATTGCAATAAAATGTAAATGTACATGATAAAGATTATTTTTGTGCCAACTGGAAAGAACCTTGTGTTTTCAATTAAAACTCATTATACAATAAAAGTGTAAAGTTAGAAATATGCTTGTGTGTAAATGTGTCCTGCATTGGGCTTTGTCACCACTGCAATAGTTCCCAACTGATTCTGACATTGCTTCCCTTCCACATTACATATGACGGTGTTATTTTTGCAACCCGGACTCAAAATGTAAACACACACCTTAAACTGAGTGGTAAAAATAGCATAGAGACTGCATTTCCATGTTTTAATTGCAGGCAAAGAAATCAAGAAAAATAGCGCCTTGTTTATATGTGGGTTCACAAAAAAAATGAACCGAACATTTGGGAAGATCATAAATTGAGAAACTTAAATGAGGGTATACTGTAATACATAATGTGGCTATAATGAACACACTGACAAGACTCATGTTGAAAAGGAAGGGAAAGAAGAACGTCCTACTTATGACATAAGTTTTAAAGTTAACTAGAGACAGCACTTTAACAACTCTGTACATGTGGAGATGTGTAATAACTTTTTAAATATCTGATGTTATGGCTTATTCCAAGATTTAGGTGTATACACATCAAATATTTTGTTGTTATGCAAAGCATACAACACAGTATTCAAAAAGACATGCTCTGTTCTTTCCTGAAACAAGCATAAAAACCTGAAGAACAAGCAAATTCTCACAGTACTTCGCATTACGTGAATGTGCACTCAGTTACATTAAGCTTGGAGATAGAGATCCATTTTAGAATTCGTGTGATGACATTGGCTTCTTGCCAGGCACAGTGAGGGCTGTGAAGGCAATCCACCGATCATCTGCACACAGTCCCCGCAGGAAGCTACATGTGATCCAATTCCACACAGATAGGTGTGTTAAGTAACTTCCTATTTCTAGTCTGTTGCTCCAGCTCAATCTGTAATGATGGTTCCAGCAGCTTGATAGGGAGCCCATGTCACCTTGTGGTCCGTGAGGACATCGCAGTTAATGCCCGGTGCAGACTATACAATTTTACTGCTTCCATCTTCAGCCAGTTTACTACTATCAGAGATGATTAACAGAAACTGCAAACACATATTTGGCATAAGCTGTCTTAATCTTAAAGGTGTAACATGTCTGGATGTTAGTGTTCTTCATCTAGAAGCAATTTTCATTACATAAACAATACATATATCATTCAATTAAAGATCTCTACATTTACAAACATAAAACTTTTACCACACTTTGGGAAAGAGTTGCATTAGTCCTTGACAAAAGTCTTCTTTTGCCAGTGAAATTAAATCCAAATTACATCACAGCTTTCTGCTGTCATATAAGATGTTGCTTAGTATGTCTAAGACTTCTCCTGTCCCAATTAAGCGGAATGCTGTCCCAAATAAGCGAAGAACGTGGCAATTTTCTATATTAGGTTTTGTTCTTTAAGATTTATCCCTTATAAATGGCTGCCCTAATTAACTGATGGCCCAATTAACAGGAATCTACTGTACTAGATTACACGCATGAAACTTACCATACTGCCCACTCGCAAACAGTAAGTTGTTGCTCCAGCTGTCATGCGTGCAGGGTTGTTGTATGCAAACATCTGGTTCAGATTTGAACACAGAGAAAACAAAAAGCTGAAATAAAACCATCTAATGATTCTCAAAAGTTCTTTTTACACACTGGGGAACAATTGAACGTGGACTACACCATGGGTCAATTCTAAGACCTTTACTTGTCATCATATACAGAGTTAGTTAACCTTTAAAATGCTGATGATTTCTCTTCATTGTCTAGCACGGTTGTCTCTTATAACTAGGAAGACCATCCATCCCAATTTTCATGGGACAGTCTCAAAAATGCACTTAAAATCCCGCGTCCCGAAATTGGGTCAATATGTCCCGCAATCAGCCAAACAGCTTTCTTTATAAAGCCTAAATGGCAACACTGACTGCCACACTGAGGGCACACTGTACCACTATCTGCAAACTGTGAGCTATCAAAAAACAGGAACCAACAAATTCTGACTTAAAAAAAAATATGTAGTTTACACCTGAAGAAGTCCATCAAGTTGGATGGATTACACGAAGAATTCTGTATACTAAAGCCTGTGCTTTTATTGCTTCTGAATAACGAAAGCAACCAAACTCTTTCTGTCACTGACAAAGACATCAAATAGCTCTGATGGCAGACTTCCAAATGTTCAACAACTTGTACTCTCATTTATACCACATATTCCTGTGTGCAACGCTTACGTGCAGAAAGTTTTCTCATTATGAACGCAAAAAGAAGCAGCATAAACTTAATAAAAATGAAAATGTCATAAAGATAAACTATAAATATACTTGTAAGGACTTTTACACATTTGTACTTGAGGAAACAAATATCCTTGAAGCAGCAAAGTAAAAAAAAATTAAGTTTGTAAATTCAAAATGAACAAAAACTGATAAACTGAACATTTTTATTCTCAATTATGCATAAAATGAAACCTTTCACATTTATGTATAGGCTAAACTGATTTCAGTTGTCCATATTCTGTGATTAAATCAAATATTTCTTTCTTGTACTATTTTCTGATGTTTTCTTTAAAAAAAGTCCTAATTATTACAGTTTAAAGTCCAATAAGAAAAATCTTTTAAATGATATTTAGTCTGCAATATTATTATCACATGTAAACTAAAGGCAAACCACTACAATTGCAAAACTTGCACTATATGTCATTGCCATAACCCCGTACGCCAGCGTATCGCGGACATTGTCGGAATGGCCCACACACACATCAATATCTACATACGTACTTACCCATATATGGATACTTTCAGGGGATTGAAAATTAAGTAAAAGTGACAATTCGGTGTGGAATAATTCATAAAAATACAAAATATGCAATTCAAAAATACAGTACAACCCGGATAAGAAGTCCCCGCACAAGAAGTTTTCCCCTGTAAGAAGTCTGATTTTTAAAGTCCCGAAATAAAATCCATAATGTGTGCTTTCCCTCTTAATAAGTCTTCCCATTTCAGGATTCCCTAATCCTCTAGTCCCTTGAAAGACTTCTTAACAGGGTTCTACTGTATTGTACTCTATTTTACATACATTATGCAAATATTACACCAAAAGCATTGCATGTGGCTAACAGTAAGATTATGAGCCACTTTTGAACATTACAAAGCCCTCAACAGAATAAAAGGAGTATTTATTTAAGTATTTTATTAATGCTGATTTAAAATCAGCCTTTCCTTTCTTTGGGCTTGTTAGTTTGCACGGTACTCTGTTTGATGTTTTGATGTCACAATAGTACGTTCTTTTCTGAAAGCTTGAAAAGTTGGCAATTAGTCAAGGATGATGCTATTTATTTAGTGTATTAATACTATGTACTACTGACTTTGTTTGAAAAATTTCTTGGTTATTTACAATGAAATTTATTAATGAAAATATGTCTTGACATGGAAAAGGCAGAATCCCTAAACAGGCCGCTACATGAATTTAGAGGCTGTGCACCAACCATAATTCTAACAGTCGTCTTTTGTACAGTGAATACCGTTTTACTGTATGATCAATTACCTGAAAAAAAAAATGATTTCATATTTTACTATGGAGTAAAATAGGCAAAATAAATTACTTCGAGAGTGTCAAGTGTTGCTGGTGTCAAACATAGACTTTATTACATAAAATGCTCCAGGTAATTAAGGAACAATCTGATCAACACCATTCTTCCAATTCAGGCGGTTATCAATTTATAAACCAAAGAATTTTGTATTTACGGATTCTTTTGTGTATTTTTCATAATAGCCAATACTTAATGGATATTGTGGAGAATTATTTATTATAAATTTTATCATATTTATTTTATGTAGATACAGGATGAACTTATTGTAAGTAAACCATTTACTCATAAGTAGGGTGACCACCTTATCACTTCTGCATTGCGGGCCATTCCGACAATGTCCGTGACATGCCAGCATACAGGGGGTTATGGCAATAATGCATTGTACAAGTTTTGCTGTTGTAGCAGTTTACCTTTAGTTTACACGTGATAATAACTATTGCAAACTGCATATTATTTAAAAGATTTTTCTTGTTGGACTTCCAATTAAGAATTTTTTTAAGAAAATAAGAAAAAATAGCAAAAGAACTAAAATATTTGATTTAATCAACAAAATACAGACAATTAAAATTGGTATAGCCTACACATAAAGGTGAAATGTATTGCTGCATTTTATGAATAATCAAAAATAAAAATTATCAGTATATCAGTTTATAACCATCCCCGTCACAAATTGCAACACACGTCGGTTTTAAATCTTGATTGGAATCTCATACAAAAATGAGTGACGCTATCTGTGTAAGGGTTGCCAACCCCGTCGTCAGGAAAATTTCTAACGAGATACACGAACATCCCATTTCGTCAGCTTACAGCTTACTAAATAAGTAACATTACGCTGTAAAGCCCTGCATGTAAGATAAGCTTGGCGCACACACAAATGTAGACCAGTCACAAAGTTCCAAATCGGAAATAAGTTTGTTCACTAAGGTAAGATTTAAATTCCCTAGATTAAGCGAATCTCCCGCATTTGGTATCACTGCAGCATGGTTTCGAAGTGACATCTACCGATTCTTCTGAATTCATACCACGAATTTTCATTCGCCTAGGTACGCACATTAAAGTAGTTAAATAGTGCATTTGTTGGTGTATTTAATTAATTTGATTCATAGAAATGCACGGTGATAACAGTATGAAATGAATATAATGTAGCTTTACTTATTACGTCGTGAACATCATGACGCAACACACAGATGCGCGCGCATCGAGAGTCGCGCGCATCTGCGCGAGTCTCCAACCCACTGCTATAAGGTGGGAAGCGTTGCTGCATTCCTTGTGGTGTGCTTTGGAACTGCAAGCATACCAGACGCGTTTTCTTGCGCTGAGATAGTTTTCATAAATTATTGAAAAGAAGAAAGCGTTGGAAGTGCCAGTTGTGAAAAGAAAACAAGAACACAGCATGGCCTTCTTTAAGAAATTAAGATTTTGGAAGAGGAGAGAGGTAAGTACCAAATATAGATGTGATACCTATAAAATTATTGACTATATGATAAACTGCATATGAACACAGCTGTGTCGAACGTCTCTTGCTCACAAGAAATGTACGTTGTAAAGTTATGAGCAGTTTAGGACGCCGATATTCATTGTTTCAGCAATTTAAAGCTCCATAAAAATTAGGTGAAGGTTTCAGTGATAGTAGCAATGATAGTGTTAGCAGTAGTGAAAGACAATAAACTTGACGACGTAGGTGTAGCACATGCAATTGTAAATGATGGCAGTGGTGACGAAGAGGAACTTTTGCATCTAAGATTTTGTGTGGGAGACTGGATAAGTACACGGAAACAGAGAATTTAGTTCGATTTTGTACCCATAAATGGTGCAGAAAATGTGATATTGTTGAATGTTTCGAGGTATTTTTTGACAAAGATCTCATACAACAAATTGCTAGAGGAACCAGTAGGTTTGCGGAACAATATAAGAACGTGCCAGGCAGTCTTTTCTTATTTCGATCACTTATGAGGTCGTGGACACCCGTCACGGAAAATGAAATCTACACAGTTTTAGATCTACTAATGGGCATTTACAACAACCAACTGCTGGTTCATATTTTTCGAAAAAAAAAAAAAAAATAATAATATCAATACCTGGATTTGTCAATGTGATTAGTAGAGAAAGATTTGAATTGGTTTAAAATTTTTGCATTTGATAGGCAATGAGAGCTTACCAACATACAAAGGACCTACCAAATTGTTCAGAATTTATAATGTGTCATGTCATTTGAACAAAAGATTTCAAATCCTATAACTACCGAACCGGAACACTGCCGCTGATGAAAGCTTGACACTTTGGAAGGGGTGTATGTCAATTAGGTAGTACCTAACACTAAAGGCTAACAGCACACACATTCCCACAAATGCTGAACTGAAACTGCTGCCAATTTTCTTGATTCTGACCTATGTCAGTCTTTACAAACATGAGATATTTGCACTCAAATATTCACATTTACATGCAGAGCACTGTACTGGCCTGCAGCAAACATGTCTGACATAGGTTTAATAGTTTGTTTCTTCTTGTAGGCACATGTTTCTTGCATTATTTTCTGTTTACTTCTTGTTAGTTTTTGTTTTAAAGGAAGCAAATGTTCTCTGTTCAATGTCTTTACCTTTAAATTTGAGAGTTTATCTGACTCATTGTAATGTGTTTCAGCAGCGTGGGAACGACAGAGAGGAAGGAGTTGAAGCCAACCTACAGGCCCAAATTATTCAACTTCAGCAGCAACTGCAAAAAAGGGACAGTGACAGGGAACAAGCAGAAGCTGCGCTATGGCAGAAAATCAAAGAAATCAGCAATGAACGAGACAGGGAGAAGGAAGAAAAGGCCACCCTCCAGGCCAAAATTAAGGACCTCGAGAAGACGAAGAAGAGAAGTAGAGAAGAAAGAGACAGGAAGAGGGCGCAAATTGAAGCCATGATTGATAACCATTTTAAAGAATTTGGTGAAGTGCAGAAGCAACTGCAAGAAAGGGAGCAAGTAGAAGCCACCCTCCGTGGCCAAATAAAGGAACTGGAGAGAAAGCTTCAAGAGACAGACAACGACAGTAAAAAGGTTGAAGCCACCCACCTTGCCCAAGTTCAGGAACTGACGAGCAAGTATAAAGAAAGAAAGAGTGACTGGAAAAAAGTAGAAGCTGCCCTCCGTGGCAAAATTAAGCAGTTGAACAAGACATGTACAGAGAGAGACGATGATAGTGAAAAAGTGGAAGCCGCCCTCCGTGGGCAAATTAAAAAACTAAATGTGATGCTTTATAAAGCAGATATGAATCAGAAGAAAGAAGAAGTCGCCCAGCTTATTAAATTCACCAACTCAAGAACATGGTCCAAGAAGCAGAAAATTTGGAAGTCGCACTGCGTGGCCAAATTAAGAGCCTGAAGAGTAAGCTTAGAGAAAGAGAAAGCTGCCCGATGGCAACAGGAGAACCACCTGCAGATTTAAGGTATGTTTAAATAAAAGTGCAGTTACTGAAGCTGGTGGAAATGTTGAAACATTGAAGCAAGGTGTTACAGTAGTTACTGAAACCGTAACCAGAAATACTCGAATAAGTGTCTCATGTTGTGAGCAGAAGTTACACCGGTCTTTTTCAGGATCACACCGGTCCTTTTTAGGACCACATCGGTCCTTTTTAGGACCACCCATCGACCACACGGTCCTCTTTAGGACCACACCGGTCCTTTTTAGGATCACACCGCGTCCTCTTTTAGGACCACGCGGTCCTCTTTAGGGCCACCCGGTCCTCTTTAGGGCCACACCGGTCCTTTTTAGGACCACACCCGTCCTTTTTAGGACCACAACGGTCCTCTTTAGGACCACGCCGGTCCTCTTTAGGGCCACATCAGTCCTCTTTAGGGCCACACCGGTCCTCTTTAGGACACACCGGTCTTTTTAGGACCACACCAGTCCTCTTTAGTAAGTAAGTTAGAAAATATGTTAGTAAGTTAGAAAGTAAGTTAGTAAGTTAGCAAGTAAGTTAGTAAATAATTTAGTAAGATAGTATGTAAGTTAGTAAATAAGTTAGTAAGTAAGTTAGTATGTAAGTTAGTAATTAAGTTAGCAAGTAAGTTAGTAAATAAGTTAGTAAGTAAGTTAGTATGTAAGTTAGTAAATAAGTTAGCAAGTAAGATAGTAAATAAGTTAGTAAGTTAGTAAATAAGTTAGCAAGTAAGGTAGTAAATAAGTTAGTAAGTTAGTATGTAAGTTAGTTATTAAGTAAGTTAGTAAGTTAGTAAGTAAGTTAGTAAATAAGTAAGTTAGTTGGAAATTTAGTAAATAATTTAGAAAGTTAGTAAATAAGTAAGTTAGTTGGAAATTTAGTAATTAATTTAGAAAGTAAGTTAGCAAGTAAGTTAGTATGTAAGTTACTAAGTAAGTTAGTAAATAAGTTAGCAAGTAAGTTAGTAAATAAGTTAGCAAGTAAGTTGGTAAATAAGTTAGTAACTATGTTAGTAAGTAAGTTAGTAAGTAAGTTAGTAAATAAGTTAGTAAATTAGTAAGTAAGTTAGTAAATAAGTAAGTTGGTTGGAAATTTAGTAAATAATTTAGAAAGTTAGTTAGTAAGTAAGTCAGTTAGTTAGTTAACATCACAACATATTTCAAATTAATTACTTCGAGTTTTAAATTTAGGTTATTTTATTTCAATTACATATTCTATTATTCAGTCAGGCAAAAACGTTCTTGTAAGTAATTCTGTGTGCCGGCACTATGATATTACTTTAGCTCGAAAACACGAATTCCAGATAGCATCACATCCCTATCTGGACTAGTGTCTCGGATGTGGATATGACATCCTGTGCATGACACAGGGTGACATATCCCCCCTCCAGATCCTGTGCCTCACCGTGGCGAGGGGGTGTAACAGTGAATGGTGCCTGCTTCTGTGTGCAGCTATTGTAGATATCAGAGAAATATTACAAGTGCTTGTAGGAAGGCTGGATAATTGTAAGCTGCAATTTCGAAAGTATATTACTGGATTTTGAAATGCCTTTACAATTCCCTGTCATATTCCACATATTTTCTGGATATCTCTTTGTTAAAACATGTTCTTACCCGCCATATTTACGCAGAAACTTGTGTTACAACTTTATACTAATTGGTCACCAAATCAACTAATAATTTAAGTTTAACTGATCATAAACTGGTAGCGGTTTGTACTGTATCTGACACACATAAAGTGTCACTGCATACAGCAGCAATATTAACTGGCATCCTTCACTGGCCAAAGCAGGACATTACAAAAGTTTAAAATGTCTGATATCCGAATAGAAACCACACATACACACAAACCACACACTTGCGACTTCTGTTAGGCGCCAGTATGCAAATATCCTATAAGATAATATTAATATGATATAGTTTAATATTATACCTCCTGAGGCCTATATAGTTTGTAGATACATCCTGAAGATGTCTCCACACCTCAAGGTAAAAAATGTTGCTGTAGTTAGGTTTAATGTGAAGCAAACAGTTATTAAGTAAGTAAGTTGGAAAGTAAGTTAGAAAGTAAGTCAGTAATTAAGTTAGTAAGTAAGCAAGTCAGTAAGTAAGCAGGTTAGGAAGTAAGTATGTTGACATACATAATTTGAAACATATTGCAATAAAATGTAAATGTACATGATAAAGATTATTTTTGTGCCAACTGGAAAGAACCTTGTGTTTTCAATTAAAACTCATTATACAATAAAAGTGTAAAGTTAGAAATATGCTTGTGTGTAAATGTGTCCTGCATTGGGCTTTGTCACCACTGCAATAGTTCCCAACTGATTCTGACATTGCTTCCCTTCCACATTACATATGACGGCGTTATTTTTGCAACCGGACTCAAAATCGTAAACACACACCTTAAACGGAGTGGTAAAAATAGCATAGAGACTGCATTTCCATGTTTTAATTGCAGGCAAAGAAATCAAGAAAAATAGCGCCTTGTTTATATGTGGGTTTGTTCAGGATCACAAAAAAATGAACCGAACATTTGGGAAGATCATAAATTGAGAAACTTAAATGAGGGTATACTGTAATACATAATGTGGCTATAATGAACACACTGACAAGACTCATGTTGAAAAGGAAGGGAAAGAAGAACGTCCTAGTTATGACATAAGTTTTAAAGTTAACTAGAGACAGCACTTTAACAACTCTGTACATGTGGAGATGTGTAATAACTTTTTAAATATCTGATGTTATGGCTTATTCCAAGATTTAGGTGTATACACATCAAATATTTTGTTGTTATGCAAAGCATACAACACAGTATTCAAAAAGACATGCTCTGTTCTTTCCTGAAACAAGCATAAAAACCTGAAGAACAAGCAAATTCTCACAGTACTTCGCATTACGTGAATGTGCACTCAGTTACATTAAGCTTGGAGATAGAGATCCATTTTAGAATTCGTGTGATGACATTGGCTTCTTGCCAGGCACAGTGAGGGCTGTGAAGGCAATCCACCGATCATCTGCACACAGTCCCCGCAGGAAGCTACATGTGATCCAATTCCACACAGATAGGTGTGTTAAGTAACTTCCTATTTCTAGTCTGTTGCTCCAGCTCAATCTGTAATGATGGTTCCAGCAGCTTGATAGGGAGCCCATGTCACCTTGTGGTCCGTGAGGACATCGCAGTTAATGCCCGGTGCAGACTATACAATTTTACTGCTTCCATCTTCAGCCAGTTTCCTACTATCAGAGATGATTAACAGAAACTGCAAACACATATTTGGCATAAGCTGTCTTAATCTTAAAGGTGTAACATGTCTGGATGTTAGTGTTCTTCATCTAGAAGCAATTTTCATTACATAAACAATACATATATCATTCAATTAAAGATCTCTACATTTACAAACATAAAACTTTTACCACACTTTGGGAAAGAGTTGCATTAGTCCTTGACAAAAGTCTTCTTTTGCCAGTGAAAGTAAATCCAAATTACATCACAGCTTTCTGCTGTCATATAAGATGTTGCTTAGTATGTCTAAGACTTCTCCTGTCCCGATTAAGCGAAGAACGTGGCAATTTTCTAGATTAGGTTTTGTTCTTTAAGATTTATCCCTTATAAATGGCTGCCCTAATTAACTGATGGCCCAATTAACAGGAATCTACTGTACTAGATTACACGCATGAAACTTACCATACTGCCCACTCGCAAACAGTAAGTTGTTGCTCCAGCTGTCATGCGTGCACGGTTGTTGTATGCAAACATCTGGTTCAGATTTGAACACAGAGAAAACAAAAAGCTGAAATAAAACCATGTAATGATTCTCAAAAGTTCTTTTTACACACTGGGGAACAATTGAACGTGGACTACACCATGGGTCAATTCTAAGACCTTTACTTGTCATCATATACAGAGTTAGTTAACCTTTAAAATGCCGATGATTTCTCTTCATTGTCTAGCACGGTTGTCTCTTATAACTAGGAAGACCATCCATCCCAATTTTCATGGGACAGTCTCAAAAATGCACTTAAAATCCCGCGTCCCGAAATTGGGTCAATATGTCCCGCAATCAGCCAAACAGCTTTCTTTATAAAGCCTAAATGGCAACACTGACTGCCACACTGAGGGCACACTGTACCACTATCTGCAAACTGTGAGCTATCAAAAAACAGGAACCAACAAATTCTGACTTAAAAAAAAATATGTAGTTTACACCTGAAGAAGTCCATCAAGTTGGATGGATTACACGAAGAATTCTGTATACTAAAGCCTGTGCTTTTATTGCTTCTGAATAACGAAAGCAACCAAACTCTTTCTGTCACTGACAAAGACATCAAATAGCTCTGATGGCAGACTTCCAAATGTTCAACAACTTGTACTCTCATTTATACCACATATTCCTGTGTGCAACGCTTACGTGCAGAAAGTTTTCTCAATTATGAACGCAAATAGAAGCAGCATAAACTTAATAAAAATGAAAATGTCATAAAGATAAACTATAAATATACTTGTAAGGACTTTTACACATTTGTACTTGAGGAAACAAATATCCTTGAAGCAGCAAAGTAAAAAAAAAATTAAGTTTGTAAATTCAAAATGAACAAAAACTGATAAACTGAACATTTTTATTCTCAATTATGCATAAAATGAAACCTTTCACATTTATGTATAGGCTATACTGATTTCAGTTGTCCATATTCTGTGAATAAATCAAATATTTCTTTCTTGTACTATTTTCTGATGTTTTCTTTAAAAAAGTCCTAATTATTACAGTTTAAAGTCCAATAAGAAAAATCTTTTAAATGATATTTAGTCTGCAATATTATTATCACATGTAAACTAAAGGCAAACCACTACAATTGCAAAATTGCACTATATGTCATTGCCATAACCCCGTACGCCAGCGTATCGTGGACATTGTCGGAATGGCCCACACACACATCAATATCTACATACGTACTTACCCATATATGGATACTTTCAGGGGATTGAAAATTAAGTAAAAGTGACAATACGGTGTGGAATAATTCATAAAAATACAAAATATGCAATTCAAAAATACAGTACAACCCGGATAAGAAGTCCCCGCACAAGAAGTTTTCCCCTGTAAGAAGTCTGATTTTTAAAGTCCCGAAATAAAATCCATAATGTGTGCTTTCCCTCTTAATAAGTCTTCCCATTTCAGGATTCCCTAATCCTCTAGTCCCTTGAAAGACTTCTTAACAGGGTTCTACTGTATTGTACTCGTATTTTACATACATTATGCAAATATTACACCAAAAGCATTGCATGTGGCTAACAGTAAGATTATGAGCCACTTTTGAACATTACAAAGCCCTCAACAGAATAAAAGGAGTATTTATTTAAGTATTTTATTAATGCTGATTTAAAATCAGCCTTTCCTTTCTTTGGGCTTGTTAGTTTGCACGGTACTCTGTTTGATGTTTTGATGTCACAATAGTACGTTCTTTTCTGAAAGCTTGAAAAGTTGGCAATTAGTCAAGGATGATGCTATTTATTTAGTGTATTAATACTATGTACTACTGACTTTGTTTGACAAAATTTCTTGGTTATTTACAATGAAATTTATTAATGAAAATATGTCTTGACATGGAAAAGGTAGAATCCCTAAACAGGCCGCTACATGAATTTACAGGCTGTGCACCAACCATAATTCTAACAGTCGTCTTTTGTAGAGTGAATACCGTTTTACTGTATGATCAATTACCTGAAAAAAAAAATGATTTCATATTTTACTATGGAGTGAAATAGGCAAAATAAATTACTTCGAGAGTGTCAAGTGTTGCTGGTGTCAAACATAGACTTTATTACATAAAATGCTCCAGGTAATTAAGGAACAATCTGATCAACACCATTCTTCCAATTCAGGCGGTTATCAATTTATAAACCAAAGAATTTTGTATTTACGGATTCTTTTGTGTATTTTTCATAATAGCCAATACTTAATGGATATTGTGGAGAATTATTTATTATAAATTTTATCATATTTATTTTATGTAGATACAGGATGAACTTATTGTAAGTAAACCATTTACTCATAAGTAGGGTGACCACCTTATCACTTCTGTATTGCGGGCCATTCCGACAATGTCCGTGACATGCCAGCATACAAGGGGGTTATGGCAATAATGCATTGTACAAGTTTTGCTGTTGTAGCAGTTTACCTTTAGTTTACACGTGATAATAACTATTGCAAACTGCATATTATTTAAAAGATTTTTCTTGTTGGACTTCCAATTAAGAATTTTTTTAAGAAAATAAGAAAAAATAGCAAAAGAACTAAAATATTTGATTTAATCAACAAAATACAGACAATTAAAATTGGTATAGCCTACACATAAAGGTGAAATGTATTGCTGCATTTTATGAATAATCAAAAATAAAAATTATCAGTATATCAGTTTATAACCATCCCCGTCACAAATTGCAACACACGTCGGTTTTAAATCTTGATTGGAATCTCATACAAAACTGAGTGACGCTGTCTGCGTAAGGGTTGCCAACTCGTCGTCAGGAAAATTTCTAACGAGATACACGAACATCCCATTTCGTCAGCTTACAGCTTACTAAATAAGTAACATTACGCAGTAAAGGCCCTGCATGTAAGATAAGCTTGGCGCACACACAAATGTAGACCAGTCACAAAGTTCCAAATCGGAAATAAGTTTGTTCACTAAGGTAAGATTTAAATTCCCTAGATTAAGCGAATCTCCCGCATTTGGTATCACTGCAGCATGGTTTCGAAGTGACATCTACCGATTCTTCTGAATTCATACCACGAATTTTCATTCGCCTAGGTACGCACATTAAAGTAGTTAAATAGTGCATTTGTTGGTGTATTTAATTAATTTGATTCATAGAAATGCACGGTGATAACAGTATGAAATGAATATAATGTAGCTTTACTTATTACGTCGTGAACATCATGACGCAACACACAGATGCGCGCGCATCGAGAGTCGCGCGCATCTGCGCGAGTCTCCAACCCACTGCTATAAGGTGGGAAGCGTTGCTGCATTCCTTGTGGTGTGCTTTGGAACTGCAAGCATACCAGACGCGTTTTCTTGCGCTGAGATAGTTTTCATAAATTATTGAAAAGAAGAAAGCGTTGGAAGTGCCAGTTGTGAAAAGAAAACAAGAACACAGCATGGCCTTCTTTAAGAAATTAAGATTTTGGAAGAGGAGAGAGGTAAGTACCAAATATAGATGTGATACCTATAAAATTATTGACTATATGATAAACTGCATATGAACACAGCTGTGTCGAACGTCTCTTGCTCACAAGAAATGTACGTTGTAAAGTTATGAGCAGTTTAGGACGCCGATATTCATTGTTTCAGCAATTTAAAGCTCCATAAAAATTAGGTGAAGGTTTCAGTGATAGTAGCAATGATAGTGTTAGCAGTAGTGAAAGACAATAAACTTGACGACGTAGGTGTAGCACATGCAATTGTAAATGATGGCAGTGGTGACGAAGAGGAACTTTTGCATCTAAGATTTTGTGTGGGAGACTGGATAAGTACACGGAAACAGAGAATTTAGTTCGATTTTGTACCCATAAATGGTGCAGAAAATGTGATATTGTTGAATGTTTCGAGGTATTTTTTGACAAAGCTCTCATACAACAAATTGCTAGAGGAACCAGTAGGTTTGCGGAACAATATAAGAACGTGCCAGGCAGTCTTTTCTTATTTCGATCACTTATGAGGTCGTGGACACCCGTCACGGAAAATGAAATCTACACAGTTTTAGATCTACTAATGGGCATTTACAACAACCAACTGCTGGTTCATATTTTTCGAAAAAAAAAAAAAAATAAATAATATCAATACCTGGATTTGTCAATGTGATTAGTAGAGAAAGATTTGAATTGGTTTAAAATTTTTGCATTTGATAGGCAATGAGAGCTTACCAACATACAAAGGACCTACCAAATTGTTCAGAATTTATAATGTGTCATGTCATTTGAACAAAAGATTTCAAATCCTATAAACTACCGAACCGGAACACTGCCGCTGATGAAAGCTTGACACTTTGGAAGGGGTGTATGTCAATTAGGTAGTACCTAACACTAAAGGCTAACAGCACACACATTCCCACAAATGCTGAACTGAAACTGCTGCCAATTTTCTTGATTCTGACCTATGTCAGTCTTACAAACATGAGATATTTGCACTCAAATATTCTCATTTACATGCAGAGCACTGTACTGGCCTGCAGCAAACATGTCTGACATAGGTTTAATAGTTTGTTTCTTCTTGTAGGCACATGTTTCTTGCATTATTTTCTGTTTACTTCTTGTTAGTTTTTGTTTTAAAGGAAGCAAATGTTCTCTGTTCAATGTCTTTACCTTTAAATTTGAGAGTTTATCTGACTCATTGTAATGTGTTTCAGCAGCGTGGGAACGACAGAGAGGAAGGAGTTGAAGCCAACCTACAGGCCCAAATTATTCAACTTCAGCAGCAACTGCAAAAAAGGGACAGTGACAGGGAACAAGCAGAAGCTGCGCTATGGCAGAAAATCAAAGAAATCAGCAATGAACGAGACAGGGAGAAGGAAGAAAAGGCCACCCTCCAGGCCAAAATTAAGGACCTCGAGAAGACGAAGAAGAGAAGTAGAGAAGAAAGAGACAGGAAGAGGGCGCAAATTGAAGCCATGATTGATAACCATTTTAAAGAATTTGGTGAAGTGCAGAAGCAACTGCAAGAAAGGGAGCAAGTAGAAGCCACCCTCCGTGGCCAAATAAAGGAACTGGAGAGAAAGCTTCAAGAGACAGACAACGACAGTAAAAAGGTTGAAGCCACCCACCTTGCCCAAGTTCAGGAACTGACGAGCAAGTATAAAGAAAGAAAGAGTGACTGGAAAAAAGTAGAAGCTGCCCTCCGTGGCAAAATTAAGCAGTTGAACAAGACATGTACAGAGAGAGACGATGATAGTGAAAAAGTGGAAGCCGCCCTCCGTGGGCAAATTAAAAAACTAAATGTGATGCTTTATAAAGCAGATATGAATCAGAAGAAAGAAGAAGTCGCCCAGCTTATTAAAATTCACCAACTCAAGAACATGGTCCAAGAAGCAGAAAATTTGGAAGTCGCACTGCGTGGCCAAATTAAGAGCCTGAAGAGTAAGCTTAGAGAAAGAGAAAGCTGCCCGATGGCAACAGGAGAACCACCTGCAGATTTAAGGTATGTTTAAATAAAAGTGCAGTTACTGAAGCTGGTGGAAATGTTGAAATATTGAAGCAAGGTGTTACAGTAGTTACTGAAACCGTAACCAGAAATACTCGAATAAGTGTCTCATGTTGTGAGCAGAAGTTACACCGGTCTTTTTCAGGATCACACCGGTCCTTTTTAGGACCACATCGGTCCTTTTTAGGACCACACCCATCGACCACACCGGTCCTCTTTAGGATCACACCGGTCCTTTTTAGGACCACAACAGTCCTCTTTAGGACCACGCCGGTCCTCTTTAGGGCCACACCGGTCCTCTTTAGGGCCACACCGGTCCTTTTTAGGACCACACCCGTCCTTTTTAGGACCACAACGGTCCTCTTTAGGACCACGCCGGTCCTCTTTAGGGCCACATCAGTCCTCTTTAGGGCCACACCGGTCCTCTTTAGGACACACCGGTCTTTTTAGGACCACACCAGTCCTCTTTAGTAAGTAAGTTAGAAAATATGTTAGTAAGTTAGAAAGTAAGTTAGTAAGTTAGCAAGTAAGTTAGTAAATAATTTAGTAAGATAGTATGTAAGTTAGTAAATAAGTTAGTAAGTAAGTTAGTATGTAAGTTAGTAATTAAGTTAGCAAGTAAGTTAGTAAATAAGTTAGTAAGTAAGTTAGTATGTAAGTTAGTAAATAAGTTAGCAAGTAAGATAGTAAATAAGTTAGTAAGTTAGTAAATAATTTAGCAAGTAAGGTAGTAAATAAGTTAGTAAGTTAGTATGTAAGTTAGTTATTAAGTAAGTTAGTAAGTTAGTAAGTAAGTTAGTAAATAAGTAAGTTAGTTGGAAATTTAGTAAATAATTTAGAAAGTTAGTAAATAAGTAAGTTAGTTGGAAATTTAGTAATTAATTTAGAAAGTAAGTTAGCAAGTAAGTTAGTATGTAAGTTACTAAGTAAGTTAGTAAATAAGTTAGCAAGTAAGTTAGTAAATAAGTTAGCAAGTAAGTTGGTAAATAAGTTAGTAACTATGTTAGTAAGTAAGTTAGTAAGTAAGTTAGTAAATAAGTTAGTAAATTAGTAAGTAAGTTAGTAAATAAGTAAGTTGGTTGGAAATTTAGTAAATAATTTAGAAAGTTAGTTAGTAAGTAAGTCAGTTAGTTAGTTAACATCACAACATATTTCAAATTAATTACTTCGAGTTTTAAATTTAGGTTATTTTATTTCAATTACATATTCTATTATTCAGTCAGGCAAAAACGTTCTTGTAAGTAATTCTGTGTGCCGGCACTATGATATTACTTTAGCTCGAAAACACGAATTCCAGATAGCATCACATCCCTATCTGGACTAGTGTCTCGGATGTGGATATGACATCCTGTGCATGACACAGGGTGACATATCCCCCCTCCAGATCCTGTGCCTCACCGTGGCGAGGGGGTGTAACAGTGAATGGTGCCTGCTTCTGTGTGCAGCTATTGTAGATATCAGAGAAATATTACAAGTGCTTGTAGGAAGGCTGGATAATTGTAAGCTGACATTTCGAAAGTATATTACTGGATTTTGAAATGCCTTTACAATTCCCTGTCATATTCCACATATTTTCTGGATATCTCTTTGTTAAAACATGTTCTTACCCGCCATATTTACGCAGAAACTTGTGTTACAACTTTATACTAATTGGTCACCAAATCAACTAATAATTTAAGTTTAACTGATCATAAACTGGTAGCGGTTTGTACTGTATCTGACACACATAAAGTGTCACTGCATACAGCAGCAATATTAACTGGCATCCTTCACTGGCCAAAGCAGGACATTACAAAAGTTTAAAATGTCTGATATCCGAATAGAAACCACACATACACACAAACCACACACTTGCGACTTCTGTTAGGCGCCAGTATGCAAATATCCTATAAGATAATATTAATATGATATAGTTTAATATTATACCTCCTGAGGCCTATATAGTTTGTAGATACATCCTGAAGATGTCTCCACACCTCAAGGTAAAAAATGTTGCTGTAGTTAGGTTTAATGTGAAGCAAACAGTTATTAAGTAAGTAAGTTGGAAAGTAAGTTAGAAAGTAAGTCAGTAATTAAGTTAGTAAGTAAGCAGGTTAGGAAGTAAGTTAGTAAGTAAGTATGTTGACATACATAATTTGAAACATATTGCAATAAAATGTAAATGTACATGATAAAGATTATTTTTGTGCCAACTGGAAAGAACCTTGTGTTTTCAATTAAAACTCATTATACAATAAAAGTGTAAAGTTAGAAATATGCTTGTGTGTAAATGTGTCCTGCATTGGGCTTTGTCACCACTGCAATAGTTCCCAACTGATTCTGACATTGCTTCCCTTCCACATTACATATGACGGCGTTATTTTTGCAACCCGGACTCAAAATCGTAAACACACACCTTAAACGGAGTGGTAAAAATAGCATAGAGACTGCATTTCCATGTTTTAATTGCAGGCAAAGAAATCAAGAAAAATAGCGCCTTGTTTATATGTGGGTTTGTTCAGGATCACAAAAAAATGAACCGAACATTTGGGAAGATCATAAATTGAGAAACTTAAATGAGGGTATACTGTAATACATAATGTGGCTATAATGAACACACTGACAAGACTCATGTTGAAAAGGAAGGGAAAGAAGAACGTCCTAGTTATGACATAAGTTTTAAAGTTAACTAGAGACAGCACTTTAACAACTCTGTACATGTGGAGATGTGTAATAACTTTTTAAATATCTGATGTTATGGCTTATTCCAAGATTTAGGTGTATACACATCAAATATTTTGTTGTTATGCAAAGCATACAACACAGTATTCAAAAAGACATGCTCTGTTCTTTCCTGAAACAAGCATAAAAACCTGAAGAACAAGCAAATTCTCACAGTACTTCGCATTACGTGAATGTGCACTCAGTTACATTAAGCTTGGAGATAGAGATCCATTTTAGAATTCGTGTGATGACATTGGCTTCTTGCCAGGCACAGTGAGGGCTGTGAAGGCAATCCACCGATCATCTGCACACAGTCCCCGCAGGAAGCTACATGTGATCCAATTCCACACAGATAGGTGTGTTAAGTAACTTCCTATTTCTAGTCTGTTGCTCCAGCTCAATCTGTAATGATGGTTCCAGCAGCTTGATAGGGAGCCCATGTCACCTTGTGGTCCGTGAGGACATCGCAGTTAATGCCCGGTGCAGACTATACAATTTTACTGCTTCCATCTTCAGCCAGTTTACTACTATCAGAGATGATTAACAGAAACTGCAAACACATATTTGGCATAAGCTGTCTTAATCTTAAAGGTGTAACATGTCTGGATGTTAGTGTTCTTCATCTAGAAGCAATTTTCATTACATAAACAATACATATATCATTCAATTAAAGATCTCTACATTTACAAACATAAAACTTTTACCACACTTTGGGAAAGAGTTGCATTAGTCCTTGACAAAAGTCTTCTTTTGCCAGTGAAAGTAAATCCAAATTACATCACAGCTTTCTGCTGTCATATAAGATGTTGCTTAGTATGTCTAAGACTTCTCCTGTCCCGATTAAGCGAAGAACGTGGCAATTTTCTAGATTAGGTTTTGTTCTTTAAGATTTATCCCTTATAAATGGCTGCCCTAATTAACTGATGGCCCAATTAACAGGAATCTACTGTACTAGATTACACGCATGAAACTTACCATACTGCCCACTCGCAAACAGTAAGTTGTTGCTCCAGCTGTCATGCGTGCACGGTTGTTGTATGCAAACATCTGGTTCAGATTTGAACACAGAGAAAACAAAAAGCTGAAATAAAACCATGTAATGATTCTCAAAAGTTCTTTTTACACACTGGGGAACAATTGAACGTGGACTACACCATGGGTCAATTCTAAGACCTTTACTTGTCATCATATACAGAGTTAGTTAACCTTTAAAATGCTGATGATTTCTCTTCATTGTCTAGCACGGTTGTCTCTTATAACTAGGAAGACCATCCATCCCAATTTTCATGGGACAGTCTCAAAAATGCACTTAAAATCCCGCATCCCGAAATTGGGTCAATATGTCCCGCAATCAGCCAAACAGCTTTCTTTATAAAGCCTAAATGGCAACACTGACTGCCACACTGAGGGCACACTGTACCACTATCTGCAAACTGTGAGCTATCAAAAAACAGGAACCAACAAATTCTGACTTAAAAAAAAATATGTAGTTTACACCTGAAGAAGTCCATCAAGTTGGATGGATTACACGAAGAATTCTGTATACTAAAGCCTGTGCTTTTATTGCTTCTGAATAACGAAAGCAACCAAACTCTTTCTGTCACTGACAAAGACATCAAATAGCTCTGATGGCAGACTTCCAAATGTTCAACAACTTGTACTCTCATTTATACCACATATTCCTGTGTGCAACGCTTACGTGCAGAAAGTTTTCTCAATTATGAACGCAAATAGAAGCAGCATAAACTTAATAAAAATGAAAATGTCATAAAGATAAACTATAAATATACTTGTAAGGACTTTTACACATTTGTACTTGAGGAAACAAATATCCTTGAAGCAGCAAAGTAAAAAAAAAAATTAAGTTTGTAAATTCAAAATGAACAAAAACTGATAAACTGAACATTTTTATTCTCAATTATGCATAAAATGAAACCTTTCACATTTATGTATAGGCTATACTGATTTCAGTTGTCCATATTCTGTGAATAAATCAAATATTTCTTTCTTGTACTATTTTCTGATGTTTTCTTTAAAAAAAGTCCTAATTATTACAGTTTAAAGTCCAATAAGAAAAATCTTTTAAATGATATTTAGTCTGCAATATTATTATCACATGTAAACTAAAGGCAAACCACTACAATTGCAAAACTTGCACTATATGTCATTGCCATAACCCCGTACGCCAGCGTATCGCGGACATTGTCGGAATGGCCCACACACACATCAATATGTACATACGTACTTACCCATATATGGATACTTTCAGGGGATTGAAAATTAAGTAAAAGTGACAATACGGTGTGGAATAATTCATAAAAATACAAAATATGCAATTCAAAAATACAGTACAACCCGGATAAGAAGTCCCCGCACAAGAAGTTTTCCCCTGTAAGAAGTCTGATTTTTAAAGTCCCGAAATAAAATCCATAATGTGTGCTTTCCCTCTTAATAAGTCTTCCCATTTCAGGATTCCCTAATCCTCTAGTCCCTTGAAAGACTTCTTAACAGGGTTCTACTGTATTGTACTCGTATTTTACATACATTATGCAAATATTACACCAAAAGCATTGCATGTGGCTAACAGTAAGATTATGAGCCACTTTTGAACATTACAAAGCCCTCAACAGAATAAAAGGAGTATTTATTTAAGTATTTTATTAATGCTGATTTAAAATCAGCCTTTCCTTTCTTTGGGCTTGTTAGTTTGCACGGTACTCTGCTTGATGTTTTGATGTCACAATAGTACGTTCTTTTCTGAAAGCTTGAAAAGTTGGCAATTAGTCAAGGATGATGCTATTTATTTAGTGTATTAATACTATGTACTACTGACTTTGTTTTTAAAATTTCTTGGTTATTTACAATGAAATTTATTAATGAAAATATGTCTTGACATGGAAAAGGTAGAATCCCTAAACAGGCCGCTACATGAATTTACAGGCTGTGCACCAACCATAATTCTAACAGTCGTCTTTTGTAGAGTGAATACCGTTTTACTGTATGATCAATTACCTGAAAAAAAAAAATGATTTCATATTTTACTATGGAGTGAAAATAGGCAAAATAAATTACTTCGAGAGTGTCAAGTGTTGCTGGTGTCAAACACAGACTTTATTACATAAAATGCTCCAGGTAATTAAGGAACAATCTGATCAACACCATTCTTCCAATTCAGGCGGTTATCAATTTATAAACCAAAGAATTTTGTATTTACGGATTCTTTTGTGTATTTTTCATAATAGCCAATACTTAATGGATATTGTGGAGAATTATTTATTATAAATTTTATCATATTTATTTTATGTAGATACAGGATGAACTTATTGTAAGTAAACCATTTACTCATAAGTAGGGTGACCACCTTATCACTTCTGTATTGCGGGCCATTCCGACAATGTCCGTGACATGCCAGCATACAGGGGGGTTATGGCAATAATGCATTGTACAAGTTTTGCTGTTGTAGCAGTTTACCTTTAGTTTACACGTGATAATAATTATTGCAAACTGCATATTATTTAAAAGATTTTTCTTGTTGGACTTCCAATTAAGAATTTTTTTAAGAAAACAAGAAAAAATAGCAAAAGAACTAAAATATTTGATTTAATCAACAAAATACAGACAATTAAAATTGGTATAGCCTACACATAAAGGTGAAACGTATTGCTGCATTTTATGAATAATCAAAAATAAAAATTATCAGTATATCAGTTTTGGTTCATTACTTGAATTTACAAACATACCTTTGTTTGACTCTGTGCAGTTACTTGGTATTAATATTGTATAGTTAATCAATTACATGACACCTGTGTAACATTAACTGATCTCTCACACTTCCACTTTGATTTTCAACAGGGATTTCACTGGTTTTGTTGCAGAATAGAATGGAAATATGGAATCAGTTTTGGAACGCTTACCAAGAAGAAGAAAACACTCCTATATGAATATTATATTGCACAAAATATCAAAAGTAAGGAACTGTGAATTTGCTATAATGATACAAATATATGTAAAACAGAACAATACAATCTACTCAAATATAAGTTTCACACTGTAAAATATTTTAATGTTCTACTTCATCATATTCACATATCACTGCTTCCTCATTTCTCCTTGGTTTTTTTTACAACAGTTCAATACATCTATAGACTCACTAAGTAATTACAATAGGCTTCGTGAGTATATACAATCAAATTATATTTGGATTGTAACTCCAGAACTCACTTTACAACTTTTCTATTCCATGTCTACACCACAACAGATGTTCAATGCACATGCAGCTAACTGTTAATGCATCGGACAATTTCCATAGCCACATGCAGTCTTTGAGCATGTTTAAAATATATCCAATGTTCTGATCACAGTCTTTCCCCGTAGGTTATAAAATTGTCGAAAATATTTTGTGACAAATTAATACTTCAGGTATTCCTGCAACAGAGGAAAAACCAATTAACACTAAACTACGATAGTTATCCTGAAAGTAAAGATACAACATGGGTGGGAGGGGAAGGGAAATCACCTCAGACCGTCCCGCTCACAGTCCAGATCTCGCTGCCAGCGATTTCCATTTGTTTTTGCATTTAAAGAAAGATCTGGCCGGCCAGAAGTTTCATGAAGACGAAGAGGTGAAAAGCGAAGTCACTGCGTGGTTGTGTGCACAGGCGGCGGAGTTCTATGACATCAGAACACTAAAACTCATACCCAGGCTAAACAAATGCCTTGACAAAGCTGGTGATTATGTTGAAAAATAGCTAAAGGTGTGTGTTAAGAGTTTTTTCACTCGATTTTGTTAATAAATATTTGTAAAAAATTTTATTGCTTTTGCATCTTTACTTTTTGGATAACCCTCGTAGAATGAACTAGCAAAATATATAGCCCACTGCACAAATGGTACTTTTTAATCCATTCATAAATGACAAACAAGAATGTGTATAGACAGAGACAGAGATAGGAAGTGAAATATAAGAACTTCTTCCACTCGTCTCAGCATGGAGTGTGGCACCATCCAGCTATGGAAGTGGGTGAGTGTCTCCTGATGTGAGCAAGGCAGTGCAGAAGAAAACCCAGGTGGTGGATGTCATGTCACAATGGGTGTGTCAGTACAATACAGCAGGACACACAATGGTCGTGCCTGGTGAGGCCTGTGACAAGCTTGTGGACTAGCAAGGACCTTCCTCCCACCACTTCAGGCTAATTCAGCAGCCATGCTGGGTTCGTATAGGATACCCTGTAGCTGGGTACACTATTGTGAAGTGTGAAATGAAGATAATGATACTACTGCTTGCTGTGTAGTAGTAAGTTCATACAAGATACCATGTACCTCGGTAGACTATTGTGAAGTGTGAAAAGAAAGTAATGATACTACTGCTTGCTGTGTAGTAGTAAGTTCATACAAGATACCCTGTACCTCGGTAGACTATTGTGAAGTGTGGAACAATGATAATGATACTACTGCTTGCTGTGTAGTAGTAAGTTCATACAAGATACCTTGTACCTCGGTAGACTATTGTGAAATGTGAAACGAAGATAATGATACTACTGCTTGCTGTGTAGTAGTAAGTTCATACAAGATACCCTGTACCTCGGTAGACTATTGTGAAGTGTGGAACGAAGATAATGATACTACTGCTTGCTGTGTAGTAGTAAGTTCATACAAGATACCCTGTACCTCGGTAGACTATTGTGAAGTGTGAAAAGAAAATAATGATACTACTGCTTGCTGTGTAGTAGTAAGTTCATACACGATACCCTGTAGCTGGGTAGACTATTGTGAAGTGTGAAACGAAGATAATGACACTACTGCTTGCTGTGTAGTAGTAAGTTCATACAAGATACCCTGTACCTCGGTAGACTATTGTGAAGTGTGGAACAGAGACCATGATGCTACTGCTTGGCATTAGTTGAGGAGTTCATGCAATACACCTGTAGTTTGTTGGAATACTGAGAAGGTAGAATAATGTGCAGTGTTGAAAGGAAGCAGTAAGTTGTAAAAGATACCTTGTAGTCGGTAAAAGTTAAAAGAGATTTTGGACAGGACACCGGGTAGTTGGCAGAAAGTACAATAATGGATAGTAAGTTGTACAAGATACCTTATAGTTGGTAAAAGTTGAGAAGTGTTGAACAGGATAGGGGGTTGTACAACACCCCATATTTGGTAGGAAAAAACACTGCCCTATGTTCTTTAGTAGTGTTTGGAGTTTATGGAGATAGTCTGTAGTATTTGTAGTTTTTCTTTAGATTATGTATATGTAACCTGTAGTGTTTATAAGTGTTATTTCGTACTCTTTTTACAAGCAAGTCTCTATCATAAGAAACGGGTCCAGAACTGAAAGATGACAATGTGCACTGCTGAGTCTAAACACAACATGTTTTTAATACAAGTTTCAGTGAAAATGTATAATGAATGTAATGTACAATGAACTTGGAGAAGATACTTAAGGAAGTGTCTGCTGCCTTATTTGATGTACTATCCTGTCATTAACTTAGAGGGATTGTATATATATATAGATATATAAAACACAACACACAAATTTGATCAAGATGCTTGGTCACAAGGCCAAGAACTGAACCTGGGATATTCCACATACAAAGCAGCAGTGCAGTCCACTCAATCATGATATCAGGTAAGGGCACTAAAATAAAAGGCTTGCACTGTGAAGACTGTATACTGTTATACTCACTTTTCCTTTGCTCTGATTTAAGATAGGTGGAAGAGCTGTGTCAGTCACATGTTGGTGAGGAAGTTCATACATAAAATTGGCATTTGATATCTTCATACAGTCCTCCAAGGTTCTAATGAACGTATCACAGCTAGCACCCAGCAAACTTGTTGCTTCATCCAGTTTCTATAAACAAATAAAAACAACTTACCAAAGACCACTCTTGGAAAGACACATTGCAAAATCACAAGCCAATTAGGCTACAGCAACACAAGAGACAAACAAGTTCTCAAATTAAATCTGATATGCTGCTTCCAAATCTTTATGCAAAAATTCTGCATCACATTACACCATTACAGAAAAATATGATGATCATTTCCACACATAAATTTCAAAATATAAATCACGTGATAAAGTTTGGCAGAACTGGATGATAAAGGCTGTGCATCATTTGACAATGCCAGAATATGATGTTTCATCCTCTAGACAGTATCACCATTGATCCTATTCAGCCATCTTTTTAAAACTGTTCAATTTTATGGCATGCATGTTCGGTAAAATCATGATATAAAAGTATCCATCATGGGCAGTAATGTACGAGTGTGGATCCACGGAAGCCTTGTGTATGGACACCATAGCTACAGATGGGAATTGTCAAATCATTTGAATTTGAATGGGCTTAATACTTGTTCGTGACTAAAAGTCTGTGAACGACAGAACCTGGAATGAAGGCTCTGGGCATGTACAGTATCCCCCGTCATGGTGGCCAGGTCTACTGAGATCAGGGTAACAAAACACCATTGGCATATACATCTCAGACAAGCCAACAAGTTGGCAGTGTCTGAGCACAGATTCAGTAATGAATATAGCATCCAGCTACAGACACCAAAATCCACTCCACAAATCCCACTACATGACCAGATCATTAAAGCAGCAAGTGAGATCAAACTCCATCCTAACAACATAAACAGACAGGGTGGCCTATTTTTAGCAGGTCATGGAAGCTTCTCATTCAGTCCCAAAAACAGTGAAAGATGCTTCCCCAAGACAGACTTACACATGTTCTCACCTTCCATGTAGTTTAACTGTACAGCCATTCCCAGCAGTTACACCAAGACCCCAACCAGTGCATACCGCTTTCACCACCACTGGCTTGCCACCCACTTGGCCCTTATCGTCCCTACACCTATATAACATGCCCCACCTTTCTACATGACTATTCTTCTTGGAATGATGCACTTTGGAGAGGATAACACTATGATCCTTCAAAATGTTCAGGGGTAACACCCAGTGACGTAGCGTCACATCCCAAAAGACTTGAAACTTCATAAACACTGCTGTCAGAACCTCAAATCTCAAATCACTTCATGTATGTGTGTGTATGTAATGGGTGTGTACTTGTGCTTGTGTGTGTTTATATGTATGTGTGTGTGCACTCATGTATGTGCACATGACGCATTGTACTATTATACAATGAATGATGTACTTTTATGGTATTGTATTGGAACTTATTATATTCATAGTTTCTATATTAATGATATTATCTGAAATTGTATTTGTTTAGCATTGACTAATTCTATATCCACTGGGTGTAGTCTCGCCTGTATGGATTTACTTGAATGTAAAAATAAATACTTCAAAATACTTCAAATACAAGTAATTCTCATTTAAACAACCTATTATTTCAAACTTTATATAAGAGTGGTACTCACACTGATGGCTTGCATATAAATGAAAATAGGGTATAACAAAAAAAAAAAAGTGTTATTAATTTTTCAACACCATTTTTGTAATCAGTTTACCTGATTTAGTCAAAACCTATTTCATACATATTACACAAAAAATACACAAATCTGTTGTGATTCACATTTAGCACACAATCCAACTGTTCAGTATTTGCTTCCAGAAATTTTTAAACATTACTAAAGATTATTTTCAACACGTTACAAGCTTTATTTTCTTGCAATAAAATTTTGCATGTATATACTTCATTTTTATGTTCACCGCGTAACTACTTTTTTGGACATTCATATCATAGAAAAAAAGTGTGAAGATGTAAACTACATTTACATGGCTGAGAATGAGGTCCAGCTGTCAGCTATCAGCTTTACAGGCTGGGCCCTGAACCTTAGTAGTTTGATACACATTTACTTTTAAGAAAAAGGTGCAAATATTTCCATTCGCATGACAGAAAATCAGTCCCAAGGAAATTCATAATGCCACTCGTGGATTTCCCCCTCTGTCTGCCATAGTATTTCCCTTCAACCCCTTCTGGTCTTTGCTAACCAGCCATATATTCGTACTTCTCCATGAAAACCTCAAATCTTTTCTGATTACAATTTCCTCATTCACTCACCTGGAAAAAGCTGTGAAAGGCTTACAACAGGTTGGTTTGTGTTCAGTGTGACTTTGAAGTCTGCTTCCTTTACTGGTGAAGCAAAACATGCCACCAGTTTCAGGTGTAGCTGTGCCACATTACTGAGCACACGTGGGAATCCACCACTGGCCACATATGATGTTACAACTCGTACCTCCAGTGCTGGCACGTCACAAGTCTGTTCCATGTAAACATAAGCTACAATATAGCTTCTTTCACCTAAAAGAGGGAAATTAATATTGTATCTCATGTTCAATACACATCAATCATATATATAAGAATTCTTCAAATGATATACGTTTAAGGACTGTTCTGGGCGAAGGAGCAGAGGCTGTTAAAAATGTTACCATGGACGTAGAGGCAGGCCGTCGATTGACACGCCAGCTGATGGATCCTCTCCACAAAAATCTCTGTCTGCTGCTTTTGGAATGACTACACCACTATATCTGGCAAACCCAAATGTATCGTTCTTTTGTGCTTTCTTGATGGGGGTCAAACACATGAAAGTCATATGGTGATAGGTCCAGCCCATATGAGTGATGGTCCACCACATTCCAGTGCATAGAACACATGCCCTGGAGAGTGGAGAGAGTACAGGGACAAGCATTATCAAGCAACATAATGACACTCCTTGTGAGCACATTAGTTTTCTTGATAACAATACAAACATTTCACAGAGTTCCACAACAGCACTGCTAACTGAAGATGACATCAAGGTCCATGAATGCCAAAGCACTAAAGGGCAGTATATTCTAATAAGACAAAGCCGTTAAGACTCCAGTGGTACAGTGGTTCCAGCAGCAGGCCATGTATTCTTTGTGTAGAGGGAATCCATCAGGGGAATGCCCGCCTAAATGTCACAGGGGCTCACTGTAACAGTCCATATTCCTTCACCCAGCACAATCCTCTAACAGGTTTCATTCGAATAATCTCATAACAATTAAAAAAAAAAAAAAAAAAAAAAAAAAAAACCCAGTCACTACATGCCCTATGGAAAGAACATAGACTGAAGGTAGGTGCTGAAGAAACCATTTGGATATAAGAGGCAGGACATGACAAGAGGATGAAGAAAATTACATAATAAAGAGCCTTATAATTTACACTGTTCACCAAATATTACTAGGGTCACAAAATCAAAGACAGTTTCACTGAAAACTGTACCAAGTATTGGGGAAGTGACAAATGCATATAAAACACACAACCAGACTCAAAGTCGTTACACTTTAGTGAGTACTACAAAGGTGATCACTCACCAAAAGTGATCAACTTCATAGTACTCACCTGCCAACATCTGCATGTTAGGAACCAGTCTCCAAAAGTACATTTAATACTATCATCATAACATTATGAACATGTTCAAGCGATTATGAATGAGAAACTTCCAAGAATCTTTCTAAATATCTTCCCTTCAGAACAAATTACGCAAGTAAATTGGATGACTTAGCACAGATACTTGATTAAGTTATGGTCTTGTTGGATATCATGCAATGTGGCTTCATCAGAAAGATAACAATGTTTTGAAGGACATTTCAACCCTCATTTCATAGTATTCCATCACTTTCATCCTGAAAATGAGAGCAGTAGGTTCCTCCTAAACCTATGCACCAAACTACACAGTGCTACAATCCAAAATACTGTAATCTTATGTATTCAAGTGGTTGAAGGGTTGCACCACAATTTTCTCTAGGAAGCTGAAAAATGAGTACAGAATTTTAGGGTTGGGTGTGTGTACATAAGACGAACAGAGAGGACAGTCGCTCCTCCAAGATACACGCAACAGTACAACCTCTACCATAAACAATCACCAAGAACCCATGCGATAAAACCAATAAGTGTCTGATGCCATAAGAAGTCATAACACCAACTGAATTTGGACATCATGCAAATATAAAATCTTAACATTTTGTGAAGGATCCCACACAATACCATTCCATAACACATATGTGCACTGGAAGGAGGAGCCTAATTCATGTTTTAATATATTACATGAGGTCTTCTCTGTTAAGGCATGTTGTGCAGTGTTGATTGGTAGTTAGTTACCGATGTTTTGGGACTGCCTATCAGTCCCATCTTCAAGGGTCAAGTAGTCCAAGAACTCAGAAGATGGGAATGATGGGCTATCCTGAAACTTTGGTAACTAACTACCAATCAATGCTGCATAACATCCCACAAGACAGAAGATCTCATTTATACCGTGGCGGAAGCCTGAAATCACAGACATACCACCTCTTTTACATGACACATTACTTGCTAATGACACACCTGTACACACACACACACACATCACAGTTGTGATGACACAGAGTAAGAGGCACAAGCACGGAAAGGGATGCAGAGCAGCAATCAACTGAACACGAGAAACGTGTGAATTTATTAGTGACCAAATTCGGATGCATGATATGGGCAGGATACAAAGGATGGACGTCAGAGATCAGAAATGTACATGAAACCATAATCAGAAAACCTGTAAGTAAAACTGAAGCCAGAACAGCACAGTTGATATTGTGATTAGACGACAGGCTGGATGACCCTCGAATCAGGGTTGATTCACTGCACGGACTAGAGATTTCTCTTCTACAAAGCATACAGACAGGTTCTGGGGACCTACCCAGCCTCCCATCCAATGGATACCTACGGCTCTTTCCAAGGGGTAAAGCAGACCACTCGCCTCCACCAAGAGCCAAGGTTAAGAATGAATGGAGCTATACCTCCATTACCCAGTATACTGTCATTGCATGGTCCTTAAACACACACACTTTACCTTATCTTTTTACCTTTCCAACCTGCAGTAAAGACTCCACTTGGGAGAGACATGCATATGATGGAGGTACTTAGCTCCCACAAAACCTCAGTAACTACTAGGGACATTTGGAAATGATCTGGACTCAACTCATTTGCAGTAATTTTATTATCTTTAGGGGGATACTAAACAACTGCTAGCTCAACATACCCCTCCCCCCATGCCAGGTTATACAAAGCTGCCATCTCCTTGGGTGCTTCCAGATGGCTTCACTGAACCATTCTTTAGGGGTGTTGCGATACCTGTCACGAAAAGTCGCCTGTGCAATTTCCTTGCCACTGTTGAAGCTCTGTGCCCAGTTGAACACAGTGCTGTGTGCATATGCTTTCCCTCCAGATTGCAGCTAACCAACAATGAATATCTGATGGTTTAATGCCTTCTTTCATCAGGAGCCGCGTGGTCCATCTCCGCCCATGATAATCGCTTTCCATTTTGCAACTCTCGTCCAGGCACTTCCGACCATTAGACTTAACAGGCATGCACGACTACGGCCATTTGGTGGTGGAATGATGTTCTAAGACCACACTATCTGATGATAATTTGCACGACATTATAGCTTGTTATTTGCCGAAACAGCAGCCCCAGTCCAGATCACTTCCAAATGCCCTTCATATTTACCAGTCAACATGACATGACTTTCTAGAAGACCAGAATCTGCCGAGTATATTCTTTACTGCCGTTCATAGTCTTACCACTTCTCTTAGTATATGCTTTGATGACTTTCTGTAGCTCTGATAATTCTTTTCCTGCTTGTTCATAGTCTATGGCATGAACTTCCAATGGTGCAGCCATGAACAGTGATGGTTCTGTGCCAAGATACCAGCACTGAAGTTCACCTTCGCCAGACAGTAGGACCAACACACCTTTCATACTCTGTAACATAAAAACTGATGCTGTAAGAAGGCACAAATACCAGTTTTTTCAAGGAAACCAAAGCAAAAATATTAGCTAATATCACACCAAAACATACTTAAAGTTCACAATGAGATAATGCTTTAACTCTTTCAGTACTAAGTATTCTTCACTCACTGACTCATCAAAGTTGGAAGAAATTTATTAAATCTTTTCAAATCTTTGTTGAAAGATGGCAGGGTCAGTATAAGTTATCACTGGTCACACAGACATCATCAGAATTATTGTAAAAATCTGTGTTAAGTTATAACCACAGGTGAAGCCATGAATTACAACATGCACCAGTCCAGGATATCCTGAACACAGTATTTAAACTTGAGAACCAATTGTCTTCTGGACTTAGTCCATCGTCCATCCGGATGATGGACAAAGTCCAGGAGACAATTGGTTCTCAATATTATACGCCATTGCCAGAACCTTTTAGAATTTAGTATTTAAACTTATAAACACAATTGCATCTGTTATTAAACACAGCTTGTTTCATGAAATTTGAGATCCTCTGACTATGTAGTTTACAATCTTCTGGGATGTGAGGCCACATAATTTCATACCAACATTACAGAGAAACATGTTGGCTCCATCTTCAGTGTCTGAAGGTGGAAGCAGCAGGTTCCTCCACAGTGTTTGCACCTTTCGACCAAAGCACACAGTGCCACACTTCAGAAAACAGTATTCTTAATTTACATTTGCATACATCCCAACTAAGAGACCACTGCAAAACTGAAAACTGTTTGTTGTCCAAACGGAAACAGTTTGGCTGTCAAGCAGATGGTGCAGCAACATGGAGCCAACATACACACATAGTGTCTGGTGGTATACGCAAATGAATGGTTTCACTTGCTAGAAGACAAACGAAATTCAGTACATTACAAGTGCAAGGGGGAGGGGCATTCTTTACTTACAAGCCATGTATCATTCCACACTCTGGGTGATTCAAGAGTCTGTGAAACTGCGTACACTGAGTAAATCTGTATGGTGGTGAACAGGTCTTGGAAACATTTGTCAACCCCTGTGAATTCTCTTGCATACGAGGGAACATAAATAATGAAAGACAATTTTAATAAATTCTAACATATTCATAAAACAGAAATAGGTTTTTAAATACTAATAGGCAGAACAGTTATCCTCAGAGATCCGAGTGGAGCATGTGTCCATCACAGAGAGACATTGACTGTGGTATGAAAATGTGTTACAAGATTCTCACAGCAGTGAACATTATGACTGTAGTCTTCTGGGATGTGATTTGCTACAGTAAATGGTTACCATGTCTCAAACCTTTCGCCAGAAGTGGATGGTAGCCTTTGGATGAACGTAATGCTGAATCTGAAAGAAATGGCGAACTGTATTCTGGTCTCTGCACCTAAGTAGGGATGACAGAGTGTTGTGTAGCTTGACACTTTTAATTTTGAGTGTTTCAATCTGACATTTTAAACACCTGAGATCTTAGTTTCACACATCATTGACTACAAAGACTGCTGCCTCCTAGTATGTCATATCATGTAGTCTGGTATAAACATCCTAATATTTCAGACGATCAGGATAGATTCAGCTGCCCTGACCATGTAAGCAGCAGGACCCTGTGAAACTTTGATGCTCTTCTGCCAGCCGACACAGTGTCATACCCCAGAACACAGCAATCTCCATTGCGTACAATTGCCTCCACACAGTACTTACCTACATAAGATTCAAGGTTATCACAATGGTAACATCACAGAAGACTGCAGTCAGGGTACAAGAAAGCTAAAAGTGATCTTCGTGTATATGAAGATGTTAAGAAAGTACGTATATTATATAGCTTCCTCCATGATATTATAGAACATCAAGGTTGATCTCCACAAAAGCCTATCATTAAAACTTACCAGCCAAATCAAATAATCATGGCAAAAGAAAACATACAATATAATCTGTGAAATACCACAGTAGTTACATTGTTTACATGTCTGTGTGCACACCTACATATTCTTTAGATGCAAACATAACCTCTCAGATTGAAATCGGCCTTGCCCACTGTCAACAAGCACTATGTCCTCAAAGAATACACAATGAAACCTTCACACAATTGCATCATGACCTTCTAGGACCACACAGAATAGGAGCAAAATACTTGTCATGACCCTCAAAGAGCTAAGAGCAGAAGGAAGTAAACTGTGTAAGCAATCATGTTTTGACAAACCAGCTTAACCCTTTGGCAACACAATTAAATGCAAAACACCAGAATTTAAATGGGGCTGCATGAGAGCGGATGTATTTGACACTTGGCATTTTGAGCATCACACTGTGTGTGTGTAACTTTGGCACAAGAGGTTAATATTGAAGTCATCCATATTATCCATATTCCTCTTACGTGTAAGTTATAGCCTACGTATTCTGTATGCAACCGGACACAGAGGTAGATTCGATGTGCCCTCAAGAATATGCAAATAAGAACTCAGTGTGTGGGCTAGCTTGCTGACACTATGGCTGCGTTACTGCAGCTCATGACTGGGTGGATGGAATGGGCACACATTTGTTAGTCATCTGTTATTACACACAGACATCAGAAGGTCTCAAAATGCTTTAGAATGTATTCAGCTGGCCACAGACTGCTCTTTACTGTACTGTAGCACAGTATGCATACGGAAAAAATGTTACCAGAAGTTTTGTAAAGAATATCCAGTGCCAACAGTGACGTACTACTGAACAATATGCACAGTAGAGGAAAAATGACAGGGTCACCACAGGACAAAAGAAAGGATAAAGACTTGTAAAAACATTCAGTTAAAAAGACATCATTTTACACAAAAGGACATAACTGTTTCTCGCACATTCGGAGGCTAAACAGCCACATTCAGGGAAAACCATACCAAATGAACAAACAAAATTACTACAGATTTTACCTTTATATGTGACATCCTCTTGTTACAAATAAGCAATAAAGGACAGAGAAGAGTGAAAGGATGCCTACTAGCTAACACAGTGGTTATATTTGATTTGTTTATTTCTATTACATATTTCCAGGAACTGGATAAGATAAGAAAATAATTAACAACTACAACTCTCCAGCACACACCCACTTCCAAATTAATTTGCAATCACTTCCCTGGAGGTCTCTTTATTAAGACTCTTTCATTCAATTTGCAGTACTTGATAATGATTTTAATAATTTTTCATAATATACATTTCTTTTTATCTTCAGTTGGTTTTGGCTTCTGCAACATGCAGAGCACTGTAAAGCTGTGATCTCAAATATGTAAAAAAGAAATATATTTTGATTATGCTGTACGTAAACATTCCTTCCTTAAGTACTTTTAAAATGCCTGATGAAAGCTTTCTATAGGGGCCAAAACACGTCACATGCATCATTCAGAAATGTTTTACCAACTGACTATCACACTCTCTTCTTTACTACAGGTTTTATATTTACATACACACATCTATTACATTATATGTGAAGCCTATACATATAATTAACACTGATCAGTGATTAAGTTCTTGATAATTAAGTCAAGTAGCATAAATTTATGGTAGTTTCAAAACTTGTAAAAAACTTATTTCTAAAATAAGACTTTCCTTCAAAGTTCTTAAAATTGCCAGGATACTTGAAACCTAAACCCCATAAATACATTGCTTACAAAAGATATATGAGTTCATATTCTACTTTGAAGTTATACATGCTGGCCACTGCACACACCCACAGTTGTTTGCATTACATTTGTATCACAGGACATCTTCAGTTTGGTGTTAAACCAAAACAGTTTATGCTGAGGAAATTCATGTGCTGTGAAAGGTTAAACAGGTTTTTGCCCCATCGTTCAATCAGACAATGTGAAGAGCCATATCTTACGTACTGATACTGGCTAGCTCCACCTGGCTTGGGGTTTGTACAGTACCTTGTGGTTTCCTTCCATGATGTATGGTTTACATTACGTAGGAAGATAAACAGCCAAAATAACAAACACTGGTATTCTGAAAATTCCTCTACCATTCATGAAGTCCCACCACATGCCCTTAAAGTCAGAGCCTGGTGTGCAGTGACAGCGAGCAAAATCATGTGGCTCATGTTTTTCAAACAAACAAATTCCAGCCATTATGCCAAATTACTCCCAACACCATTATTCAGGGAATTACCTAACAAAAGAAAAAGTATGACAATCCACTTTCTTTGCAAGAAATGAAGGATTTTCGAAGAGAAATCGCCAATAGTTAAAGATGACAGATTCATCATGAATTAAAAAACATTTCCAAAAGATGCAAGGCCTGCTCACAGCAGGATGTCAGCACTTCTGGAATCTCTCATGAAATAACACTAAGTTGTAATGTGGGGAGGGGACTCTAAATTCTCAGCAGGTACAGGGTGAATATGTGATGATAAACTCAAACATGATTGTGGTCTTCAAGGATGTGATGCCTTTACCCAGTAGATGAACGCAGTGCCTAAAAAATGTTGGTACCCATCTACTAAAATAAACAGCACAGCACCCCAAGAGACCACAACCTTGATAGGCACTGAAGAAAGAACTTCAAACCTGAAATAATCCCAGTTTCTTCTAAGACTTATACAAAACACACAAGTACACTGTGTAGCCAGATGCAAAATCTTTTGTTGCTAAAATAAATGGCACAATAGTTACTGTTGATCTTTAAAAGGCTCTAGAAGTCAAACCCACATAAATAATCAGGAAGATTAAAATATTCTATCTCAACAGAAATCATTTGTTTTACAAGAGTCAGTGCAACAGGAGTTTTACTGTATGTGCATCCACATGTACGTATGTATGTACATATGTATGTGTTTGTATGTGCATGCCTTTATCCATGTGCAAACACACGTGCGTGTGCAAAACAGTGACAACTGAACCCTTCATGTTTCATGGCAGTGAATGTTCTGACTGTCATCGTCTGGGTTGCCAAACAGTTTGCATGTCATCAATCTGATTGGCACAGACAAGCCTTTTATTCCTATCCCCCTCCCTCAGTTCTCAATAATCACGTTCCTGGGAACCTTACCCATATACACAGTCAGATTCTGAGTCTTATTATTTCAACCTTGGAGACTGACACAAAATTTTTCTCCCAAATGTCCGTATCCACCCACAAGACAACATCATGCAACAAGCCAGAACATTGTAATCTTAAGCAGGGCCTAAGATTAAAAAAGTTCTTCCTCTCCTACGAAATTTTTCACAATGTCAAATTAAACGTATATATTCTTGGATATTATTTGCTCAAAATTTACCATGCTCAGCAGCACCAGCTCGTGTCACCAAACTGTACACTGCTACACTCCGTGGATGAAGTATGCTCAAGTGCTCAGAGTGAGAACCTCTGTGAAAAAAAAATACAGTCTGAACAGGAATTTAGATAATATTATTTTCTACAACTGTCATTCTGATTTACTACTACATTTCATTCTATGCAAGTGTATCAGAGTAACACCACAAAGACCATACCTGCAAACACTCACAAAACCAATTATTAATCAAATTTAAAATTTATATTGCCTTTCAGATCTATACATCACATTCTGTAATTTTGGCACTTAAAAATTCTTGCGCTTTTCAATAAATGTTCTACCCTTATACTGATGCCAGAGAAAAACTTCATAGATGGCAGGGATGACAGTGCTTGAGGCTTTCTCCTCTCTTCCTACTGCCATATCCCCCTTCAGACCCTTCCTAGCAAAGGTAATCACTGTCAGTATTCATGTGAATAGAATGGCTAGACAACTGGAAAGGAATACTGGAAAATATCCTACAGGAGGAAGCCAAACAGCTACAGTAAGATGTTGCAGGAGTCAAGTAATTGGAATTCTATCCATGGCCTCAGTGGAATTATTCTCAGCACATTTACACACAATTATAATGTACTGCTTTCAAATTAAGCTGTGTAACTCTGAGAAAGACAATCTCGAGAAAAGGCATGAGAAGGGAGAGGACAGAAGAGGAAAAACACACAAACAAGCACATACACAAAATTCCCCTTCTTCTTACTGTACATGTAGTCAACTATTCTGTTTGTATAAATGAATATAAAGGTACAGAGAAGAGGTAGTATTCTTCTCCTTCTCCTTTTTTTTTTTTTTTGGCTCAACTCAACAAAACCTATGTAATGCCAAAAAACTGACTAAAGAGCATGGTACTATGTGTTTTGTGCTTCACTTGCAAAAACTTCTCTCGGCTTGAACTACGCTGCGAGTTACAGGAAACAATCTGCTGCTAAACCATGGAAGGCATTTATACCCTGCTATACAGAGCCATCACTGATTGGCTACTTTCATCCCTCATTGCAAGAGGTCGTGGGCTAGGATAGCTCAGTCAGTACAGCGAATCGCTACAGGCTGGACGGTCTGGGGATCGAATTTTGGTGGGGGCAAGATTTATCGCACCCATCCAGACCGGCCCTGGGGCCCACCCAGCCTCCTATACAACGGGTACCGGGTACGGGCAGAGCGGCCAGGGCGTGGAGTTGACCGCCCACCCCTATCTAGTGCCAGGGTTAAAGAAATGGCAGAGCTATACCTCTACTCCCCCTCTGGGTTTCATGGCCCGTTCTAGGAAGAACCTTACCTTTACCTATTGCCAGAGGTCACTCAGGAGTCGTCATTGTGGAGTAAATATTAGAAAAATATTCACTATTACAGTGCCAAGTAAAATATCATTAACGAAAAATTTCTGCCACCATTTTGTTTAGCAGGGAAACAATCAGTATAAAAATATCTCACATAAAGTATATCACAATAATGTACTTACGACACAAGTTTCCCCACGCCAATTTGAAGGACTGGCTGTGGAAGATGCATCTCAATTAAGAGATCAGTTGGTTTATAGCCATGCATCGTACCGTCTTCTAACAGTTCAACTGAAGGCTGGAATATACGCACGTATCCAGAATGACTACCAACTATTATTTTATCATACCGATCACCCAAATTGGTGGTGATAATGCACGTCTGATCAAATGTTTCATCTTCACCACACTGTGTACACCACAGATCTCTCGCTTTAAACAGGGACATATTACTAGCCGTTTTCACCAGCAAACCTTCAACTGGAAAGTACACAGCACCTTGTCAATTTATGAAATTGCTCATCCCAGACAACTAACCTACAAGAATATGTCACCTTACCTCTTAATGTCTAAGTAAAATACATTATCCACCTATTCCAATTCATATATAACAGCCATGAGAATTTTTTAAAGAGAGTAAGGCACACCTAACAAATTTTCAAATTTTTATGTTTATATTTAGTTGTCAATTGATTTACGTAATTTGTTAACAGCTTCGTTATAACCATTCCCATCACAACTTGCAACACACCTCGGTTTTAAATCTTGATTGGAATCTCATACAAAACTGAGTGACGCTGTCTGCGTAAGGGTGGCCAACTCGTCGTCAGGAAAATTGCTAACGAGATACACGAACATCCCATTTCGTCAGCTTACAGCTTACTAAATAAGTAACATTACGCTGTAAAGGCCCTGCATGTAAGATAAGCTTGGCGCACACACAAATGTAGACCAGTCACAAAGTTCCAAATCGGAAATAAGTTTGTTCACTAAGGTAAGTTTTAAATTCCCTAGATTAAGCGAATCTCCCGCATTTGGTATCACTGCAGCATGGTTTCGAAGTGACATCTACCGATTCTTCTGAATTCATACCACGAATTTTCATTCGCCTAGGTACGCACATTAAAGTAGTTAAATAGTGCATTTGTTGGCCTATTTAATTAATTTGATTCATAGAAATGCACGGTGATAACAGTATGAAATGAATATGATGTAGCTTTACTTATTACGTCGTGAACATCATGACGCAACACACAGATGCGCGCGCATCGAGAGTCGCGCGCATCTGCGCGAGTCTCCAACCCACTGCTATAAGGTGGGAAGCGTTGCTGCATTCCTTGTGGTTTGCTTTGGAACTGCAAGCAGAGCTGACCTGTTTTTGCGCGCTGAGAAAGTTTTCATAAATTATTGAAAAGAAGAAAGCGTTGGAAGTGCCATTTGTGAAAAGAAAAGAAGAACACAGTATGGGCTTCTTTAAGAAATTAAGATTTTGGAAGAGGAGAGAGGTAAGTACCAAATATAGATGTGATACCTATAAAATTATTGAGGAAGGAGTTGAAGCCAACCTACAGGCCCAAATTATTCAACTTCAGCAGCAACTGCAAAAAGGGACAGTGACAGGGAACAAGCAGAAGCTGCGCTATGGCAGAAAATCAAAGAAATCAGCAATGAGCGAGACAGGGAGAAGGAAGAAAAGGCCACCCTCCAGGCCAAAATTAAGGACCTCGAGAAGACGAAGAAGAGAAGTACAGAAGAAAGAGACAGGAAGAGGGCGCAAATTGAAGCCATGATTGATAACCATTTTAAAGAATTTGGTGAAGTGCAGAAGCAACTGCAAGAAAGGAAACAAGTAGAAGCCACCCTCCGTGGCCAAATAAAGGAACTGGAGAGAAAGCTTCAAGAAAAAGACAATGACAGTAAAAAGGTTGAAGCCACCCACCTTGCCCAAGTTCAGGAACTGACAAGCAAGTATCAAGAAAGAAAAAGTGACTGGAAAAAAGTAGAAGCTGCCCTCCGTGGCAAAATTAAGCAGTTGAACAAGACATGTACAGAGAGAGACGATGATAGTGAAAAAGTGGAAGCCGCCCTCCGTGGGCAAATTAAAAAACTAAATGTGATGCTTTATAAAGCAGATATGAATCAGAAGAAAGAAGAAGTTGCCCAGCTTATTCAAATTCACCAACTCAAGAACATGGTCCAAGAAGCAGAAAATTTGGAAGTCGCACTGCGTGGCCAAATTAAGAGCCTGAAGAGTAAGCTTAGAGAAAGAGAAAGCTGCCCGATGGCAACAGGAGAACCACCTGCAGATTTAAGGTATGTTTAAATAAAAGTGCAGTTACTGAAGCTGGTGGAAATGTTGAAACATTGAAGCAAGGTGTTACAGTAGTTACTGAAACCGTAACCAGAAATACTCGAATAAGTGTCTCATGTTGTGAGCAGAAGTTACACCGGTCTTTTTCAGGATCACACCGGTCCTTTTTAGGACCACACCGGTACTCTTTAGGACCACACCGGTCCTCTTTAGGACCACACCGGTCCTTTTTAGGATCACACCGGTCCTTTTTAGGATCACACCGGTCCTTTTTAGGACCACAACAGTCCTCTTTAGGACCACGCCGGTCCTCTTTAGGGCCACACCGGTCCTTTTTAGGACCACACCGGTCCTTTTTAGGACCACACCCGTCCTTTTTAGGACCACAACGGTCCTCTTTAGGGCCACATCAGTCCTCTTTAGGGTCACACCGGTCCTCTTTAGGACACACCGGTCTTTTTAGGACCACACCAGTCCTCTTTAGTAAGTAAGTTAGAAAATACGTTAGTAAGTTAGAAAGTAAGTTAGTAAGTTAGCAAGTAAGTTATTAAATAATTTAGTAAGTTAGTATGTAAGTTAGTAAATAAGTTAGTAAGTAAGTTAGTATGTAAGTTAGTAAATAAGTTAGCAAGTAAGTTAGTAAATAAGTTAGTAAGTAAGTTAGTATGTAAGTTAGTAAATAAGTTAGCAAGTAAGATAGTAAATAAGTTAGTAAGTTAGTAAATAAGTTAGCAAGTAAGGTAGTAAATAAGTTAGTAAGTTAGTATGTAAGTTAGTAAGTTAGTTATTAAGTAAGTTAGTAAATAAGTTAGTAAATAAGTAAGTTAGTTGGAAATTTAGTAAATAATTTAGAAAGTTAGTAAATAAGTAAGTTAGTTGGAAATTTAGTAAATAATTTAGAAAGTTAGTTAGCAAGTAAGTTAGTATGTAAGTTACTAAGTAAGTTAGTAAATAAGTTAGCAAGTAAGTTAGTAAATAGGTTAGCAAGTAAGTTGGTAAATAGGTTAGTAACTATGTTAGTAAGTAAGTTAGTAAGTAAGTTAGTAATTAAGTTAGTTAGTAAGTTAGTAAATAAGTTAGTAAATTAGTAAGTAAGTTGGTTGGAAATTTAGTAAATAATTTAGAAAGTTAGTTAGTAAGTAAGTCAGTTAGTTAGTTAACATCACAACATATTTCAAATTAATTACTTCGAGTTTTAAATTTAGGTTATTTTATTTCAATTACATATTCTATTATTCAGTCAGGCAAAAACGTTCTTGTAAGTAATTCTGTGTGCCGGCACTATGATATTACTTTAGCTCGAAAACACGAATTCCAGATAGCATCACATCCCTATCTGGACTAGTGTCTCGGATGTGGATATGACATCCTGTGCATGACACAGGGTGACATATCCCCCCTCCAGATCCTGTGCCTCACCGTGGCGAGGGGGTGTAACAGTGAATGGTGCCTGCTTCTGTGTGCAGCTATTGTAGATATCAGAGAAATATTACAAGTGCTTGTAGGAAGGCTGGATAATTGTAAGCTGACGTTTCGAAAGTATATTACTGGATTTTGAAATGCCTTTACAATTTCCTGTCATATTCCACATATTTTCTGGACATCTCTTTGTTAAAACATGTTCTTACCCGCCATATTTACGCAGAAACTTGTGTTACAACTTTACACTAATTGGTCACCAAATCAACTAATAATTTAAGTGTAACTGATCATAAACTGGTAGCGGTTTGTACTGTATCTGACACACATAAAGTGTCACTGCATACAGCAGCAATATTAACTGGCATCCTTCACTGGCCAAAGCAGGACATTACAAAAGTTTAAAATGTCTGATATCCGAATAGAAACCACACATACACACAAACCACACACTTGCGACTTCTGTTAGGCGCCAGTATGCAAATATCCTATAAGATAATATTAATATGATATAGTTTAATATTATACCTCCTGAGGCCTATATAGTTTGTAGATACATCCTGAAGATGTCTCCACACCTCAAGGTAAAAAATGTTGCTGTAGTTAGGTTTAATGTGAAGCAAACAGTTATTAAGTAAGTAAGTTGGAAAGTAAGTTAGAAAGTAAGTTAGTAATTAAGTTAGTAAGTAAGCAAGTCAGTAAGTAAGCAGGTTAGGAAGTAAGTTAGTAAGTAAGTATGTTGACATACATAATTTGAAACATATTGCAATAAAATGTAAATGTACATGATAAAGATTATTTTTGTGCCAACTGGAAAGAACCTTGTGTTTTCAATTATGTTTCATGTTTTCAAATATATTTCATGTTAGTGTTCTTCATCTAGAAGCAATTTTCATTACATAAACAATACATATATCATTCAATTAAAGATCTCTACATTTACAAACATAAAACTTTTACCACACTTTGGGAAAGAGTTGCATTAGCCCTTGACAAAAGTCTTCTTTTGCCAGTGAAAGTAAATCCAAATTACATCACAGCTTTCTGCTGTCATATAAGATGTTGCTTAGTATGTCTAGACTTTGTCACTATAAAAAATAAGTAAATTGATATAACACCAGATTTTTCTCCAATCTAAAAAGAAGACCAAATTTATGAACTAATATAATAAAAATACTATGAACAAAACCAGAATTGCAAAGCATACTTGATAACAAGAATCAGCTGTCCATTTAGCACATGTGGCAGTACATGTCCTAACTTATAAGCATTCATAATGGAGTTTAGTGCACTAATGAACGGTTGCTGCAATGAGCTGCAGAACTTCCTGGTTTGTGGTTTGAAACTTGTACTGTGCAAAATCTGGTGGCTATCCTCATCTAACCACCCCCCTAAAATCACATTCACAATGCCCATACCACGCTGCCATATTGAATTAAACTTTAATCACACTTTCTACTGATATTATGGACCAGTTACTTTGATCACAATTCAGCTTCCCTTTATACAGATGACACCTGCTTGTATATGCACCAGCAGCAAAAAGTGTACTGACATCACAAATAACAAGTTCTTCCACACTGTGTCTGTCTTGGCCCCTCCCTCTTTATCATCCATTCTAACCTTCTACTCTGCCATGGGCATTGGCAGGTCCCAGTGTCTATATTTCATGATGTGATGAAGAATAAACACTTCAGTATATCTGCTCAAACTTAAAAGGAAAATGAAATATATAAATAAAAATATAGAAATGGGAAGCTGGCAGTATATGAGGATGAACATTATGTGATAATTTACTTATATTCATATACAATTAGCAGAAAAATTGGTGGTAAAATTACAGTATTTAATTATTTCTGAAGTTTCTTGAATAAGAGTCACACCTTATAAATTGTGTAAAGGCATAAATTATTCCAGTAAAGATAAAGCAATCCCATTACAGGCCCTTAGGGTCCCAGGAGGTTGAGACTCCCAGATTTCTAGACAATTGGCACATGAAGGTGGTAAGGTTGTCAGCCCTATGCACCAGCCGCCTCTACCCCCCAAGAAATGTTCCTGGTACTCATTTATGTTAGAGGCTGGGTCGACCCCAGGGCCATAGTGCAACCAAAAGGATTGTCAATGAAAAATTCCAATGACACCATCTGGAATCGAATCCGCGACCTTCCGGCTTGTAGCGCAGTGCCATATAGCATAAACTGTACTTAGTTTCATGAAAAATTTATGAGCTTCACATCTTGCACTACACACCCCAAGCCTGGTGGTCACACTGCTGTGAACATGACAGTATGTAACATCTCTTGCAAACAAATTATTGATCATGTGTTTGACTGGAACTGTCTTAACTCATACCATATGTGATGCCAGATTCTGGCTGTGGTATAGACCTATGCACGCAGTGTGCCCCACTGCGTGCATAGGTCTGTTAGAGCCTCCTGAGGAAGCCTGGACCCATGTTCAGTAGTTGTACCATCAGCAATGGAGTTGTGTGGGGGAGCAATTGGGCAGATCTCCGGGAGCACAATGTTGTGTATATTAACCTTTAAGAGCCTAAACGGACAAATCTGTCCATCGTTATGTGTAGGTATGAATGCCAAAACGGACATTTTTGTCCAAAAAAATATATTTAGACTTTTCGCATTAAATACGATATTGGCGGGGCAATAAGCGTGTGTAATTATTATGTATACATACAACAGACTTGAAGGTAATTTTACAGCTGTGCCTCATACCAAGGGGGCGTATTGGGGCGCGGAGGTAATATACCATAAAATTATGTATTCAACACTGTTTAGAGCGTATTCAGCTTCATGCTCCAGCATCTGTACATTCATGTGCCCCAGATTCCCATCGATTAAAAAGCCGGTAGGATCGAGTTAAGATTTATACGAGTCGATAGAAATATTTATGTACTTTCCGGGAACCGAACCCTGATCTCCTTTCTGGTAGTCGTATAACTTATTCACTGTTCTAGCCCGTGCTTGTACTCACAGAAAAATTTTCAATACATTTTCACAATATATTTGTCCAAATATACGAAGAAATTAAAAGCTTCCGGCTGTATTTACCCTTACGTACTTGATGGAAGAATGAAACATAGCTCACCCGAGTAAGGCAGTATATGATGCGTCGTCAGAAGGAAGTTACTTGTTACAGAAATTATTACATACCTTATTATTAGATGTTCTCATCCGAATCAATATCACAGATCAGCTGTGATTCAATATCTTCATCACGAATATGCCTTCTACAAGCCATGATGCTGATTATGTACTCACAAGAAATAATTTTCACAAGCGACAGGGTCACTGCACTGTGCGACAAACACTGAAAGAGTGTGGCCACTGGTAGGAATACCGAGAAACGTACGTTTCCTATCGCAGGTCAGATTCCTCATGGTTGTAAAACTGTAAACCTCTTTGTAAGTACACCCTTACAGAAATCACACCAATGAAAAGCATTTCGCTGTTGTTAAAATAACCTCACAGAAATATTTTCCCTTGAAAGTGGGGACGAATTCAGGAGAAAGGAGCCAGAATTTAAGGCTAAAGAGAACGAAACATAACATATTACTAAAATTCCATTAATGGTCCAGACACGATAAAGAAACAAAAGAAGACTAAAATTTCTGTCTCTTAGGGAAGTGGTTCATTCTTATTTTGCATCAAAATATTTTATAATAAACTATGATATACATTACCGTGTTCTCCATGCTTCACTTGAGTAATTACGATTTATTTCACAGATCCAGCGTTAATATTCTTCAAGATATTCAAAATTTTCCTAACCATTGCAACAAACGTTTAAATCCCCAGAGAAAATTCCGGTCCGCTGACAGTACAGGGTATTTAAATCGCCGGCTTTTAAAGGTTAAATGTGTACAAGGGGAATATGTTGCATCTTCCAAAATCTGGGAATGGAAAGTCTACTTTCACCATTCTCTGGTACAGCACACAGGTCATCCAGCAGCCATGGGAGTCCTCTTTTCTCTGAGATTGTTACCAGTTACCAAAAAAGAATAAACATGACTGTCATTTTGTACACTGCTTATCATCATAACACTTTCAAGCATGGTGTTTTGGAAATGGTCTGGTGTAAGAAAGGAAAGATCCTAGTGGGCCTGAATGGGAACCTCCCCTTCCTTATATCTAATGAGAGAAACTGATCCAGTTCCAAAATACTGCACATGAAAGCACTAAAGACACTGGACAATGTCCAAAATAAGCCACATTTACTGTAAATGCCACCATCCAAAATTTTTACACTTGGATAAAAAAAACAAAGTTGACTACCTGCAAACCAAATTATCTGGGCATCTCAGCAGCTGTCTACATTCCCATTTAAAGCAGTTGTGCAGCATATCATACAGCTGGCACACACAACCTGTGCAGTATACACTGTTCTATGTGGCGATATGAGTCAACTACATGCAATCCATATTATTTGGAGCATCGCAGTAGCTGTTGACAGTACCATTTACAAAAGAGGTACATGATGTCATACAGCTGGCACGTTGCATATTTACTGAAATATAAGACATCCCCCCCCCCCTCGTTCACAATTCCAATTTTCAGAAAAAGGCCCATACACAATGTGTTTAACTCTTTGTTTGATGACAAGGTGACACCTCTACTTACCAGCTGATGAATTAGGAAAGACTTCTTGTCTTACATTTGAGTACATACACCAAAAACTCCATAGCATTTTATGAGGTGACAAGCCAGCTACCTTCAATTCCAACCAGTCTTACTGCATTCATCATTTACTTTATTCTGCAGCTCTTAGTTTTATCAGTTTCCTTGGCATTTTCTACTTGCCACCTGACTCCTATACTTTCTAGTCATTTCACATGCTTTGTTTTAATTGTCACCCTTTACCCTCTTTTTATTTGACTAGTGTCTCTTTCCTTTTTTTTTTTTTTTTTTTATTAAGCACTTGCTTGTAACTTCTTGGTTCACTCAAGATCTGGGATGGAGACAGAATGCATGCTACAGTAAACCCATTTGTATACTTAAGAACACGACTGCACTACCTCCATAATGTGTCTTGGTTTCATTTGGATGGCAAATAATTAGATTCTGTTAGTTAAACGGTTTCACTTGCAGGTGGTAGTGTTCGAGTTTTTGGTTTTCAGATTTGGCATCTTCACCCTCTCATGTGTCTTACCTGAAGACAGAGACATAGCACATCTCTGAAAAGTAAAAACTTACATTTTCAAGTTTCAGGCGAGGAAAATGGAAAATAATAAAAGAAAATTCCCCAACAATGATGATACATCACTGCCCACAAATTTTTTAACGAATTTGAGAATGATCTTAGGTGAGACAGAATGCGAGGATGAGATGATGTAAAAATACAGGGCTGTGTCCAATAAAAAGACTGAGAATTAGTAGCATTTAACTTTCAGGTCCTGCTGCCACAAGGTTAATCAGTATTTTCAATTGGGCAAAATCGGACAGGTTATAGTTCATTCACATACTTTTGAATATCTTCGTCATCTGGACATGGTAATGTTCAAAGTGACTTCAGCTGGTTTTACAATAAGCACAGTGAAGTGTTGTTTCTCCAAAATTAAGGTAACATTTTTGGACACGTAACTAGTTGAGGAAGAGCACTAACCAGATTCTTTCAACAGACGTGCCTGACAAATTACTTTCATTTTTTTTATTCATTTATTTGACATTCCATAAATCCAAGGATTGGATACAGAACATGTCATGAGATTAGATATTACATGAAATTAAAACAGTGAACCTATGTCTTATTATAAATAATGAATACTTAATTTATAACTTGTAGCAGAATAAATAATATGGTAATCAGACAACAGTATAAAATCCTTAATTACTGGAACCAAGATCCTTATTCATTTCCAAGTACAGTAGATTCCGGTTAATTGGGACACATTGGGACCAGAAAACTTTGGCCCAATTAAGCGGCTGCCCCAATTATGCGAAGTTTCATGTAAATAGTTAAAAAGATATAAAAAGACAAACTAACATTTCACTGAGCAACAAATCATTTATTCAAAGGAATTACAGAACAAACAATAGCAAAATATGTATTTAATATTTAGATATTATTCATGTTGACCTGTTTCCATTTTCCCTCATCATCAATATAAACATAGTTAATGACCTGTCCGAGGATACATCTGTTGTCCTTAAAGTCCTCCAATCTAATCCTATTAAAACAAATTAGAGAAAATATTTGATATTTAAACATTATATAACATTTAATTTATAAAACAAACATGGGCGTACTTACTTTCAACTTTTAGTTCCCAATAGTCATTGCCGGAAGAATTTATCCAGTGTACCCTGCCGTGTTCTTTTGATTGCTTGTGAGTGAACAAAACCAGCACAGACATCTAGTCTAGACAATGGACTGCCTTCATTGCCTTCCTGCAGGAAGTATCGTCCTAACCCATCAATAAATTTCCTGGCATCCTGTGTAGTCACTCGTTCAAGTTCAGATGTGTCATTCGTCACTTTCCTTGCCTTCTAATTCCTCCTCTTGGTGTTTTGATAGAATGCTTTCAACATTTTCATCCTCACAATCTTCATTTTCATTGTAACATTCAACATTATTGTCGATACCTTCAAATTCTTCATAGTTCCTAACTGTTTGCACATCTGAAATGGCTTCATATTCACTTTTGGCTGTTTCAGGCATCCCCAAGCCTGAATGCTTCAAACCGCAGTGAGAAAAAGAGTTCTGAATTGTCTTACTGCATATTTCTCGCCAACTATCGGCAACAAACTGTCCTGCCTGGAGAAGATTAACCTTTGAACTCACTTCCTTGGCTGTGGAAAATGATGTCAGTAGATTTTCTTCAAATTTTTTATGATTCCCATATCCATTGCCTGCACCAAGGATGTAGTGTTTACAGGCAGAAATTCCAGCTGGATGTTTTTCAAACATTCTGCACACTGAGGGTGTGCCGTAGAATTGTCAAGAATCGGAACTTTTCTTGATTTCCGCTGTAACTCCACATCCCACCTCATTAACCATTTCTTAAAAATTTCTGAAGTCATCCATGCATTCTTATTTCTCATTTATTTATTTTCCATTTATCCATTTACAAGTTAAAACTTATGGATATAGAAATGGTCCCATATAAACACATTGGCATTGTACCTGTAAATTACAGCAGTCCATACCAAAATTATTATCATAATATTTACATAATACAGTACCACATCAAACATCTGGAGTAAATGGATTATGTTGCTTATTGTATTCAATACTTTCATCGATTGAATAAAATGAATTATAAAGAAGGAACCTTTTTAAGGTCTTTTTAAAAACTCTGGTGTCATTATCAACATTTTTTATACAAGCATGAAGTTGATTATAAATTTTTACACCCTAGTAATAAGCTCCTCTTTGATACCTTGTTAAACTACCAGTAGGTAAATGAAGGTCATTACTAGTTCTAGTATTATAGTTGTGCATTTTAGAGTTATCCATGAATAGATGCTAATTATTCATCATATATATCAATGGTGAATATATATATTGCGAATATAGTGGAAGAATTTTCATTCTTTTAAACAATGTCCTACATGAATCCATTTTCCCGAAATTAGTCATAATTCTTATAATCCTTTTTTGCATTTTGAAAATTTTAATACCATTAGGCGTGTTCCTCCAAAATATTATTCCGTATGTTATTATGCTATGCACATACGAAAAATATATCATTCTTAGAGTATTCCTGGATACTACAGCCCTTAAAGTTCTTATTACATAACATGCAGAACTCAGTTTACAAATCAGTTGGTATATATGATTATCCCACTTCAATAGGTTATCCATTGTTAATCCCAAAAATTTTGCAGATGTAACATTTCTTATAATTTTATTACCATAATTAATGTTTACTACAGGATCCTGACACTTTTTGGTTTTGAATTCAATGTAGTAAGTTCTACTAAAATTAAGTGGTAGTAAATTTGCTTTAAACCATGCAACTACATCACTAAAAGTTTTATTTATGTCATTTGAAGTTCCTCATGATTTGGTTTTGCAACTATAATACTAGTATCATCAGCAAAGATAACTATATTTGTGTTTTGTCTGCTATTTTTGGTAAATCATTTATGTATGTAAGAAACAGTAGTGGCCCTGAGTTCGATCCCTGTGGAACTCCTGCTACCACCTTTTCCCACCTGGAGGATGTTCTGTCATATGAATTTGTATTTTCAATAATTACTTGTTGAAATCTATCCCTGAGATAAGATTGGATCAATTCTAAAAATTTCCCCTTAATACCATAAAACTCCAATTTATCCAGCAAAATTGTATGGTTAATGCAATCAAACGCCTTCTCAAGACCACACAAAATTCCACCCACCTTAAATTTATTGTTCATGGCCTGCAATATTTCATTTATTAGTTTATACGATGCCTTCTCGGTAGAACTATCGCTTTTGAATCCAAACTGTTCTTCTACAAGTATTTTATTGGTGCATATGTGTTTATATAATCTCTCATATACTATCTTTTCAAAGATTTTTGAAAAGGATGTTAACAGTGATATTGGCCTATAATTTGTAAGGTGAAGTTTATCGCCTTTCTTATAGATGGGTTTTATGATGGAACACTTCAATCTGTCGGGAAAAACTCCTGAGATAAGTGATTGAATGCATATATATGTTATAGGGGATATTATATAAGGGGCACTAAGCTTTAGAATTTTTATGGGGACTTCATCATATCCACACGCCTTCCTTTCTTTTAAAGATTTGATTATTTTAGTATTCGACCGATAAACTGTCCATTTTTAAACCCTTAAAGCATCGAGGCTTTGCACTTTTCCCAGTAACCAACAGCTTCTTTTGATCAGTTCCTGACATGTTTGAACAGCATAACACAGTTATGCAATTCATTGCTTTCTTAGAACCCAACAATTTTACATGCTTGTAGCATAGAGAACCATCCGGCGTGGCACGATAAAACAGGCCTGTTTCATCAGCACTGTAGATATCATCTGCACAAAATTTCTGAGTAATTCGGGTACTTTCTTGGATTTCCATTATTCTGCACCTACAACATCAGCACTATCTTTTTCGACATGTGATTTCTTGAATTTAATATCATGCCTACATTTCCATCGAGACAACCAACCATCTGTTGCTTTAAAATCATCATGACCCAGCTTCTTAGCTAGCTCCTCTGACTTCTTTTTTAACATTGGACCACTGACGCGCACTCCTCGTCAGTTATAATGGAGAACCATTGACGTAGGACGTCCTCAACGTCAGGATCCTTACCTTCATACTTCCGTTTTTGGGATGTTCCCGGTTTTCCATCGTGTGTCCATTCTTCTCGCAGTTTATCTTGCTGGTGTATCAAGTGTGCAATCGTAGATTTCGGTACTCCAGTTATCTCTGCCAGAAGACAATGACTGGTACTGGGCGAATGGCCTATGATTTGGTCCAGAGAGGCAATTTTTTCGGCTAGTGACAAATCTTTACGTGGCATGTTGGTAAGGGTCCCAAATTGTATGTATTAAAATTAAAAACAAAATTACCAAAAATCAGAGCAGTGAAAAATCTACATTTCCTGATTCGGTGCTGGCTCCCCATGAAATATGACACAAGTGCAAGCAACTGACGCTAGTTAGAAATGTTCGCTCTGAGAAGGCAATGGGCTGTAAGACCTGAGTCGGTGAGACGAGTAATGAGTCTTTCACATGCGTCACCTAGAAGAGCTCAGGGAACAAAGTCATAGGAGAAAGAAGAGGCAGAATATGCAAAAGCAAGCTTCCTGATAAGCTGACGAGTCGTTTACAAATGTCCACTAGAAGAATGGGGAAGATTCAGAGGGGAAAATAGCAAGAAGAGGGAGAGTACCAAAACCAGGCTTCCTGCCTGCCACGGATTCTCCTGTCCCAATTAAGCGGCATGCTGTCCCAAATAAGCAAAGAAAACCCTGGCACTTTTCTAGATTAGGTTTTGTTCTTTAAGATTTATCCCTTATAAATGGCTGCCCTAATTAACAGATGGCTCAATTAACCGGAATATACTGTACTAGATTACATGCATGAAACTTACCATACTGCCCACTCGCAAACAGTAAGTTGCTGCTCCAGCTGTCATGCGTGCACGGTTGTTGTATGCAAACATCTGGTTCAGATTCGAACACAGAGAAAACAGAAAGCTGAAATAAAATCATGTAATGATTCTCAAAAGTTTTTTTTACACACTACGGAACAATTGAACGTGGACTACTCCAAGGGTCAATTATAAGACCTTTACTTGTCATCATATACACAGTTAGTTAACCTTTAAAATGCTGATGATTTCTCTTCATTCTCAAACACGGTTATGTTTCTTATAACTAGGATGACCATCCATCCAAATTTTCATGGGACAGTCTCAAAAATGCACTTAAAATCCCGCATCCCGAGATTGGGTCAATATGTCCCGCAATCAGCCAAACAGCTTTCTTTATAAAGCCTAAATGGCAACAATGGCTGCCACACTGAGGGCACACTGTACCACTATCTGCAAACTGTGACCTATCAGAAAACAGGAACCAACAAATTCTGACTTCAAAAAAAATGTGTAGTTTACACCTGAAGAAGTCCATCAAGTTGGATGAATTACATGAAGAATTCTGTATAATAAAGCCTGTGCTTTTATTGTTTCTGAATAACAAAAGCAACCAAACTCTTTCTGTCACTGACAAATGACATCAAATAGCTCTGGTGGCAGACTTCCAAATGTTCCACAACTTCTACTCTCATTTGTACCACCTATTCCTGTGTGCAACGATTACAAAGACGTCTTGTAGTGTTGTAGTGATCTTCGTGTATATGAAGATGTTAAGAAAGTATATTATATAGCTTCCTCCATAATATTATAGAACATCAAGGTTAATCTCCACAAAAGCCTATCATTACAACTGGCCAGCCAAATCAAATAATCATGGCAAAAGGAAAGCATACAATATATCCTGTGAAATACCACAGTATTTACATTTATTACATGTCTGTGTGCACGCCCACATATTCTTTAGATACAAATGTAACCTCTCAGATTGAAATCGGCCTTGCACACTGTCAACAAGCACTATGTCCTCAAAGAATACACAATGAAACCTTCACACAATTACATCATGACCTTCTAGGACCACACAGAATAGGAGAAAAATACTTGTGTCATGACCCTCAAAGAGCTAAGAGCAGGAGGAAGTCATCCATATTACCCATATTTCTCCTACATGTAAGTTATAGCCTACGTATTCTGTATGCAACCGGACACAGAGGTAGATTCGATGTGCCCTCAAGAATATGCAAATAAGAACTCAGTGTGTGGGCTAGCTTGCAGACACTATGGCTGCGTTACTGCAGCTCATGACTGGGTGGATGGAATGGGCACACATTTGTTAGTCATCTGTTATTACACACAGACATCAGAAGGTCTCAGAATGCTTTAGAATGTATTCAGCTGGCCACAGACTGCTCTTTACTGTACTGTAGCACAGTATGCATACGGAAAAAATGTTACCAGAAGTTTTGTAAAGAATATCCAGTGCCTACAGTGACGTATTACTGAACAATATGCAGAGTAGAGGAAAAACGACAGGGTCACCACTGGACAAAAGAAAGGATAAAAACTTGTAAAAACATTCAGTTAAAAATACATCATTTTACACAAGAGGACATAACTGTTTCTCGCACATTCGGAGGCTAAACAGCCACATTCAGGGAAAATCATACCAAATGAACAAACGAAATTACTACAGATTTTACCTTTATATGTGACATCCTCTTGTTACAAATAAGCAATAAAGGACAGAGAAGAGTGAAAGGATGCCTACTAGCTAACACAGGGGTTATATTTGATTTGTTTATTTCTATTACATATTTCCAGGAACTGGATAAGATAAGAAAATAATTAACAACTACAACTCTCCAACACACACCCAGTTCCAAATTAATTTGCAATCACTTCCCTGGAGGCCTCTTTATTAAGACTCTTTCATTCAATTTGCACTACTTGATAATGATTTTAATAATTTTTCATAATATACATTTCTTTTTATCTTCAGTTGGTTTTGGCTTCTGCAACATGCAGAGCACTGTAAAGCTGTGATCTCAACTATGTAAAAAAGAAATATATTTTGATTATGCTGTACGTAAACATTCCTTCCTTAAGTACTTTTAAAATGCCTGATGACAGCTTTCTATAGAGGCCAAAACATGTCACATGCATCATTCAGCAATGTTTTACCAACTGACTGCCACACTCTCTTCTTTACTACAGGTTTTATATTTACATACACACATCTATTACATTATATGTGAAGCCTATACATATAATTAACACTGATCAGTGATTAAGTTCTTGATACTTAAGTCAAGTAGCATAAATTTATGGCAGTTTTAAAACTTGTAAAAAATTTATTTCTAAAATAAGATTTTCCTTCAAAGTCCTTAAAATTGCCAGGATACTTGAAACCTAAACCCCATAAATACATTGCTTACAAAAGATATATGAGTTCATATTCTAGTTTGAAGTTATACATGCTGGCCACTGCACACACCCACAGTTGTTTGCATTACATTTGTATCACAGGACATCTTCAGTTTGGTGTTAAACCAAAACAGTTTATGCTGAGGAAATTCATGTGCTGTGAAAGGTTAAACAGGTTTTTGCCCCATCGTTCAATCAGACAATGTGAAGAGCCATATCTTACATAATGATACTGGCTAGCTCCACCTGGCTTGGTGTTTGTACAGTACCTTGTGGTTTCCTTCCATGATGTATGGTTTACATTACGTAGGAAGATAAACAGCCAAAATAACAAACACTGGTATTCTGAAAATTCCTCTACCATTCATGAAGTCCCACCACATGCCCTTAAAGTCAGAGCCTGGTGTGCAGTGACAGCGAGCAAAATCATGTGGCTCATGTTTTTCAAACAAACAAATTCCAGCCATTATGCCAAATTACTCCCAACACCATTATTCAGGGAATTACCTAACAAAAGAAAAAGTATGACAATCCACTTTCTTTGCAAGAAATGAAGGATTTTCGAAGAGAAATCGCCAATAGTTAAAGATGACAGATTCATCATGAATTAAAAAACATTTCCAAAAGATGCAAGGCCTGCTCACAGCAGGATGTCAGCACTTCTGGAATCTCTCATGAAATAACACTAAGTTGTAATGTGGGGAGGGGACTCTAAATTCTCAGCAGGTACAGAGTGAATATGTGATAATAAACTCAAACATCATTGTGATCTTCAAGGATGTGATGCCTTTACCCAATAGATGAATGCAGTGCCTCAAAAATGTTGGTACCCATCTACTAAAATAAACAGCACAGCACCCCAAGAGACCACAACCTTGATAGGCACTGAAGAAAGAACTTCAAACCTGAAATAATCCCAGTTTCTTCTAAGACTTATACAAAACACAAAAGTACACAGTGTAGCCAAGATGCAAAATCTTTTGTTGCTAAAATAAATGGCACAATAGTTACTGTTGATCTTTAGCAGGGGGGAGAAACTGGTTTTGGGGAAGGGGAAGCAAGCAATCGCGACATCTTACCGTAGTGCACGTCATACTCGTCAAGAACGACAACTACAATATCTACTATTAATCATAACAGATGTCGCACAAAGTCTGTAGACGTTACCATACCACGTGACATTTTGGACCAATCACAAAGAAGCGCCAACCTTTCATTGTGACCTGTTTGTAACGGCTCGTGCCTCCAATAGATTGGTGCAAGAATAATTTGAATTGATTATTTATTCTGTTTCGTCTGTGGATTTTGCTTTCAGCGTCTAGATAGTATCGTAGTGTGTTGATTACATCGTGTGTTATGTATTCTCCAGCACAGATTACTACAGATTCTCCAGCGTCTGTGGTTGTAACGGCTCGTGCCTCCAATAGATTGGTGCAAGAATAATTTGAGTTTATTATTTATTGTCTTTCGTCTGTGGATTTTGCTTTCAGCATCTAGATAGTATCGTTGTGTGTTGATTACGTCGTGTGTTATGTATTCTCCAGCACAGATTACTACAGATTCTCCAGCGTCTGTGGAACGGTAAGATTTGAATTTATGAAAGCTTAGCTTAATCCTACATGATGGGCCGTGTAATTTTGAGATGTACGTACTGTATCGCGTTGTATACTGTTTCTTTCAGCAAAATGGCCAGGCGGAACAAGTGCCACGCGGCAAGAAGTACATCGACGCACAAAGACGGTGTACGATTCTTCAGATTTCCTACGAATCCGATACGGTATGTCACATGCAGTATCGTAATATAAGCAGATCTCATTTAATATAGTACGTATGTGTAAAAAGGAAATGTGAAAATGTCAATTGCAGTCCAGTGGACTGTGCAGGGTTACACGGCGTTACAATAAAGAAGACCAGTCACATGTGCACTGTGCATTCCTAATAGGAAATGTGTAAGTCATTAATACTAGGAGAATGCAATTTAAATGTATCCATTAACATTAAATGCCCAAACATATGTAATGTAATGTACTTTCATTTGTTCTTTCCAGAGCCAAAGTATGGGCGGAGAACGTCGGGCAGCCATGCAGTATCGACTCTGCAAAAATGCTGTACAAATATTTTTTTGTGCAGCAAACATTTTGCAGAGAGCGATTTCTGCACTTCTGAAAGGGTACGCCTGAACAAAGTGGCAGTTCCACATGGCTCAGATTCATTTTCACATTCAATCCCATAACCTTCGGAATCTTCCCTTCTCTGAACTCTTTTGCCCACAAATTTAACCCCTGAAGATAACCTCCATGTCCTACCACCCACCAGAACCTATGGCAAGGCGTCTGTGTCCTCTACTAAAACTCCTATGCCTGTCCATGCAGACAGTCCTTCAACTTCTCATCAAATCCCTGGGTTCCAAACACCACCACCAGCAGGCAGAACTTTAGCAGTGAAAGAAACCTCTTGTTCCTTGAGTCCTGTAAATCCTAATGCTTGTGATGGAGAACTCAGATGTATCAATCATCAAAGTTCTTCCTCAAAGCCTAGAGCAAGGCATTCTCTACTAAAAGAACTTAATTTGGCAACAGTTGCAGAATTGACACCTAGAAAAAGGAAAATGTATCAACACATTCGGAAGCAGGGAGTGCACTATGTAAATTGAAAAAGCAATGCAAGGCAAAAAAGTTGAAAGATGTCTGTGATCTGGATAGGGATCCAGTCATGCAGAAGCTTGCATCTTCTTTGTCTGTAGAGGCTGCCAGGTTATTGGCAGGAGTTATTCGGAACAGTAGGCAGAAGCCCAAAGGCAGGAGGTGGAATTTTGAAGGCAAAGTGTTGGCTCTGGCACTACTGAAACGCAGTCCCAAATCCTACATCCTTCTGCAGACGCTCTTCCCCCTTCCATCTAGACAAACATTGCAGTCTGTCCTTAATACTGTTCACTTCGCGGCAGGCATTAATGCCCATCTGTTTGGTGCACTCAAACACTCTGCGCAGACAATGTCTGATAAACATCGTTATTGTATTCTGATGTTTGATGAAATGTCAATCAGAGAAAACTTGTGCTTTAAGCAGAAATTGGGCTGCATAGAGGGTTTTGAGGACTTTGGAAGCCAGGGCAGGACAAGCAACATTACAAATCATGCTCTGGTTTTCATGGTCAGTTGCCTGCATCAAAAGTGGAAGCAACCAGTGGCTTACTACTTTAGTCGCAGAAGCACTAAGGCTGAGATGCTTGTGCAATTTTTGAAGGAGGTTCTTGACGCTTGTCAGAATGCTGGACTGCAAGTTGTTGCCACTGTCTGTGACATGGGTGCCAACAATGTCAAGGCCTTGAAATTGTTGTGTGCTTCTGAAACAGAAGCATTCTTCAAGTTTCATAATAAAGAAATTGCGATAGTATTTGATCCTCCACACCTCCTGAAATGTACCTGAAACCTATTCCATAAGTATGATGTGCAGTTGAAGTCTGAGCCTCTGGACAATCAGCTTCCTGTTATAGGTAAGTGGGAACACATTTTGAATGTGTACAAGTTTGACAAACCGCATCCACTCCGACAACTGTATAAGCTTACAGACACACACCTGAACCCTGTGGGGCAGAATGCAATGAAGGTGAAGCTAGCTGCACAAGTGTTCAGCCACACTGTAGCAGCAAGTCTGTATAGCCTTGTATGTGCAGGTAAGAAATGTTTCGCTGCATTCTGTTATTTGTAATGCACTGTTTTTAAGGCATTGGTTAAATGAAGACAATTTTTCAACTCCTTGTCCCCAAAATGTACTTGTGATCAGCCCAAAAAAAAAATTTTTCTCCCAGTTTCTGTGTACTGAATACTATGTTATTGTAATATTCATATAACAATGAATTCTGTTACAAGGCCCTTGCTTTATTTTCTTACTGATTCTATCAGGAATGTTCAGCAGCACATACCTGGCTACTGCCACCTTCATTGAGGAAGTTGATAAACTGTTCGATAGTTTCAACGGTGTGTCTGGTGCTGACACAGGGAAGGCACTGCGGGGCCCACTTAGCGATAAGAGTCCTCATATAGGTCACTGGACCAAGGCAAGTATGAGGGTAAGCAGCTGGATCTTTCTCAAGGATGGCAAACCTGCCTTCAAACGACCACCTCCATCACAGACTGGGTGGCTCATTGACATTGTAGCTGCCCAGCATGTGTGGAGGACCTTGAAAGCTGCGGGGTTTGCCTATCTTGAGACCCGAAGGCTGAATCAAGATCCCCTTGAGAACACATTTGGTGCTATTTGTTTGCACTGTGGGTCAAACAATAACCCAACTGTGGGACAGTTTGTAGATGTCCTGAAAACTAGCATCATCAATGGCCTTGCATTTAGAGGACTACGTGGCACTAACTGCGAGGAAGATGGTGTTAGTCTCCTGGACAACCTACATTCGTTACTCAGGGGACCTGATGCTTCTACACCTGATCCTTCCACAAGTCACATTGGGGAAACCCATGATAATGTTGATGACAGTTTTCTTGTTGCGAAGCAAGTACAACAGGAAGTGAGAGCTGCTGTACGTGCTGGTAACATGAAAATGTCAGTAGCATATGTCAGTGGTTTCATTGCCAAAAAGCTGCTTCATGTTGTCAACTGTGATGCATGCAAGGCATGTCTGACATCTCAAGTGATGTTATCACACAATGCCTTCATATATTTCAAAGAGTACAGTGATACAAAACAGTCTCTCACCTACCCTTCTGAGAAGCTGGTAGAAACTGTAGGAACATCTGTCACTCTTCTGGAGGATATGATGGCAGATGTGGCTCACTTCAGTTCAGTTGAACAGCATGTCACAGCTGCCATCGAGAGCAAGGTTGACTTTGACTGGATCAGGTCCGCTGGTTGTTCACTTCATTACCAAGAATTGGTGGATGGCATTGCTGTTGGTGTCGCCAGAATTGCCATTCCTTGGTGGTGTAAGCGAACAAATCGGTTGTTAAGTGAAGCAGTCAGGCAGAGGGCAACTAAGAGAAAGATGAAGATTCTGTCACATCAGTAGGTCTGTAATAAATTAATGCCTCTTAACTTTTGCCTACTAAGTGAGGTGGTACACAGCAGCTGTGTGACCTCTCAATGAACAGTTCTGGTCTCCTGCACGTATCAAGTTTGTTCTGTCACGTGAAACAGACCATGCAGTCTGAAAGTGTGTGGCTACCACTGATGTGAGCATCGTTAGACATTACATCACTTGGAGAATGTGACATCTATGAGAAGCTTGTGTAGACCGGCAGTGGAAGAAGCCCTAATTTACATTGACCTACATATGTCTCAGAATTCCTCTATACAGTTTGTCATGTTGGCAAGAGTACATCGCAACTGAGAATTCTGTATGAACCTCTTCTATCTCGCACACATTATTGTTCATACTTTTACATGTATAGGTAAAAATTAACTGGCATTACTTTTTACAGACTATTGCTATGTTCAGGTTACCCACTTCAGCTGGTGTCTGTATATATTGTGTATATTATGAAAATTAATGATATTGTATTCAAGAATTTTTAATTTATACTTGATTGTTTAAATATCTATGGTATTATATTATGTGTATCTGTGTGTGTATGTGTATATTATATATATATAATTTCTTTTTTATTTTTATACATACATTCTAAGCATTATAATTTTAACTGAAAATAATTCTATATTTATTCATGATGATTTTATTGTATTATCTTTTATTATATTTATTGACTTGATTCTGGAGAAGATTTGAACATGATAATTATGTGACACATAATGGTTGTGGATCTGCTTGAAGATGAAATAAATTGCATTGAATTGAACTGAATATACACTGTTTGATGTTATACATCAATCACTTTTTTCATTCATCCTGTAGATGAATATACAGTGATATGGGATGTGAATCTGTATTATACATAACAAAAGTACAGCTGTGTTTATTGTATAATCTTATTGTATATACAACATATACCTTTGCTTGTATAGTCATAATAGATAGATAGATTGATTGATTGATTGATAGATAGATATAATAAAGACTATTTCTTGTGTTACATGTATGTACATGTTTATTTACAGTGCAGTTAGACTTTTGTATTACTTATAAGATTGTCTTTTGAATGTATAACAAATACACTGTTAATATGTTTAGATGACTGAAACTCTTTCTACACGATTCTAAATGTTTTAACCCTGCAGTATACCTTACTGCCCTTTTTTGAAGAATAAAAAATTTTTAGTTTCTTTATATCTTGTCCTACATTCAATATTGATGTGTTAGAAGTGGAAGTTAAAAGTGTGAACATTAACATACTCTCTAGCTGAGTAGATTTCAGTGCAGGGATAATAAATACATATGAATGAAATACCTATGATATGACCTATTCTACAGGACATTATTTCATGATGCTGCTGCTGAAACATGTCAAGTGAAAATTATCTGACAGTGGCGAAAGGGGGGGGGGGGTGTTGAGGGCCGAGTAGTAGTCAACCTTACCGATTGGGATATTGCTACCGATTGCTACTAACACCTTGTGGTACTTAGTCGCGCGCATCTGTCATTTTCAAGTGTTGGGTCATGATATTCATGACGTAATAAGTAAAACTACATTATATTCATTTCACACTGTTATCACCGTGCATTTCAATGAATAAAATTAATTAAATAGACCAACAAATGCACTATTTAACTACTTTAATTTGCGTACCTAGGCGAATCAAAATTCGCGGTATGAATTCAGAAGAATCAGTAGATGTCACTTCAAAACCATGCTGCAGTGTTACCAAATGCGGGAGATTTGCTTAATCTAGGGAATTTAAATCTTAGCTTAGTGAACAAATGTATTTCCGATTTGGAACTTTGTCACTGGTCTACATTTGTGTGTGCGCCAAGTGTATCTTACATTCAGGGCCTTTACAGCGTAATGTTACTTATTTAGTAAGCTGTAAGCTGACGAATTGAGATGTTCGTGTATCTGGTTAGCGACTTTCCTGACGACGTGTTGGCTACCCTTACGCAGCCAGCGTCACCCAGAGCTGTCACGGCTGTCGGCACACTGATTCATAAAGCGTACTGCTCGCCCCATCTAGCGGCGGCAGGCCATACCACAACCGGTTCGCGCGTGGAATTCAAATTCCCCGAACTTTTGGTTAGCACATCGTATGACATGCTCCTTATTCATGAGCACAGCATGTTCCAATAATTTCTAGCATGATTTAAAAACCAGCTATCCTCTCTTGGATGGTTCACATGTTGCTAACTGGTTATACTAATTTTTAACATGATGTACATAACTTAACTACAGTGTAACAGCAGTATTTCCATGCTTTTTGTGTGGTAAAATAATGGTGAACTATGTCAGGGAGAAGTTACAAATTACTGTGTTGTCATGGAAATTAAAAACATAACTTGTCTTTGGTAATGCATGAGTTTGTATGGTCTAATCAGGCTGGTGGCTGCACTCAAAGTAACTGATATCACAGCACAGTACATAGCGCTGATATAGTGACAATCCAAAGTAACTGATGTCACAGTACTGTACATACTGGTGAAACAGTGACAACCTACATTTCCACACCTGCAGAATATGGTAATATGTTACAGAAGAAGAAAACTTAGCTGTCTTCTGACAGTATGTTTAAATTATCTGCACCGACTGATGGTTGAATCCAGTATGCATGTAGCAAGTACTGGTAAGACAATCCCAAACCCAAATTCAATCACTAACTGGCTCCCAACTTGACACTAGAGGAGATGGAACAACAGCATGGTGAATAGTGCAGTGACACCAGGTAATGTACTATGTGGCAAAATGACAGAAATAAGTTTAACCTTTGCTTTGTTTCTGTCTTGTGATGCAGATTGCACTACGCTATGCATCCCCAAAAAGTGTCCTGGCAGCTGCTGTCTCCCATGCATACACTGACTGCCAAACATACGTTTCAGAGAATACAGAAATGAATGTACTTGTTATAGTAAAAGTTCTGAGAAAGTATACTGTAAAAGAAGTGGATTTTGTGATAACATAATTAAATGGGTGGTGTGTAAGAAAATTCTTTGCTACAACAAATACTCATTAGAGGTCAATGTAGTACTAAATGTTCCCTCAACAAGACATTCATTCCTCTAAACAGTAGCATCTGTTCAATTATTCGTGTACGTGGGTCAGTTCAGTAGTCACAATTTATTTTAAAAATTTAACATATATATAGTAGGACAGGTAACCCTCAGGTGTGTTAAGAAATGTCAGAGCATTGCAAAATATTTGGCTTTTAGGTCAGCTGTATGATACTAAATTATTAAGAAACAGCTTGTAGCACTGGGATTGGCACAAAAAGGTTTCAAGTTTGCATATCATTATTATTTTGGATGATGTTCCACAGCAGCTGTCACAGATGCATTACTGCATACAAAGCCTGCATCTGTCAGGAATTTAAAGAGTCCACTTTTTCCCTGCACTTCAACTTACCTTATTTCATCCCCTCCAAAATCCAACCTCTGGCGTCCTCGTCGCGGAGGGGAGTAACGTATATAGGCAGCTAACAGGGGCAATGGTTCACCCAAGCCAAGGTGTGAGGCATCGTGCCGCGGGCTGCATGGCACTGGGGTGGTTAGCAGTGGTGTTAACAATCCCCTTGGTGCACTAGGCAGCACCCTGTTGTACTTATGCCTTCCACTCGTAAGGGGCTCTGCGGGTGGTGACTATTATTTCCCCATTACTTGTGGGAGTCTTGTGGAGAAAACACGAAATAAGAAACCTATCAAAAGCAGGGACGTTGTGGTACAGAAAGACCTGCCTAGTTGTGCTTAACAGGGGGCTAGCCAGTCTGGAAAATAACCCCAGGGAGCTGGTATTCCCAGCAAACCTAGGGATATTGAGCATCTGACAAAAGTCAAGGACAAATAGACACAAGATGTCCCAAAAATGTAAATTTATTCAAATTAATCTGTACCATAGCAAGGCTGGGTGGCGACACTCCTTTGCCGAAAACTTGCTACAGGGGAAATAGATATAACACTTATTCAGGAAACCTGGGTTTATGGGGACCGAATAAGGGGGTAACACAACATAAAAGGACATTGTTTTCTGCTGGACCCAGTATTGCTCCTGGATCTTGCATTTTTGTCAGGAACACATTTCATGCTTTTCCACTGTCAGAGCTCTGTTCTAGGGATGTGACAATGGTGAGGGTTACTTACATTAGAGGAGGGAGCATGACAGAACTTACTGTTACCTCAGCATACTTCCCCTATGAATCAGATGAACCACCCTCGTCAAAGGGGCTAAGAGAAGTTGTTGACTACTGCAGTAAGAATAAATTGCAGCTCATCGTTGTATGTGATGCCAATGGACACCACATTATATGGGAGAGCACGGACATCAATCTATGAGGAGAATGCCAAATGGAATATTTGGTTAGTACAAATCTCGATATTCTTCACAAAGGTAACAAGCCTACTTTTGTAATCAGTAATAGGAAGGAGGTTATAGATTTGATACTAGACACTGACAAGATAGGGGACCTAGTGACTAATTGGCTCACATATTGCAACCCCAAGAGAACCAATTGGGAATCCTATTGGGAAGACCTACAGGTAAATCTAGGGGTTGTACCAAGAGTTATAGACTTGGTGCGGGATGTAGAGCTGGCTATTGACACGTTGCAACAGGCCATCCTCTCGTCCTATCACCAAAACTGTCCAGCCAGGGTGGCTCTCTCACCAAGGAGGGCTCCTTGGTGGAACAAATTGTTGAGCTGCCTTAAAGCTTCAACAAGACAGCTCTTTAATCAAGCTAAAAGGACAGGTGACTGGGAATCATATAAGATGGCCCTCCACATGTTACAACAAAGAGATTAAAAAGCCAAACAGTCCTCTTGGAGGGACTACTGTCAGGGGATCGAGGATGTACCTGACAGGTCCAGATTCATGAGGATCATGGCCAGTCAGTCGGCCAACAGGGTGGAATCTAAACTACTTGATGGCCGATACACACAATCTGGAAAAGAGACCCTGAGGGAACTATACAGAGTTCATTTTCCAGGGTCTGCTGAAGAAGAAGTAACCTCGGAAGGACAGGGGCAGCCAAACCTGAGAGCATTTGCTGCTTACAGGGAGAAGTGGTAACTGTCTAAAAAGGTCATTGATCAGTCTAAACTAAGATGGACGATTAACACAATCAAACCATTTAAATTGGCAGGGACTGGTGGAATTGTAACTGCTCTCTTGCAACAAGGAGTCAAACACGTAACGACTCATCTGTGCCGTATCTTTAGAGCCTGACTAGCAAGAGGGTATATACCCAAAGCTTGGAGGCAGGTCAAGGTGACATTTATCCCTAAACCTGGTAAGGCCAGCTACACCGGGGCTAAGGCATATCATTCTTCATGCTGAAAATGATGGAAAAATTGGTGGACAGGCATATTAGGGATGAGATTTTGGGGATACGTCCCCTACATCAATATCAATTTGCCTATCAACCAGGGAAGTACACTGAAACTGCACTGCATCATGTGATCACACATACAGACAAAGCAGTGGAAAACAGGTAAGTTACACTTGGAGCTTTCCTAGATATTGAGGGAGCTTTTGATAGCACCTCATTTTACATCATAAGAAAGGCTACCAAATGGCATGGGCTTGAAGACACAATCTGTCAGTGGATCAGATCCATGCTGGGTAGCAGGAGAATCACAGCCATGCTTGCAGGAGAAACTCTGGAGGGGTCTGTGGCCAGGGGCTGTCTGCAGGGGGGCATTCTATCGCCTCTTCTGTGGAGCCTGGTTGTGGATGAACTCATATAAGGACTCAGTGGGAATGGCTATTATACACTGGGATATGCAGATGACATTGCTATCCTTATCCACGGAAAATTCCCAAAACACTGTATCAGAGCTTCTACAGAAGGCTTTGAGTATGGTACAACAGTGGTGTCATAGGACACAGCTGTCTATCAATTCACAAAAAATGGTGATAGTGCCATTCACCTGGAAGAGAGATTTAAGGGGCCTAAAGGAACCAACCATCTCTGGACACACTTTGCAGCTGACTACCGAGGTCAAATACCTTGGAATTATTCTGGACAAAGGAGTGACAGGGAAGGCACAGCTGAAAAATGTGATGAATAAGGCCTGCAGGGCTTTTTGGACCTGTAAGGGCACATATGGTAAAACCTGGTGTCTGAAACCCAGGGTGGTGCACTGGATCTACACCATGGTGATGAGAACCGTATTGACCTACAGCTCCACGGTTTGGTGGCCGAGGGTCAGATACAATGTCAGCAGGACAGAGCTCAGTAAGATACAGAGAGTAGCCTGTCTGGCTATTACAGGGGCGATGAAGATGACCTTAACAGCTACAATGGAGGCCCTCCTGGGACTTCCTCCTCTTCATGTGATGATTGAGGTGGAGGCCCAGGCAGGGATCTACAGGCTAATGTGTAATGAACAGTGGTAACCTAAATCCATGAACTTTGGTCACACCAAAAAATCTTGGGATATGGAGCACGAACCCATCCTACAGATGGGGTCTGACAGGATGCTTCTGAGATATGCATACCACAAGCCATTCACAGCCAAGTTCCCTGACAAGTGTGAATGGCAGAACGGGTTCAACCCAGACAACAAACGAGGCATGGTCTGGTACACAGATGGGTCCAAGACCAATAAAGGCACTGGTGCTGGTATCTATAGGTGGGGCTCAAGAAAGGGGCAAAACTTCAGTCTTGGGCTCCGCACCACGGTATTCCAGGCTGAAATATATGCCATTAAGGCTTGTATAATGGAGAATATAGAAAAGGGCTACACAGGTAGGAACATCTGTATTCTTTCTGACAGTCAGGCAGCTTCCAGATAAATTCCAAATTAGTCTGGGACTGCCATCAATCCTTGGTGAAACTGGCAGAACATAACAGGATCCAACTGGTATGGGTGCCAGGACATATGGGAATTGATGGAAATGAAATAGCTGATCAGTTAGCCAGACAAGTCTCCTCACATCCACGCTTAGGACCTGAGCTGCACTTGGTATATATGCAAAGGTTGTCAGGGGGGGTGATCAGGGACTGGACGAGTAGGAAACACGAGGAGCATTGGCAGTCCATACATGGACAAAGGCAGGCTAAGGACTTTCTTAAAAAACCCTCTACAAAAAAAGCTGGTGAATTGCTCAATCTCAGCAGAACCCAGTTAAGAATAATGACAGGGTTGTTAACAGGACACTGTCATTTAAAAGGACACCTGTTTAAACTGGGGCTTGTAAACAACCCCGAGTGTAATAGATGCACGCAGGCATCTTAAATAGCCTCACAAGCACTTTGTGACTGTGAAGCTTTGGCCACACTAAGATTCAGACACCTGGGTGTCATTTTATGAAACCAGGTGACTTTGCAGACATCTCCGTCAGTAAGATACTGCACAAAAGATTGATAATGGTCGAAATGCATGAGTCACTGTGGTGCCCGCCCTTCTGTATTCTATTCTATTCTACCTTATTTCAAAGAAAAGTCTTTAAGTCCTGGCCGCCAGATTCTAAGCAGACCTTGGCACATTCTGCAAATATTTCTCAAAACACAATGGAGCTCTTTTCTCAAAATATTAGTACTGGCATACCCATATAAACTTTACTTTTCTGTTCCCCCACCCCCCACACACTATAAGTGATCATATGGATTCAAATCTGGAGATCTAGCAGGCCACAATCAGTGACTTATCAGCCATTCACCTAATATCTCTTCTAGTGCAATCACTGAGAAATTTGCTATGTGGGCTATGACATTATCCTGAAACAAAACATTTTCTCTATTTCTGTTAATTCCCTGAAGATTTGTGTTAGAATTAATATGCAACAGTTTGCATTTACTGCCTCTTGGAAATGCATGAGCCCCCTGATTTTGCACACACTCACCACACACCTGAGACTCCACATTCAAGGTAATGCAAAGGAAATTCATGAACTGCATGAGAATTCAACAAACACCAGCATCTGTACCTCACAAAAGTATTGCAAATGACACTGCTTGTTCAACTGAATGTATATTTCTCATGCACACTAAAGCATCTGCTTTCTACAACTCATGAGACATGTTTGCCTGTATCATGTTTCAGCACAATAACATGGAGAAGGTTCCGGTTATCATGCCTACAAAAGCTGACAGACTCTTATTTTCCTGTGCTCAGGGAGATGATAAATCTAACTCTCTGCAGCAGATAAAAGATAAGATCACAGAATACATTGTATTATGATATATGTTGAGGCAATACTTCTTAATTTGTTTTAACTACCTGGAATAATAGCTATTATGTAATTTCTTGTAACTTTTGCTGAATGAGCAAAATGCACAACAAGCAATGCCTGAAACAGTTCTTGCCTTTTCCATCATAAATTGAGCTGATGTTTCAACATGTCCATTAGGTCTTCTATGAGGATTATATAAAAACACACTACTTGCATTAAAACTGCACTGTACAGCAATAAAAATCTGGCTCACGTTTTGAAAAGAGTTATAAAAAATCATCTCCAAATATTCAATAACAAAGGTACTTCCAACACTCTTACCTCCTTCTAACTCTATATTTATGCATATACTGGACAGCAGAAAAGAATGTTCATACTGTCTTCTGGGATGTGATGTTGTGTAGTCTTGCAGATATTTACTAACATTTTGGATTAACTTACTGTCTCCATCTTCAGTAAATGGAAGCTGTATGCTCCTCTGAAAAGTCAGTAAATTTATTAAATAAAAGATGTGATCAGAAGTTTCTGGATATTTTTTTCAATGATAACAGCATTTAAAGGCTATTACATGCTGTCCCCTTGGAACTTCATACAGCAATTCCAGCAACTGCACCACTGTTGAAAGCATTTGCTCATGTCCTTTGTTCAAAACTCTAAAATTGTAGCTTGTAGCTGTTCTTGCATCATGCAGATCTCATGAAATATCCTTCCTTTCAGTGCAAATTTGATTTTCAGAAAAAGGAAAAAGTCACATAGTGCTACATATGGGGACTATGATGGGTGCAGGACAAGTTGTGCCCTTACTGGCCAGAAATTCCTGTACAAACAAAGCACAGCAAGGAGGAGCAATGTTGTGGTGCAGAAATCAATCTCCAGTGTGCCAATTCCTAGGTCATTTTCACTGCACATCTTCCCATAGATGTCATAGAATGACTGTGTAGAAATGTTTCACTGTTGGTCCCTGTTTGTTCTCTGTAAGTTTCAGTGGTAGAAGGACATCCTGAAAGTTCAGAATCCTTGACACATTACACACCGTATGTAGTACTTTTTACCATTATAGATAGCAAACAAGGGAACAAAACATCAAAATCATCCCTGATGCACGTTACTCCACTTCTGAACTTTGACAACCAATCACTTTCTTCCATTGTGCTCACTGTTTCCCCTACCAAAACAAGTTTTAACACCTCAAAGGTTTCCATAGCAGTTTTGCCTACTCTGAAGCAGACAGTGATGTACAAATACTGTTCATTGAAGTCTGTCAATCTCCAAAGCAGCAGAAATTGCAGAGGGCACAACACAAAGTCACAATGCACAGTGACTCATGCTAGAACTTTGAAATCAACAGCAAATGACTCTACACAACCACTCTACCACCACAGCAGATGAGTTCTGTACCAAGTGCAGTACTGCAGTAGTGTAATATTATGGCCTGTCCAGAAGTTTCTGATCACACTTTATACATGATGTCACAACTCCAAAGATTCTAATCTTAACAGTCACTGCCTCCAGAACCTGAACTCTTGCTAAAATATCTTTCTTCCTACATCATCACTAAATCACAAGAATCTTTACAATTAGTGTCCAACATAATAGTGAACAACACATCCCTTCTTAACCATTTATTGTTATGAGTATTACTAAGGTTTATAATTAAATAAAAACTTTTCAGAATATCTTGCCCAAGGACTGTTCTTGTCTACTGCAGGTTTAAGTGTCTTCCGTAAAAAAAAAAAATGCTGATCACAAACAGATCAAGTTCTCTGCTGGAGGTCAGCAGCTCATATGCAAGCTGCATGCTCCAATATCTGATTTGTAAGGCATTACATAACAGTCACAAGAGGCCATCACACTGGCAGTCTCACAACTCCTTGATCATATGTTACATGATGAAGATCCAGTAATCACAATCCACAGCAGTCCATTTCATAGGAATCTTCATGATGCACTGTATAACACAGCTACAGGAACACCATGCTTGAAAATCTTTCACAATACTTTATGTAGTAAGGCTAAGTATAAATTTATGATGCACCACAACTGTTGGCTGCACCTATGGAACATGTTTTCACCAATTAGGCCGTAATATTAAACAGATGCAGCAAGTTTCATGATGTTTTTTGTGGAGAGGATACAGTCCTATCCAAACCCAGAGCCTGCTTCAACAGACGAACAACATTCTTCGCTTCTGCATGTTCATTTTCTGAAACAAAACGTACTTATTACATTGTCATGCATTGCTACAGAAATACCAAGTAGAAAGTGGGTCTGTATTGATAGTTTTTTGGGGGGAGGGAAGAATGGGGAGGAAGGAAAGTCTGCACTAATAATAAAATACTAGAAATAAGGCTCTTCAGCAATGTTTGTTGTTTCATACATACTATGTATGAAGCAGTGCCATGGCACATTCCAAAAATACACACAGTACAGCAGAATCTCAGCTGATAGATGCTGCCATATGTAAACTATTCTCCCATCAGTTAAATAAAAGTGACAGTTCCTACTTGTGGATATGAAGTAAAATGCCTGAAGAATGTAAGAAAATTATACTGACAACAACACAAAAGCTTGAGTTAAGTGAAAAATTTGAGGAAGTGAAATCAGTGACAACATTAGCCAAAGATTATGAGACAGAGATACAAACCATACATGACACAAAGAACAATAAAATTAACTTAATAAAATTTGTAAGAAACTATGATAGTGATGTTGGGCTTTCCAACTGCAAGCATATGAAAATGTCTTCATACGTGGTGTGATCACATAGTTTGTAGACTGACTGCAAGATGACACTAGTGCTGACAGCACAAACTTCTGCCACTAGGTGTAGATAGTTTGCTGAATCATTTCTTCTTTGGAATAAGGCTATACACATGTGGTTGTTGAGTAATGTCTTGTTAAGTACAATCAGGTACTGTTCCATTTGTGATTTTGGCATACCTAGCAAATGGCTGATTTGATCGAGTGGTGCGACTACATCAAATTTTGCTTCGAACTGGGGAAAAATGCTATGGAAACTTTTGAAATGTTGAAAGTAACTTTTGGAGGGCAGAAAATGTGAATAACACAAGTTTTTGGGTGGTTTTAGAAGTTCAAAAGCAGTGAGACTTCTGCTGAAGATTCTGAATGCTCAAGACTATTTGAGGTTTCATTACAATAGAAATGTCCACTCCTAAGGGTAATTTTGCTTACTAACATTCCCATGAGGGTTTATGAATCATACAGGAAATATTTAGACCCTAACCTAGCCACTGTACTAACTACACTATTCTGGCTCCAAAAATATCTAAAGACTCTTCAAAATCATCTCTACTTATCTCCTCAACCCTTTCCTAAATCCCGACCACCCTAGCCTCATCTTATCTTGATACTGCCATTAAAAATATTGGTCAATAATGACAGGGGTATTATTACAAAATGTTGTGTGACCCACTTTTCCAGTATAGTGTCAAGACAGTCTCCAGACATGCAGTTTCATGCAGTCTGGTGCAGTATAGCTTGAAGTGAGGAACAACACACAACCCCACACTGTACTGTGGACATACGAAGTTCCACCTGCATTTCATTTTTCACTAACACATGGCACAAAACTCTTTTTCTTTCTAACAGCCACTGTTTATCGCCATTCATCAGGTCTAGAAAGATGGCAGATACAGATCTGTCTTTCGCTATGGGGTTGTTTGAGGTCAAAGCACTCCTCGCCCTCTTGTATTAGGTCCCAAACTAATAACAGTCAATAACTCTACTACCCATATGACCTGAATCCTTAACATCAACCCTGTGAAAACCTCAAATCTCGCATAAGTATGAAATGTTGGAATAGCAATTCTAAATTATTGGATGCGAGTGTCATGCAACTGTTTTGATGAGAAAGGTCCAAGATTATAAACACAGCTTCTTCATCCACTTCCAGGTCCATTTCAATTACAGTGTCTTTCTTAAATTCTTAGACATGACTTCCCAATTCAGTCTGACACTACCATAGCAATGTGTTGTCTTAGTATGTTAATTGCCAAATACATCCAGAGACGAGAAAACCTTTCTGTCCCACATTTTCAGTTCTTAATGTAACTACGGCAACAGATATGAGTAGCTGCCATTGAAGCAGTTGCATGTTCCCTGTGCTTGCATACAAAACCTGATTGTAAGTATATTCCACAGAATCACAAAACTTGCAGATTCTTATTACATACCATTCACATATTTTGTACATACTGTTTGAAAACAACAATAATTTCATCAGCTGCTACATGTCTGAATGAACTTCAGGTTCTTTCAGAACTTAGTACACAGGTAAATGAATCCATTCTTAACAGTCTACTTCTTATTTGAACTTTATACCTAACAACTGTATTAATAACAACTTATTATGGGAGCAGCTGCAGAACTGGGCATTGGCAGTGAGTAAAACTGAGAAGCTTAGTGTAGGAATTTTAAACAGTGTTTCATGAGTGAGATTTCAGGCTTCCACTACAGTGATGTTGAGGTCTTGCTCTTGTGGGATGTTATGCCACATTCACATCCCTGAAGAGCAAAGGCCTCAGTGATTCATAACTTGTACTCTTCAACTCATTAATCAGAATTACATGGAGAATGAGATTACAGGAAAATGTAGCATATAGCAGGAGAAATAATACATATAAAATTTAGGTCAGAAAAGCTCAAAGAAAGAGATAATATGAAACACCTGAACATGGATGGACAGATAACACTAAAATGAATCTTAGTGAAATAGGATGTGTAGCTATGGAATGAATTAAAGTGGGTCAGGCTTCTATAAACCAGGTGAAACTGACTAAGGGAATTAGCCTATGGTGAGAGGTGCACTGGAGAACACTGGCACTAGTTTCAAACATTAAAATCTATTTACTTACCTTCTGGATTGCTAATTTCACGCTCCAAATTAAGCTTTTCTTGTGCTACTTGGTGGATTCCCTCTTCAATAGTGCCTTCACTTAGTAACCGCATTACTGCAACACTCCTATTGCAAAGATCACAATGTGAAAAATTCCAGTAGCTCTGAACCAGTAAAAGATCAAACTCAAATATTGGTAAAGGGAAAATTACATTTAGGAAACAACAATGATGATGATGATGATGATAACCACCACCACAACCGCTGCTGCTGCTGCCACCATCACCATCACCACCACCACCACCACCACCACCACAACTAGTTTGTCTTGAATTCTTTCAGTAATACTTCAAACAAAACAAAACATAATATGCAAATACTTGCAGTAAATGTATCACTAGATTAAAGATGCCTGTCACGTGATGGTATGTTAAGTTACACTGGAAATATGCCAGGACTAACATATACCATATGATCAAGTGTGTGTTAAGAGGGCTACATGCAGTAACTAAGACACTACTAACAATATCATGCCATACTACAACACATCAAAAGTAACTGTGTGGCCAATGACTGACCTTGTCTGTCCAACCCGATGGCAACGATCCTCAGCCTGTTTGTCGTTATACGGATTGAAGTCTACATCATGTATAATTACTGTATCGGCTGCTGTAAGATTGATGCCCAGTCCACCAGCTCGAGTTGATAAGAGGAATGTAAATATTGACTCATCTGCATTGTAAGTGTCAATTAATTCCTGCCTGTAACAAAATACCATACTGAAGAAATATGGCATAAAAACATTTTTATAACTCTGTGATTCGGGGTTTCCACAGCACAGGTTCACGACACCCTAAAATCTCAAATCACACACATGGAGAGACTACTCTAATGTACTTTTCTTGGACTACCCTGAAGATGGAGGCAGCAAGCTCCCCAAAACACAGGTAACAAATTACCAACCAAGACTGTGTTATATCCCAGAAGACTATAATCTTCATTTTTTTACCCTCTAGTGCCAAACAACACATATGCTGCATTGCAAGGGATCAACCAATTATGGCTATTCTTATGCAGCCCTGTTGGAATTTTTTTCCTGATACCACTACACTCGGTAATTATGGTTCTGTCCAAAATATTAAATCTTGTGATTTATATTTTAAATTTTAACCCTTTGGTGCCAGAATTAAATTCTAGCACTGTCAGCCAATACGGTGCTTACCAGAACATAAACTCAGAACTTTAACTAACAGGAAAAGTTTTGTTTTTAGTTTTGATATTGAATCACATTTTTCTCTCCAGTCACTATCTAACAGTTCTGAAAGCAGTGTTGAACAGCATTCAACAACCACACCTAAACATGTAACAGTCTCAGAAGAGGTGAACAAACAATCTTGTAGTGAAGTCCTTCATAAGACAAACTTATTCCTAAAAGAGAATGGGAAAAAAATTAATGCCACTGTGAGATAACTAAATACAGGGGTATTCATTATCCATGGTTGATTTGGACCAGAAAGACACCACTTAAAGGGGTTAATGGGGACCACATTGGTGTGCACGACACCTTTTACAAATAAATATTAATGAAATGTGTGTGCAAAAAATGTGACAATGCTCATGAATGGCAACTCATCATGTCCTCTGCAGACCTAAATATTTTGAAATGACCAAAAAAATTGTTTCTATATGCTTTTCCTCCATTTCCAGCCATGAGTGGGTGCAACATATTTGACTTTTTTTTTAAACATCAACATATCAGACTGCGACGTATTACTGAAACATATGTGATGAACAGAGTGAGATATTTATTTCAAAAAAATTACAAACAATAAATTATTTGTTACAAAACTTAATGTTTACAGCAGATGTTCTGAGAATTATCATGAGTTTATCAGTGATTAACAACAAGCAGCTGCCAATGACAGTTTATAAATAACTGATATAAATAACGATCTACCAGAGACAGCAGCAAAGAACATAAATAGTGCACTGTTATATTTATTTTATGAACACTATGCACAGTTCCATTGTTGTTGTTGTTGCTGCTGCTATATTGTTATTATTATTATTATTATTATTATTATTAACACCATCATCATCACCATCGCCTTTATGCAGGGTATTTACAACTATTTACCTAAAACAAACCATGTTTCTATGGTATATGGTGTTGCAGCTACTCTGTAGTTACAATTTCCCACATTGAATGTTTTGTAGTTTTACATCAGTATTTTCTGAAGTACCATGAACAGAAGAGTGGGAGGAACTGCAAGACACTAAAACCATTTTGTGGTTGCAAATCCGTGCACCACTCATGTTGTACCCAGGATCATAAAGAATTTTTGTTTATAGTTTCTCAATAATTTGGCCCCATATATGCAGTGAAACATACTGAAATCATTTTCTTTTAGAAAATGGATGGACAATGGACGTGATCCTCAAAAATTCAGTCACTTTTTTTGTAATATTTCTCTGGCCCCTATATTCCTGGAAATAGATAACAGGGCTGCTTGATATGTTCACACAGGTGAGATATGGAAGCTTGTAGTTTGACTTCTGTGAAAGAAATGGACTTGTTATAACAAACACATGGTTCAAAAAACCTAAAAGAAGATTGTACACGTGGAAATCACCAGGAGATAGGAATCGATATCAGCTGGACTATGTACTAGTGAAACAGCGATTCAGGAACAGTGTGAAGGATGTGCAGACACTACCTGGAGCAGATATTGACTCTGACCACAATTTACTGGTTGCAAAGATCTGCACCAGATTGAAGAAGATCATGAGGTTCCACAAGAAAAAACCAAGATGGGATTTGGAGAAGCTATATGCTCAACGACAGGTAGTACACGATAGACTAGAAGAACAGCTTGGTGCAATCAAATGTGAAAGTGGGAATGTGGAAGTGCAGTGGAACAATATCAAGAAATGTGTGTTAGATACTATGAGTGGTTTGGTTGGAAAAGTCGAGAGGAGAGCAAGAAAGCCATGGATTACACAGGAGATGATCAGTAAAATGGATGAACGAAGGAAATGGAAGAATGTCAACAATGAAGAAGGAAGGAAGAACTACAGAAGACTGAGGAATGAATTGAAAAGAGCCACGGACAACGCCAAGAAGGAATATCTGGAGAGCATATGCGACGAGATCATAGAATTTCAAAGAATAGGACGTTATGATTTAATGTACATGAAGACAAAGGAACTAGGTTGGAAAGAAAACCATGGGATTCAAAATATTGGCATCGAAGACTCTCAAGGCAATATAATAATAAATCAGAGACGAGTATTGCAAATTTGGGAGAATTATATCACAGAGCTCTACGATCGAGCTAATCGACCAGAACATCTAGACGTCGAACCTGAAGATGAAGTAGATGAAGACGAGAAAGGCCCTTATATTTTGCAAAGTGAAGTGGAAAAAGCTATCAAGGAGATGAGGGATAAGAAGGCTACAGGAGATGATGATATACCTGGGGATGTACTCAAATTGTTGGGAGAAGGTGGTCTAAGGCTAATGACACAGATGATCAACAGCATGTATGTAACTGGAGAATGGCCCAGAGATTTTATTGAAGTTACAATGATTGCCTTAAAGAAGAAGCCCAAAGCTACAAAATGCAGCGACCATCGCACAATCAGCATCATCGCTCATGCAGCAAAGATAGTAGCGAGGATACTTAGAAGAAGGATTGAGAGGAAAATTGAAGATGCACTTGGAGAAGATCAGTTTGGATTTAGAAGAGGAAAAGGAACTAGGGATGCAATTGGGATGCTGAGAATAATATCAGAACGAACCTTGGTCATAGATGAGGAATTGTGTGCTTGCTTCATAGACTGGCAGAAGGCATTTGACCGTGTCAACTGGACCAAATTAATGCAAATCCTAAAAGGAATTGGGATAGACTGGCGCGAAAGAAGATTGATCAGCAAATTGTACATGGAACAGAGTGTCAAAATACGACTGGACCAAGGGGAGACGAGAAGTGTGAAGATTGGAAGAGGAGTTAGACAAGGTTGCTGCTTGTCACCGATTCTGTTCAACTTATACAGCGAGTACCTTACCAAGGAAGCTCTTGAAGGGTTTGGAGCTTCAAAATAGGAGGACAAGTAATTCGCACTGTGAAATATGCAGATGACCTTGTGCTACTGGCTAGGGAAGAAAAGGTGCTACAGGGCATGATTGATAGACTAAGTGAAATTGGAAGACGCTATGGAATGGAAATGAATGTGGGAAAAACTAAAGTAATGAAAATCTCAAGGCAACCATCCCCAATGAAAATTATGATAGATCAAAAACAATTGGAGAATGTGGAATATTTCAATTATTTGGGTAGCATGATAACAAGTGATGCAAGGTGTACACGTGAAATTAAATCCAGAATTGCCATGGCAAAAACAGCATTCAACAAGAAGAAAAATCTTTTCACCAGCAAACTGGAATTAAATTTAAGGAAGAAACTAGTAAAGTGCTACATTTGGAGCATAGCTTTGTATGGTGCTGAAACGTGGACACTTCGGAAAGTAGATCAGAAGTATCTGGAAAGTTTTGAAATGTGGTGCTGGAGAAGAATGGAGAAGATCAGTTGGACCGATCGTGTGAGAAATGAAGAAGTATTACACAGAGTCAAGGAGGAGAGGAATATACTACATACAATAAAAAGAAGAAAGGCTAACTGGATTGGTCACATCTTGCGTAGAAACTGTCTTCTGAAACACGTGATTGAAGGAAAGTTAGAAGGAAGGATAGAAATGACGGGACGACGAGGGAGAAGACGTAAGCAGCTACTGGATGACCTTAAGGAAAAGAAAAGATACTGGAAATTGAAAGAGGAATCACTAGATCACACCCTGTGGAGAACTCGCTTTGGAAGAGGCTACGGACCTGTCGTAAGACAGACTACAGAATGAATGAATGAGTTTTACTATTCCATGTACTGATGTCAACAGCTGACGGCATGTAAGAAGATGACATGTTACAGAGCATGACAAAATAAATTCCTGTATCTCAATAAGTGAATAACAAAACTTGGAACAAACAAAAGGATAGCAATGTACTGGACATTATGGTCACTTATGTATAAAATACATCTCAGGTTCCTCAACACAGTATAGGCCCATTAGCCTACATTCTTAGGTTTATGAGATCAATCACTGTGTTGTGCTGTGTTTGTGTGTTTGTGCATCCAATTCCCATGAAAGTTGTTATGAATGTTATGCTACTGGTGGATGCTGTTTAATTTCCTAAAATCAGTAATACCAGCATGGTAGGCCCACAAACTTGTGAGGTGAGGGTGACATCGGTACCATTTTATTTGGGATCACAAATTGAAGCACAGTAATTGATCTTGGAAAAACATGCAAGTTTTGTAATGGTAATTCTTTTGTAAAATACAAAATAATAACAAAGGAGCCATGTACAAAATTTCAGCAGCTATTTGATGGTGGTAACCATTGAACCATTCATATTAGGCCTATGAAATTTGGTACAGAGGCAGATCATAAAACACCTACAGATTACGAACAAAATATAGTTTGTAAGACAATTATAAACATAAAAATATGAAACATTAAGCTTACAGTAAACAAATTTAATGTACACAGACTGTGTACTTAAACAAGCTCTTGATGTTAATTTTCAGTTTTTTAACCAACAAATGCACTTTTTATTTTTGTAATCTTCTGTTCACTTTACCCTACATATGTTTCGGCCGTAACTAAGCCATCATCAGGGGCACCTTGTTAAGTACATTTCACTGTTCACTGTCCATTTGGCACTATCACATAACCGTTACTCCATTCAAGGCTACTATTCACATTGAGAATCACCAGTATATAAAATTTCTTCAAGTTATTTCTTGAATTGTCTTGGTGTATACAGTATTTGTCTTGTGTTTGAAGTATATAGTCTAGCACTATAAATTGTGAAAGTAGAGCCCTATGTCGTTGGTATTTATTGGAATCGTTAAAATTATTACAATTATTTTTATTAAAATGGTTAATATTGCTGGCAGTTGGTCTTGTATAGAGGTTGACGTCCGTATCCTGCTGTTGTTGTTGTCCTGTTGCGTGGCCGAGTTACGGCCGAAACATATGTAGGGTAAAGTGAACAGAAAATTATGAAAATAAAAAGTGCATTCATTGATTAAAAAACTGAAAATCAATGTCAAGATGCACAGTGAACACAATGTAAAAGCTCTTCATAATTATGATGATGACAGCAATAATCTAATGGATATCGGAACAGAAGTCTATGCAATAGGAAAGTATGCTTTATCAGTTCTGCTCAGAACTCCTTGCCCTAATACTGGAACCCATTACCATTATTTACTGATGTCTTCAAGCTCCACTTGGCATACTGATAAAGAAATGGAAGGGTAACACTGAGATGGATCTTAGGGAAACACAATGGGAGGACACGAGGTGGACTGAATGATCAAGATCCTGTTCAGTGGGACACTTTGGTATTACAGCTATTGAACTTTCTGATTTTATTTGCAGTGAGTAAGTTACTGAGAATTCCCCATTTAAGAGCTTATTAAAGAGAAAAATGAAGTGACTGAGCAGGTTTGTTTAATGGCAGCGCTGTATACTTCTAACTAGGAAGTATCTAATTCAAATACTGACAGGGTTACAAGCTGTCCTGACAAGTGTTTTGTGACATTCCTCACGTAAATGCCAAGACAGCATCAGTATCTTTAAGCAGATGACCATCCCTCCCAAATCCATTTACTACCTTCCTACCTAATTCAACATCACTAATCTCTGCAGATAAAACAGCATTATTAAATAACTTATGACTCAATCAACAAAAACTAACTCAAATACTGAACCAAGGAATACTTTAAATGGAGAATTTAACACCAAAATAATGGGACTAGAAAGCAAAACTAGGGGTGAAAAAAAAAATTGGAGTTTCACTGCAGTACTTTCATCTTCATTCTCGCTAAATTAATTTTCTGAATAAATATTCCAATTGCTGTCAATGATTAATTTACATACTTCAACACCACCTTTGTTCAGATAGATAAGTGATTAGATGACCGGGTATTAATATGTTCATGTCTATATTACACATGGTGAGCCATAAATGCGAACTTTTCCATACACACCTTAATGTGACAGGAGTGCTGCCATCAAGCCGCAAGTAACGATGCCCTCTAATGTGTAGGTATTCTTGTAGTACATCCAGCATGATAACAAACTGACTGAAGATGAGTACTCGATGACCCTCACATTTTAGTTTTGGCAGCATTTCATCCAGCTTCTGAAACTTCCCCGACTTGACCATGATCTCCTTAGGCAATTTGTAGCCAGACAGGCACTGTCACAACATTCATGATAAAAAAAAATCAGGAAATATTGACACAAACATTGCAAAAAATACCATACCACTTAGATGTGAAGCCTGAACTGATAACAGAAATTACATCACTGCTGCAAAATATTCTTTTTGTCACATTTCAGGACAAGTGTAAACATTTACATTTCAAGGTACACTAGTTATGAAACACAGTTGATAAGGATCTTCTGCAGTATAACATAGTATGTGTGAATTTGCTGTAGAAGTACAGTTATTTGGTTAATATAACCAACACACACTCTTCAGTCAGCTGCTGATAATAAGGACTGAAACAGTTCTGCAGGAGATAACTAAACTTGTTATAATACGAAGTATATAATAAAAGTAGGATACAACTACTGTTCAAAAATTGGCACTGAATAAAAAAACAGACTGTACTTGTTGATTTTCAGTTTCTCCAAACCTGGTGCTCCAATAAATGTCAATGGCTGAATTCTAAATCAGCATTTTAAGAGTGCAAGAATCAGAGCATAAGAAGTACTGTGGTTAAAGGCGCATTTGCATGTGATTAGTATGTGATAAGCAGTACTGTTTTACAACTGGACCACCTAGCAGTACAGAAGGTTCCTAATTTATCTTTCCCATTATAAATATAAAGCATTCAAAATGCTGAAGATAAAATCATGCAGTTTGCTGCACTTCATAGCTTCCAGTATTTAGCATCAAGTGCTATGAACAATGCGATGATGCTGCAGTCCTGCTTCATGTGAGTTGAATACAATTACAGCAGCAATGTGTAAGGTTTTGCATACCCAGCTTTATGCATACACAGTACATAGGGTGTATGTGATTAAACCAGGTGACTAGCCAAAATGTGCAGAATTCACCAGGAAGATTCTAAAGCATGCTGATTAAGTAAACTATTTCACTGGTCAGACATTGTTTTCAGATGAAGCAACTTTCCATATCAGTGAAAACAGTCAAGTCACCATAACATGCAAACTTGGGGGTCTGAAAATCCATGTGCAGTTTGTGATCACACTGTCATATCCAAAAGATTAACGTATGACATGGATTAAAGCGTGACTGGATGTGGCATCACCATAGGAGAAACTGCAACCTTTAATTATGTTCCAAGAAGACGGTGCCCCATTACACTGGAATTTAGCTACACAGGAATTCCTAAACTGAACCTTCTCAGGTCACTGAATTAGAAGGGCCAAACCAATTTCATGGCCTCCATTGATCACCTGGCCTTACCCTTTGTGGTTACATGAGGACTAAATGTACCCAACACCTGCATGAGACACTGACACCCTATACACTTATATTGCACACTAATTCAAAATGCGACAACAGATATGCTGACACATTACAAGGACAGAACTTCGATGTTGACTTGATGTGCAGCTTTCTACCCAAGGTAAAACACGAAGGAATGTACCAATCAGTAACTTTAAGGCACAAAATGTGGCAAAAGGTATATTAAATGTTTTATATTATTCAAACCGTGCATTGTCATCAATCAAACATAAAACACTCGACCAACAACAAATGTACTCTTATTATTATTATTATTATTATTATTATTATTATTATTATTATTATCTAGATATTATACATAATCCCTGTAAACCAGTCCACCATGTTTCAGTCCCCTCCTGGGATCATCATCAGGGACACTTGTGAGAGTATAAATATTAAGCTGTTTTAAATGTTGTAATTTCTGAAGTGCACATTGTCCATAGTTACTTGTTTGGCACTTAAGACTGCAACTGTACATTTGTAGATCCACAGTCTTTTAACATGTGCTCTGGAACATCAGAGGCACCTTGTAGAAAATGACTGTAGTGATGAAAGTAGTCTGTAGCCTTGACATGAGGGAAGCGGGTGACAGTCATCAAGCACTGGCATCATACCCTTCATCCGTGATCGAGTCCATTAAATAGCAAAGTTCATCCACATCCTACTCTTTGCATGGAGGAATGGCACTGTCAGCTCAGAAAACACAAATTGTTGCTTGTGACACAACAAACCTGTCCTTGTATTTTATACGTACTGTCACTCGTGAAACAGTGAACACCCCCTTGTATGTTACACATACTGTTGTGTTGAAACAGTGAACACCTCCTTATAATTTGTACACACTGTCACTTTGGAACAGCAAATGCATCCTTCTTATGCTTTGTATATATTGTCAATTGTAAAATCGTGAGTCCATCATTATATTTTTCAAGCATAAATTTAACTCCTTTCTACATTTTTATCACCTTTCTTTTGGCTCTTCAAAGGTCCATGTGTGAGTGGCACACTTCAATTGTTATTTGAGGGTCAGACATTTAATTTGGTAACACTAAATTTCATGTCTCAGTGCAACTGCTGGTTTCTTATATATATATCATGACCACTGGCAGTTACTGAAAGTTCAAGTCAGCTGCAACACACATGTCTTCATACCTGTGACAATGTAGAATGTCTCTTGTAAACAGAGTCACTCTGTATGCTCCTGCACACAAGAGTGCTGGTCTATCATACAACAATGTACCCTTCCTTGACCTTGAAATAGATTACAGACACCACTACAATACAGTCATATTACCCACCCTAAAAACTACTAACTGTGTACTATTAGTCATGTGGAAGCATTTATTGCAGCAAGGTATTTTCTGAGTATGTGAGTGTAGGTTAACCCTCATTTTTTCATGCGACAAAGTAGGAAAAAACCTAATCCTATATTTTGATGAATATAATAATTTTTGTTCCCAATATTTATTGTCTCAAACTCGTGGCTAGATGGAAGACCCCTTGAGAGCTACAGATCATAGTGCAGGTGGGCCTCAGAGATGTTCGGACATGGTGATGAAAGAAACAATTCTATACATCTCTACCAAGAACAAAACACTGACAATTTAGCCGCAGCACTCGTACAACAAAAATGAAATGGATATCTTACCTTGTGGGTGGAACTAAGCTGATGAATTTGGAAGTCTGACTTCATAGCTAAATCTTGAACAATATATTCAGGATTGGTTTCTTTGTAGGTGTGATCAGCAGCCAATCGCCTGGCCATGTCCTGCAGCTGTTCATCAGTAAAGTAATAACGTAACAGTGCTGGGTGGTTTGCCATTTTTCGAAGCTGCATCATCATTGCGATGCCACTCAACTCACCATTGCTGCCTGTCAGCTGCAATACCAGAACAACATATGAGACTTGTTTAGAGTATGACAAACAGCCTGTTTAGTATGTTTACAGTTCAGCTCAGTGTCACAAACGTCCCATTAAGACAAAGAAAGAAGAAGTTCAGATGTCCACCCAGTGTGGGGTTGTGTGCTAGCCTGTGTTTCAAGCTATACCACACCAAGCTGCACTTATGAAGACTGTCTGACACTATACTGGAAAAGCTGGAATTTGCAAACTTACGTAACAATACCACTGTCATTACTGGATGGCAACCATGTGCTAAAATTTAGATACCCACCCTGGTAGGATAATGTTAAACGTTGGGAAGCCTATGAAGATAACTTGGAATCAGGCTTTGTTTTCAGGTGATACATATTTGCACACTGTACTGACATCTTGTCTGATAAAATTGAAACAACAAAATATAGAAAAAAGAAAGAAATAAGGAGGAAAAAGAATGTCATTCATGTCGTATCCTACACACACACACACACAGAGTTACGTGTACAATTGACGATATACGAGGTCTGACACCAAAAAAAACGAGACTGTGTCTGTAACTATTTCTGTTTGACAAATTCAGCAAATTAACTACGATCGCCTTCAAAGTAGTTCCCTTCTGAGTTAACACACAGCTGCATACGATGCTGCCAAAGTTCAAAGCAATTCTGCATGTCATTTTCTGTCAGACTGTTGAGGATCTCCGTCGTTTTTACTTTCACATCTTCTACCGATAAAAAATGGGTCCCTTTGAGCACCGACTTGATCTTTGGGAAGAGGTAGAAGTCACAGGGAGCGAGGTCTGGCGAATAAGGTGGGTGCTCCATCACAGTGATGTTTTTATTGGCTAAAAACTGCTTCACAGACAAAGCGTTGTGGGCTGGTGCGTTATCCTGATGCAAAATCCACCCTTTTTGCCACAATTCCGGTCGTTTCCTTCTCACACGTTCCCGTAATTTCGTCAACACTTCAATGTAATAGTGTTGATTTACCGTCTGGCCGCTAGGTACCCACTCTGCCATCACAATACCCTGGATATCGAAGAAAACACTCAACATGGCCTTGAACTTCGAACGACTCATGCATGCTTTTTTTGGTCTTGGAGATGATGTTGACTTCCACTGCATTGATTGTCGCTTGGTTTCCGGATCATATGTAAATATCCAAGTTTCATCACAAGTAATGACCGAATTCAACAAATCTGGTTCATCCTCAATGCGTTGCAAAAGGTCCGAACACAATTCCTGGCGGCATTCTTTTTGTTCATCTGACAGAATTTTTGGAACCATTTTTGCACAAACCTTTGTCATGTTCAATTCTTCCGTTAGAATTCGTCGAACACTTTCCCTATCCAAATTAACTTTCTCAGCTACTGCTCGAACACCCAACCTTCTGTCTTTTCGAATCACATGTCACACTTTTTCAATGTTGTCATTGTTAACAGCTGTGCGTGGCCGGCCTGGGCGATCATCATCTTTCACGCTTTCTCTGCCTTCCGAAAATCGTTTGTGCCATTCAAAAACGCGTGCACGAGATATACAATCTTCACCATAAGCCTCAGTCAATAACTGAAAAGTTTCCGTCGCGGATTTCTTCAGTTTAACAAGAAACTTGATGTTAACTCGTTCACTTTTGCAGTCCGACATTTTCCGTCCGAGGGTAAAAACACGCCTATATTTGAAGATGCGTCAACTTGTACTGAGTGAAGCGATCGAGCTGAAACTTGTAACACTGTAGCCGTATATTTGTTTCATCCCGCCACTCTTGGTTCCAGAGCTATAGGGTTAGTCTCGTTTTTTTTGTGTCAGACCTCGTAAACACGATTCTTTTCACTTTAAATTCAACAATTTGTAATTATGTCACATATTCAGTGGGGCATCCAAGTCTTTAACAACAATATACTGTATTATGTGGGCATAAAACACTGGAAAATGGCTCATTCTGCAAATAAGTTGTATGTTTTCAGAACCATCTCATCTGATGTTTTATATCTTAGTACATGTTTACACTGTGACACTTGATACCTGATCCTTCAATTCCCGCAACTTTGTTTATGACGTCTGGGCTACGTACACATTCGCATGCATGCACACACACATACACACACACACACACACAAAACAACAAAAAACTGACCTGTGAATAAGTAACAAGTAACAACCTATCTGGGCATAAGAATGATAAACTGAAATAATCTAATAATCACGACAGTTGTTACCGCTGGACACATTAATTACCGCTTTTGTGCCCTGCTGTGAGAAGGTCTGAATGAGATTATCATACTTCTCCCGCTGTCTAGGTTCAAGGGAACACAGCAGCGTGACATCTGTTTTTGTGGGCAGATCTTTTAGGACTTCACGTTTCAACCGTCGTAAAACAAAAGGCTTCATGATTCTCCGAGCTTGTGCTACTTGTTCTTGCTCAAATCGAGGCAACTCATCCTCTTTTGAGTTTTTTGTACCATCTCGCTGCAAGAGGAAAATACAATAATATAATCATAAGACAATAATTCAAACTTCCCACATTCCTGATAACTAAACTATGAAAAGGAACAGGTTTTCAAGATTCACGTCTTCTGGGATATGACTCTTTGTCAACTGGTAAAGAGTTACCAATGTTTCGGACGAGCTTGCTACTCCATTTTGTGAGATCAAGACAGCAAAAGAGACCAACAGAATAATATGGGCTCAGAACTGATATTCTTCACATTCTCAGAGTCTAGGAGTCAGGACAGGTTTCCACCTCTGCACAGAGAAATATATAGTTTCAGATCTGACTGGAGATTGAACCAAGACTGAAAGGTACCTACCCCAGCACAGCATTGTAACATACACTTTTAAAAATCTACACAACAAAAGCAAAGGAAGTAACTTTATGTCTACAAGTTTATTGCAACTATAATGACTACCTGTCATGCATTATCATTATTAAAGATAACTAGTCCATAAAAGCTAAAGATATAAATAAATAACAACTGGAAAAACCAATGATGAATAACAGAGAGTACAGAAAAAGTGGACAAAGAAACAAGAGCAGTAATTACGGAAAGCAAGATAAGAATTGGAGGGACCTTGTTATAAACCAATAGACTTTAATGGAAACATCAATGCAAGATGATAATCATCATCATTTTCACACCAACCCCACTAAAGTAAACTGTCGACTTACCGGACATTTCGAAAACAGGCTCTTCAGGATATCCTTCTTGCCCTCAAACATGTGTGGCATGACAAATATCAGTAGTGACATCAGTTCTATGAGGTTGTTCTGTAGTGGTGTGCCTGTCAGCAGAATACGATGTTCAGCCTGAACGCAAAGAAATGTATTGCATGCTACACATTACTATTATTTTACACGCACACACATTATTTAAATCAGCACAAGTCTCATGAAACGAGAATCTAGTCATAATGAACTATTAGACAAAAGTCATGTGGCCATGAAGCGTGGACCATGAGATAAGAGGCTCAGGTTGGCAACATCAGTGCTGTATACCTGTTCTCATTGATCATATTAGACCAGCTGTATACTCTGAATTTAACTTTACATCTCTTTCTCTTCCTCTGTTCTGCAGCTAGCATGAACCACTTGTGACTCACAATTCCACAATTCTGGTCCAGGGAGACACAGGTACACAGTGACCAGTCTAGTGTGTAGACTAACAGCCAAGTCTTCTAGTGTTACTAATAATCAATGTGTATCTTTTTTGCGTATTGCATCTCCCTTCACCACAGCTGGAAGATTGGAGTTATAATGAACTGAACTCAAACTTTCTTTATGCCGATAAAAAACAAAAGAAAATCCTCTCAAGGAGATAAGGGATAAGAAGGCTACAGGAGATGATGATGTACCTGGAGATGTACTCAAATTGTTGGGAGAAGATGGTCTCAGACTAATAACACAGCTGATCAACAGCATGTATGTAACTGGAGAATGGCCCAGAGATTTCATTGAAGTTACAATAATTGCCTTACAGAAGAAGCCGAAAGCTACAAAATGCAGCGACCATCGCACAATCAGCATCATCGTACACGCAGCAAAGATAGTAGCGAGGATACTTAGAAGAAGGATTGAAAGGAAGACAGAGGATACACTTGGAGAAGATCAGTTTGGATTTAGGAGAGGAAAAGGAACTAGGGATGAAATTGGGATGCTGAGAATAATATCAGAATGAACCTTGGTCATAGATGAGGAATTGTGTGCTTGCTTCATAGACTGGAAGAAGGCATTTGAACGTGTCGACTGGACCAAATTAATGCAGATCCTAAAGGGAATTGGGATAGACTGGCACGAAAGAAGATTGATCAGCAAATTGTACACGGAACAGAGTGTCAAAATACGACTGGACCAAGGGGTGACGAGAAGTGTGAAGATTGGAAGAGGAGTTAGACAAGGTTGCTGCTTGTCACTGATTCTGTTCAACTTATACAGTGAGTACCTTACCAAGGAAGCTCTTGAAGGGTTTGGAGACTTCAAAATAGGAGGACAAGTAATTCCCACTGTGAAATATGCAGATGAACTTGTGCTACTGGCTAGGGAAGAAAACGTGCTACAGGGCATGGTTGATAGACTAATTGAAATTGGAAGATGCTATGGAATGGAAATGAATGTGGAAAAAACTAAGGTAATGAGAATCTCAAGGCAACCAGCCCCAATGAAAATTATGATAGATCAAAAACAATTGGAGAATGTGGAATATTTCAATTATTTAGGCAGCATGATAACAAATGATGCAAGGTGTACACATGAAATTAAATCCAGATTTGCCATAGCAAAAGCAGCATTCAACAAGAAGAAGAATCTTTTCACCAGCAAACTGGACTTAAATTTAAGGAAGAAACTAGTAAAGTGCTACATTTGGAGCATAGCTTTGTATGGTGCTGAAACGTGGACACTTCAGAAAATGGATCAGAAGTATCTGGAAAGTTTTGAAATGTGGTGCTGGAGAAGAATGTAGAAGATCAGTTGGACCCATCGTGTGAGAAATGAAGAAGTATTACACAGAGTCAAAGAGGAGAGGAATATCCTACATACAATAAAAAGAAGAAAGGCTAACTGGATTGGTCACATCTTGCGTAGAAACTGCCTTCTGAAACACGTGATTGAAGGAAAGTTAGAAGGAAGGATAGAAATGATGGGAAGACGAGGGAGAAGACGTAAGCAGCTACTTGATGACCTTAAGGAAAAGAGAAGATACTGGAAATTGAAAGAGGAAGCACTAGATCACACTGTGTGGAGAACTCGCTTTGGAAGAGGCTACGGACCTGTCGTAAGACAGACTACAGAATGAATGAATGAAGTTGGAATAAAGTTCTGAAGATGGCATTTTGTTCCACAGTATTTTGATCACTGAGTTTGTGATTGTTTATTGTTTCTCCATAGATCATCGATATGTCATACTTGAGATGGCCAGACATTTAATGGGGTAAAATATACAGCACAAACAGCAGTTCACAACTTTGGAGTCACAGTGTACTTCTGACAAATGGTTGTATTTGTACTCACATTAATTCTTGCAAGATTGTCGTATCTCACAGTGGCCATGTTTTTCAGCATGTGTGCTTCATCCAGAATCACATACTGCATACGCAAAATCCTGAACATCTTTCGTTCTTCTGGAGAACTACTCACTATACTGTACCTGCATCCAAAAGTAAGATTACTTATTACTCCCAGTTTAACAGGTGGTGGTCAAGCAGTAAGCTGCTAGCCCTGTGTATTGTAGACTTGATCACATATAGTAAATGTATAAATTTTTGTTTCCTCAGTGTTTTTGAAGAAGACATAAAGTGCAAGCTATCAGGTTACATAACATAGGTAGGTAAATTTAATACATACATTGCCAAAATTCAATGTTAAATTGACTTATTAAGAGAAACTTTAACATTCCCATACTGACGTAAGTTGCCTTACTGCACCCCCTTATAACATGAATAGGATCTGCGGTAGTTATATGTTGCCTTGGTGTGAGTTTGAGAATTCCACCAAAGTACACTCATGGAGATCAGAGTTAGGAGCACTAACAGGACAGGAAAGCATAGAACCTGTGAATGAAAGTATTTCTGATACTGAATTTATACCAAAACCGAGTCTATCAGAATTATCATCAGATGACAATGAAGATGAGATGGATGGGGCATGTGGCATTTATGGGGGAGAGGAGAGGTGCAGGTGCATTTTGCATTCCAAGATTGAGTACCTGGAATATTTTATATCACCTGACCTTATGCAGATAATCGCTGACCAAACAACAAATTATAAAACAGTTGAAGAATTAAGTCTTCCGGTATGTTACGCCATGTCAAGTAGTTGTTACTGACATTTCAAGGACTACAGCGCCTTCACGTTGAGGGTCAAGCAGTCCAAGCACATCCAAAAATCAGACACAAAACCTTGATGCAAAAAACTGTGGCAACCCATAACAATTACAGAAATGTTGAAGATATATGAACTGTACACAAACCCAAACTGGAGCAGTACAAAAAACATACACAACATTTCATTGTTTTGTATATCCACAGCAAGAAATATAATTTAGATTCGTTTACTTAGAACAGCACCATTGCAGATACCAACATCAACTGTCTACACAAAACTCAAGCTATGCTAAATACACAAAGAAAAATTACAAATATACTATATTCATTGAAAAGAGTTTTCTTATGACGAGAGTATGCTGGCATGCATAGGGCAGTTGCAACTTAAAGTGTACAGTCTGGGAAACATTCCAAAATACTGGATAATGGTATACAAGACATATGAAAGTGTATGTGGGTACCCTTGAACCATGCAAATTTTGTGTACTCCATGGAGTTACTTCACACCTTGAAGGCTGTTACACATGGTCCCACACCACTAATGCCTACTACAGATAATGTAAAATTTTCATTATTTTTCTTCTTTTCTGAAAATGTTACAGCATGATTTTGTTTCATGACACAAAACCTTGTGCTCAGGCATTAAAACATGGTACTTAAAATGAGGGGGGCACGCAGTGGTGCAGTTGGCTGAGGCACTGCGCTACAAGCTGGAAGGTCACGGGTTTGATTCCCGATGGTGTCATTGGAAATTTTCATTGACATAATCCTTCTGGCTGCACTATGGCCCTGGGGTCGACTCAGCCTCTAACAAAAATGAGTACCAGGAATATTTCCTGGGGGGTAAAGGCGGCCGGTGCATAGGGTTGACCTTACCACCTTCATGTGCTGACTGTCTTGAAATCTGGGAGCCTTAACCTCCTGGAACCATAAATGCCTGTCCAGGCCTGTAATGGGATAGCTTTTACTTAAAATGAGGTCTGGAATCAAGAGCTTGGGAGTGAATTTGTTAATGTTGTCCCTTTGTCTAAGTACCACTTCGCAAACCATTGCATTACAGTCAAATAAATTGTCAGTTTGAAGCTACTGCCCTAGGCATGGAGGTGAGTAGGGGAAAGAAAAATCTCTGTCCTTACCACAAAACAAACCCGTTATCAATCCTCTAGTCAACTAATTTACTGACTATGAAATTATGACTCACAGTAGTATTTGGTTTCAATTTATTTTGACAAACAAACTCAAGAGACTTTTTTCTGTGCACTGATGATAGTTGTTTCAACTACACAGAAAAGTCCCACATAAAATTTATTGACAGAGAAGCAGTCTTTCATCTCACCATACTGAACATTTGTCGTTACAGTGCATCAGCAGTTACAAACACAGAAATAAAAAGTTTTCTCACAGATTATTTTTCCATCTGCCTCACATCAATTTCCATATCTGTAACACTGATACGAACTTAACTGTCTACTCACGTTGTAAGGATGATGTCAACACCCTCAAGACCACCCTTCATCCAACTAATACGCATGGCCTTGCGATCCTCTGGAGAACCATAGTAACTTACAACGTGCAATGAGGGACACCATCTAGCAAACTCAATGCTCCAATTCTCTGAAACATAATTACTTTCTCCTTATTCTAAAAGGTGTTTCACATAATTAAAAACCACTTACAGCAGGTTATTCTGTATGGTGTAAACGCATATTTAACACCTTCTCCTTATTTCCATAAAACACACCAAAAGGTCTGTTACTAAAGTTTATTGAATAACGAAGTGTGAATTAAGAATTAACTTTCTCTTTCCTATTAACTTGCTAATTTTCATTAATTTCTGTTAAATTCATTTTTAATATTCCCTTCTTCAGTACTGTGAAGGTACATTTTCTGCCCAAAAAATTAAGAGTTCTTTGTCACACACTTGCCAACTAGAATCTTCTTGGTAATAAGATTAATTGGATTGTTACCTACATCAAACACAGAAACTGAAATCTTTTTACTAGTCTTTCAAAGCAGAATAACCTCTTTACCAGTGCTGGAGGAAATGCTGACATAAAGCCTGTCCTATGGCTAAGAAAGCAGCAACCTTATTAAAGAACTTGACACTTAGTGCCAAACATTATTTTTTTGTAAATTAAAAAAAATCTTCTGATACTCACAGAAATTTCTGCATACAAAGCAATATGTTACAAATATAACAGATAAAGGTATTTGTGTCTAACAAACATGCCATGAAGGCTCTTAATGAAATTTGGTGGGTCTAATGTGCAGGCCACTATAGGATGCTTGTTAATTTACTTAAAAACAGAACTGTAAGACTGAGAACATGATAGAAAATAAGAGAGAGACTATATGGACAGAAGTACCAGGCTTAAAAGTACAGGAGCAGATAGAAGAATTGAAACTTTTACTTCACATTTAGTCCACAAAAGAGGGGGACATGAGGTGGAGGAGGAGAAATACAAGAGTGAAGAGAGCAGGCTACACCTATCTGATAATCACTGGAATGAAGTGAAATGATATGGCTACACATTTTACAAATATGACACTTTAGACAATGATGGGGGGGAAAAACTGAAAAGATTTAAAGGACATGTTCGGGTAAAGAGCTCTGATAGGATCCCCCCAAAAATTGTCAATACAGGCCTAGAAGAACAAGACACAGTGTCTGTAAGTATCTTTACAACTTTAGTCTTGTATTAGATTCTTTAAAATATTAGATAAAAACCCCTACATATGTTTGTGACACCCCCTGAAGATGGCTTATCGATAAGCCGAAACATATGTAGGGGTTTTTATCTAATATTTTAAAGAATATTTTAGTGTTCTTTAAATAAATAAGTGCATTTGGTTGGTGTAAAACAGTATTAATAATAAATAACTTACATGTTTTTAATCAAATCACAAGTTATTTTTACATCTTATATGTTATCTGTTTTATAGATATATGCATTGTTAACGTTTTAAACATTTCTTATTCCACTATTGGAAACTCTTTGATAATGGCCTAGCTGGGCTGAAACATGTAGGAGATTGATTAAAGACAATTAGAGCTGTCTACTTATGAAGAGTGTATTCTGTTGGTTTTTAATTTGTATACTGAATAAATAAATAAATATACATTAATATGCAACAATATAAGATGTGTCTCAAGAGTCTCTAGTGTCACTAGCAGAAAATGGACTCACAACACTGTCCTTACTGAATCCCCAGAAGAAAAAATCCATACATGTAAGACATGTTAATCTTGGGAGTCACTTTATGGGGCCTCTATTGATTAGGAAGAAGTTAACCCAGGTAAAACTTCATTTCATTATGGAGGTGTGGTAGGGACCCATCTTGTAAATTAATCATAGAATGTCTTCCAGCAGGTGTGGTATTAACTGGTCCATAGTAATACTGATGAATGCAGCTCCAACTAGCAAACAGAATGTGTAGTAGGTTGTAATCTAGGCACCAAATTGAAACTTTTTGAGATAATCTTTCCACCTGGTATACATTACAACTGTGCTTTAGATATTCGCTGAGTAATACAAGATTACAACTATCAAGGCCATTTACAGACACCCTGTAATTAGGATGACCCCTAAAAAATGACAAAGATATACTGTGTTGTAATACCATGAAAGGATGACAGTAAGAGCCTTATAGAATTAAATTTCCAGTTAAGCATATAAAGAACCAACACAGCATATTAGTACAGTGACTAGGTCACATGCTGGACATCTCAGGTATCATAGTTTGATTCTTGGTATGGGCAAGATTTTTTTTCTTCTCCTGAAGCATCCAGACCGGCTACACGGCCTACCCAGTCTCCTATTTGATGGCTACCAAATGCTCTTGTCCTCAGGGTAAACCAGCTAGGACACGAAACTAACCATTCACCCCATCTAGTATCGAAGGTAAGAATGAATGGAGCTATACCTCCACTCATTCCACATGCATTCATGGCATGCACAGGGAAAACTTTAGCTTTACACAAAAGAAGAAAGCTTCTTTACATTCTGATGATGACAATAACATTTCTTAATTACTCATTACATAAAAAAACACAACTGCATGCCAAAAGGAGAGGTATAATTTACTTACCAAGCGTAGAAGATGGAACGACCACAAGGTGAGGTCCATCACCCTGCAAGCCTGTCTCTTTCAAATGTGCCAGGAATGCTATGACTTGCACAGTCTTTCCAAGGCCCATCTCATCAGCTAGAATGCCATTCAGCCCCTGTCCATGCATAACCACAAGCCAGTTGAGTCCCACCATCTGGTACCCTGTGAGTGTATGGCTGCAATCAAGAAATTCACTCATCAGTGTGAGTTTGAAGTAATCATAAACTTATTATGGTTGTGGTCTTCTGGACTGCGACATCATAGTCTTATTGGTGGATACCAATGTTTCAGAGGCACATACTGCCTCCGTCTTCAGGATTAAAGTGATTTGGGTATGTATGTGGTACATTACATAGGCAGGTTGTAATGCATGTCCAGAGGGGATGGGAGGCAAGGAAGTACAATATGATCTGGATCAACTGGAATGGTGCAGAAGAACTGTGACAATAACATAACAGCTCTTTTTGGTGATACAGCCAATGAAACACAAGACACATAGCTGGAATCTTGGTGTAATAGCCACTGAGCATGACCTCACAGAAGCATGGAAGACATTTGTGGCAAACAATGCACTTCTGACACTGTTGGAGAGCTATTGCAGATTACATACAACAGCTTTTCACCAACTAGTTGTGTCTAATACTGACTTCAGGAACGTGAGCACATGTTTACTTAACATGTAAGCTTGAAAATATAAATTTAACAATTAAAATAAATGACAACTGTTTACAAAAAAGTAAACAACATATCTCTGCTACGGGAACAAGCACCTGCTTCCTCACACATTATAAACCAAATAACATGTCACTGCTATGGGAAGAGACGCCTTCTTAGTCACACATCAAAAACCAAACATGTCACTGCAATGGGAACAAATGCTGTTGTCATAACACATCAGAAACCAAACATGTCACTGCAATGGGAACAAGAGCTGTTGTCATAACACATCAGAAACCAAACATGTAACTGCAGTGGGAACAAATGCCCCTGTCATCACACATCAGAAATCAAATAACACATCACTGCTATGGAAACAAATGCCTCTCTCATCACACATCAGAAACCAAATAACATGTCATTATGGAAATAAATGCCTCCATCATTACACATCAGAAACCATACATGTCACTGCAGTGGGAACAAATGCCCCTGTCATCACACATCAGAAATCAAATAACACATCACTGCCATGGGAATATATGCCTCCCTCATCACACATCAAAGACCAAATAACATGTCACTATGGAAACAAACACATCCATCATCAGACATCAGAAACCATACATGCCATTGCAATTGGAACAAACACCTACATCATCATGCATCAGAAACTGGACAACATGCCATTGCTATGGGAACAAATGCCCCTATCATCACACATTAGAAACTAAACAACATGTCTGTGGTATGGAAACAAATGTCCCTGTCATCACACATCATAAACCAACCACAGCAGGTTTAACCCATCTGAACAGGGACCACACTCTTTCTTGAGGGTGCTAGTGTATGTTTTCAAAGGTACTTGTTTTCATGTAAGGTATGCACAAGGCAAGGAATTGCTGTATGAACAGTCTCTCCAACCTTAGCAGCATAAGTCACTTCAAAACAGAGGTTTGTAAAGCAGCCAAATGCATTTGCTCATCAAACAAGTAATGTAAGGCTACAGACAAATCAAAAAATATTTATCATTCACCTGTATCTTCTTGTATAAAAGTCTAAAGCTTGAAAAGAGATGGCATTCTGTATACACCAGGAGCATTAATGAGTAAGAATGTTCCTTAAAAAATCGACAGTTATTCATTTCATCAAGAAATGCCCTGCTTTTATGGAACCTCAAGGCTTATCACCATACTTATAAAAGCATGTCAAATTTGATCAACCCTCAGCCAGATGAATGCAGTCCACATTACATATCATATTTAAACAAAATCCAGTACTAGTAAAATCTATGTCTAGTTTTACAAGGTGGTCTTTTATCTTTTGGTTTTCCAGGTAAAATGTTACATGTTCTTTTTATTTTTGCCATGCCTGCTGTAGGTCCCACTCACCTCTTTCCCTTGATATAATCACCCTAACAATATTAGATGGAGAATGTAAAATGTGACATGATTCATGTAATTTCCTTCATCCTCCTCTTAGTTCCTCTCTCTCCAGCCCAAACATTCTCCAAGATATTTTGTTTGTAAACACCCCCAATTTATGACCTTCCCTTAGAATAAGACACCACAGTTCTCATCCATATACAACAGGTAAAATTTTCACTTGCTGTACATATTATTTTTAGGTTTTCAACTTCAGCCACTTAAGATAAAAAGATGAAAGCACTACATGCCTTCGAAACATCAGGAACAACATGGTGACACAACCGTCACATCCCAGAAGACCTGAATCCTCAACAAAATCTCTGTGGAAACGTCATCTCTCAAAGTAACAAAATAGCTTATTTGCCCCTGTTTTTTGGAAATGCCTCCAGTTATAACTTTCTTCACCTTCCTAGCCTCTGTCTGTCAATCAATGTGAAGAAGTCCATTAATGTTAAAGCAGGTAGCAGCCATGAAATAGATTCTGTTACTTCCAAAGGTAGGATGACTGCACAACAGCGCATATTGTGCAGGAACAGGTGATGGGTCACCACACAACAAATGTCCATGTGAGTGCAGGTATGACCAATAATAAGGCTTGTGAGCATGCCTTGCTCCTTCCCAATTAAGCTGAAAGAAGACTACCACTACTCCATGGATGATTTCACAACTCACAATCTGTTCTCTTGAATGTGCAAACATCACTGAGCTTGCAGCTTCTGTGTTAGCCATCCAACAATGCCTTATGCATTTATGACATTTGGCAATGAATCACCAATACAGTGGGCTTGCCCACAGCATGAAGACTCTGTAAGGCAGTTAGTCTGTGAAAAGATGACAGTGAGATGGCAGCCACAAACAAAATAAAGAGGTCTGTACATTGCAGGGTTCAGCCATGTGAAAAGGATTAAAACTGTGGAGACAGCAGGAGAAAACCAGGCCTTCAAACACAAATGCATATCCAACTGAATGGAAGATGCGCCACCACAACGTGAGACGGCTAATAATGTCATCATTACAAAGTTACTACTAGATTCTGTTTTCCATGCACAGTACTTCTCAAATGCATACACTGGTAGAAAATTCAAATACACTGGGTTTAATATTCCCTCATCAGATAGCACACTGGCACATAGATAATGGTATAAAGAGAGCTGATGTTCATCACACTCAAATTACAAACACACACACACACACAACTTCTATTACATATTCTGTCAGTACAGTAAAACCCCGATTTAATGTTCCCACATTTAGTGAAATCCCGGATTTAGTGATGATTTTTTCATGTCCTGACAATAGCTCCATAGAAACAATGTAACCTCCATTTAATGAAAACCTCGATTTAGTGAAATATATTCTAATCCCCCAGCAATTCATTAAACAGGGGTTTTACTGTATTTTGCTTTAAAAGTAATACCTCTCTATTCTGATAAACCTGAACTTTCGCACAACTTTAATTGTGTGTTTTTGTTTTCTTCTGCTTCAGATACACAAGGTCATCAAAAATGATGGGCCTAGTTTTCACAAGTAATAATTTTGAGACAAGAAATATAGAGGTGGGATTAGCTATAACATGTTCATCAACTCAAAGTTTTCTTAAACAAGCACACACACACATCATCTTGTGCATACTCCATGTGCATGCACAATATGCTTGCAGCTGCAATAGGCACTGTCAATGTCACCGTTAGTACAATGGCGAGCATGCAAGAGAAAGCACAGTGCATCATTTGATTGGCCAAAAGCAAACCCATTGTAACAGTGCAGCACAATTTCCACCACACACATGAAAGGAATCCTCCTGTTAGCAGAGTGATTTGATGCTGGTTTACCCAGTATAAGAAAAGTGAAAGTGTAAATAAGTGCAAATCTCCTGGATGACTGTGGATGTCAGAGGATGATGCTGAACATGTAAGGCTCTTGTGTCAACATAGCCAAAATAAGTCTATTGTTCATCTGTTTGCAGATGGGTATATATAAAATGACAATCCAAAATGTCTTGCACAAGAGGCTAAGATTGCATACTTGTAAAATTCTAATTTTGTCATAATGCATGATCATGTTACAGGGATTTTCTTTTGTGCCAAAAACACTACCACAGTAAACATTACCTGGATATGTCACAACTGTATTTGACAGGATTCTTGAACACAAGAATTCAACACAATTACAAAGTAAGAAATATTATGTTCAGACCTTGGTGAAAGTAGTGACGGTTGCCTCTTAACGCTAGAGGCCCCAGCTGCTATTGCACGCTCCATTTGTGCTGCAAGTTTGGTACACTTCTTCATTAACGTTTGTACCACTTGACGAGCTCTCAGAACATCTTGAGCAGAATTCAGCAAATCCGTTCCAAGAAACTTTCCCTCCTGGAACTTCTCCACCTGCAGTGAGAAGTCATCTGCTTGAGCAGCTTATACTTAACTCTTGAGAAATCACATGCAGTGTCAATGCTGGATGAGTCGAATAATCTAAAATTCATAGAAATACTGAAACTGAGTCAAATTTTTAAAATAAATAAAATACAATGCAAGTTTTGAAGTTTTCACACCAGTGTAGTTGAGGACTTCATTCTTCTGTGATAAGACACAGCGTCACATCCCAGACGGATGGAATCCTGATATCAAATACAGTGATGGATTCTGACAGTTTTAGAATTTAAAGAACTGAACTGGATTTAGTAAGGTACATTTAATTACCTGTTTTATCTTTTTGTCTCTTTAACTCATCCTACACTTTACATGAGAGAATATAGGTTCACTTCTCATTCCAGAGGCTGGCTATCCTGACTGGGAATTTTTGTGGCTTTTGTTAGTTTCTGCACACAAATACTGGGATATCATCTTAAAACAACCATGACTGCTTCCATCCATATTACCTTAAAACAGGCCATAACTGCTTCCACCCATATTACCTTAAAACAGCATGACTGCTTCAGCCAATTCCCTAAACAGGCAGTGACTGCTTCCAGCCATAATTACCTTACAACAGGCAATCACTACTTCCCCCCATATTACCTTAAAAGAGGCCAGGACTGCTTTGACCCATATCCCTCCCAACTCAACATTCACAACCATCATCCTCTTTAACACCATATAGTGTTTAGAAACCAACATATGCACTATATTCTCATAAGTAAGTCAATTGCCCCTACATATGTTTTGGCTTTCAACAAGTCATACCATAATCCATTGGGAATTAAGATTTATTTTATTCTATATGGATGTACAAGTTGTTTAAAAATTGAACTAATAGATGTAAAGCATATGTAAAACTTTGACCCAATGAGGATGGCTTGTTGAAAGCCGAAACATATGTAGGGGCAATTGACTTACTTATGAGTATATAGTGCATATGTTGGTTTCTAAAACTTTTAATTAGTTATCAAGAAGCACGGTGAATACAACGTGAAAAAAAACCCATATAGTGTGTGCAGATGAGACAGCATCAGTAAATAAACTTAAACAAGGCAACTTTTAAACTTATACACATCAGCTGAAATGGTGCAGTGAGAATGAAAACCACAACCCATATAGATACTTTCTTGTTTTTTATGATGTGTAATTCATGTCTCGTGAACAGAATGCAGAACAAAATCACAACAAAAAGATAGATAATAAATCCTCTGAAAGGGTGGAACATTTCAAATATTTGGGAACAACCCTAACAAATCAAAACTGCATTCATGAAGAAATTAAGAGCAGACTGACCTCAGGGAATTCTTGCTATCATTCTGTGCAGGATCTTTTGTCTTCCAGTACGCTATCCAAAAATATACAGCGTGTTTCATAAGTCCATCCAGGATTTAGAGGCTTGGCCGTGCAGTAGCAAACCCACATATAAGAGATAAAAGCATGCCAACGGACAGAGGAAATGTAAAGTTTTTTCGTGACAGATGCGATGGCGTAGTTACCCGTTTCTCCGCTAGAGATTTACCGGAGCATCGGCTAAGAATTATGGATGCAGTTGCTACCATCGACGTTCATATGTTGGAACGTGTGTGGCAGGAGCTAGATTACCGGATTGACGTCTGTCGAGTCACCAAAGGGGGACATATTGAACATTTGTAAGGTAGGTTCAAAACTTGGATATGTACTCTTTTCACTGACATGCTCTCATCCCCCGTGTGTGATTTGGCTCCTGAGCTACAGACCTCCGAAATCCCGGAGGGATTTATGAAACACCCTGTAAAGATTAAAATATACAGAACTATAATTTTGCCTGTTGTTTTGTATGGGTGTGAAACTTGGTGTCTCACACTGAGTGAGGTACATAGGCTGAGGGTGTTCAAAAATAGAGTGCTGAGGAGGATATTTGGGCCTAAGTGGGACAAGGTAACAGGGGCATGGAAGAGACTACATAACAAGGAGATTTATGATCTATAGTCCTCATTAAATATTATTTGGGTGATAAAATCAAGAAGAATGAGATGAGCTGGGCATGTAGCATGTATGGGAGACAGGAGATGTGTATATGCGGTTTTGGTGGGGAAACTTGAGGGAAAGAGACCATTTGGAAGACCTAGCATAGGTTAGAGGATAATATTAAAATGGATCTTCAAAAAGTGGGATGGGGGGCATGGACTGGATTGATATGGCTCAGGATAGGGACAGGTGGCGGGCTCTTGTCAATGCGGTAATAAACCTTCAGGTTCCATAAAATGCGGGGAATTTCTTGACAAGCTGACGACTTGCTAGCTTCTCAGAAGGACTCTGCTTCATGGAGTTAGTTATTGGTCAATAATACTTTTAGACAGTTCCCAGTCCTCCCTGTGGGCAATGAATGTCCCCAGGTTTGGCTGTCCCTGTCTTAGCTCTTTTGTTTCTCCTGCAGCAGCTCCCGGGAAGTGAACTCTATACAGTTCCCTCAGGGTCTCTATTCCTGCTTGTGTGTGACACGTATTAGGTAGTTTGATGGAACCCACCTTATTGGCCGACTGATTGGACACAATCACAAATGAACTGAAGGCTAGGAACAGGAAGCTTGAAGAAAAGTTACTACTGGCTGGAGCTGGGAAGAGGGACATAGTGCCGACTGAACAAAAGGCTGCAAAGTGCATGGTGGTGGGCGATTCAATGGTGCGTAATGTTGGAAAAGAACATACAGATATGATGGTGGAGTGTTTTCCAGGGATTAAGACTGAACAGCTAAGCAGAGTGAAAGACAAGAGGGATCTAGGTTGTACAGAAACTGTTATTATTCACGTAGGTACAAATGACTTGAAAACAAAGTGAAATTTGGATTTTGTAATGGGAGAAGTGTATACGCTTATGGCTAAGGTTAAGAATAAATGTCCGAACTGCAGACTTGTCCTGAGTGGAGTGCTGCGACGTAGAGATGTGTCATGGCGGCGTATTGGTGCTCTTAATGATAGATTCGACTGGATAGCAAATGACCTTGGAATTACATTCGTTGATCCGAACAGCTGGATACAGGATGGGGATTTTGCTGGAGATGGGCTGCATCTGAACGGAAGAGGAAAGAAACGACTGGGACAACTGTACGCTAGGGTTAGTGGACTTGATGGCGGAGGATCTTCACGGAGGAAGGAACGACATACTTCGGTAGATGGAACTCGCAGAACGAGGACAACCAGGGAAACGCGGCAACCATCAATTGAAAAACAGAAGACTTTACGTGAAGAAAGGGGGACAGAGACGAATAAATGGGTGAGTAGGGAAACTGAAGCTAGGTCAGGGGTTGAATCTATAAGTATAGGGCTGAAGGTAAGTCGCTAGTGGTGCTACAGGTTAACTGTAGGAGTATCTATAATACAGCTTTAGAATTCTGGAATTTAGTTGACACGTACAACCCTGATGTTGTTATAGGTACGGAGTCATGGCTTAAAGAAGACATTAGCAATGCTGAAGTTTTTAGGGCAGATTTTACAATTTTCAGAAGAGATAGGTCTGCCCGTGGTGGTGGGGTTTTTATATGTGTTAAAAATTACATTGCCTGTACAGAGCTGTGGGTGGATGAGGATTTTGAGATGATCGCGGTGGAAGTGAAAGGAATGGATCCAAAATATTCGTGGGAAATTATAGGTATATACAGAGCTCCTAACGAGGATATGTTGGCGATTGAAAGACTAGCAGCCCATACCTTACTTACACGAAACTCAACGAAGAAATGCATTATAGGAGAAATTTGAACTTACCTCAAGCGAATTGGAATAAGGATGCAGGGAAAAAAAGTGGTTTTCAGGTGTTCGTAAACAAATTAGTATGGGAAAATGGTTATACTCAGGTAGTAAGTGGCCCGACGAGAGGTGACACGCTGTTGGACATCTACCTCCTCAGACCTGATAATACGCTTAATTCTTGTAACATTGTACACGGAATCAGCGATCATAGCGGGGTTTTATTGGAAGTAGAATGGGATGAAAATTGTCGGGAGAAAAAAATTGAAAGGATAGTCCCGGTGTACCACAAAACAGATGTATTAGGTTTGCAAACCTTTCTTCGGGAAAAGTTTAGCTTATGGGCTGGAAATGGTAGTAGCGTGGAGGAGATATGGAAAAGCTATAAGGAAACAGTCTTTGAGGGTACAGAACGTTTTGTACCTCATAAAATTCTGAGTAAAAATCCGGAATATTATACGAAGGAAGTAAAACGACTTAAGGTAAAGGTGAGGAGAGTTTACAATAAGCGAAAATTTGGATGGCATTACCAAGCAGAGCTGAAACGTTTATCCAAAGAGTTACTGATAGCAAAAAAGAAGGCTCAGGAGACATTCTTAAGTTCGGTCTTACAAAACGAAGGTAAATGCTGGGCAGAGTTTTATAAGTATGTTAAAAGACGTAAAGGTAATAGAGAAAATATTCCTGCGATCAAGGGCATTAATGGAAATCTCATCACCGAACCAAAAGAAAAGGCCAACTCCCTAAACTCTTATTATGCGTCTGTATTCAGTTGCGAACAAAATACCCCGCAGATCCAATCAACAGATTCAGGAAAACCGTTCACCATTAGTATCAACATTTTAAGGAAACGACTATCAGCAATCGGGAGAAATAAATCCGTCGGACCAGATGCCATTCCTGGGGAAATTTTAAAGTTAGGTGGGGAAGCCATGATTCCATACCTTGCGGATTGCTGGATATAACGATGAACAACAATTCTATCCCAGGGGACTGGAAAAAAGCTATAGTGGTTCCTATTTATAAAGGGGGAGATCGATCAGTAGTGGGAAACTATAGACCGGTCAGTTTAACCTCAGTAGTTTGCAAACAAATGGAGCACGTTATAGCAGGGTATCTAAGGCAAGTCTGGGAAATGAGTGAGTGGTTATATGAGGGTCAGCATGGATTTAGACCAGAGTACTCATGCGAAAGTCAAGTAGTCACAGTTTGTCAAGATATTGCTGATTCACTGGACGAGGGAGTCAGGACTGACGCGATTATAATAGATTTTTCAAAGGATTTTGATTTAGTCCCACGATAGGCTGCTTACAAAAATTGCGGAAACCAGAGTGGACTTGAGGGTAGTGGTATGGATAAAGGAATTTCTCTTAGGACGTTCGCAAAGAGTTAGAGTAGACGGACAACTATCTGATGAAGTCAGAGTAACGTCGGGAGTGCCGCAAGGGAGCGTATTAGGTCCATTGCTGTTCCTCGCTTATGTTAATGATATTTGGAAAAACACTGAGTCAAATATACAGCTTTTTGCTGATGATTGTATAATATACAGGAGAATAATCGATAGTAATGACATTGAAAATTTGCAGACAGACTTAAATAGATTAGGGGAATGGGCGGTTGAAAATGAAATGAGGATAAATCCAGGTAAGAGTAAAGCAGTAAGCTTCAATAGAGCTAGGGTGAAAGGTAGACTGAGGTATTCTATTGGGGATCAACTAATTCCAGAGGCAAATAGCTTTAAGTATTTAGGAATAATTATCCGCAGCGACCTAAGCTGGGCAGATCATGTAAATTATACACTAAGAAAATCATGGAAGGCTCTTCATTTCATAATGCGTATACTCAAAAGGACAAATAATAATACGAAACGTTTAGCTTATACGGCACTAGTGAGACCGATACTTGAGTATGGAGCGGTGTGTTAGGACCCATACAGAGAAGGTCAGGTAAGCGCTTTGAATCGCGTGCAAAAGAGAGCGGCAAAATTTGCAAATAATAGAAATGAATCAGGTTGGGAAACATTGACACAGCGTAGAGCGATAGCCCGAATATGCGCCCTTTTCAAAGCATACACCGGGGGACGGGCTTGGAAAATAATAGGGGATAGACTGCTAAAACCATGCTACCTGGGTAGGGACGATCATAGTCGGAAAATTAGGATTAGGAAACAAAGAACAGATGTAGGTAAATATTCCTTTGTAAATAGGACCATAAAAAGCTAGAACCAATTACCTCCAAGCGTACTAGCGACTTTCCCCTGTAAATTCAGCACTTTTAGAAAAAGGGTCAAGAAAGTCATTACAAGCTAAGGATTTTTAAGTGGGGATTAAATAAAAATAAGGGATGTGAAGTGAAGGGGTGTGAAGTGATGTGAAGTGAAGTGCTTTGGTTTCGAAGTGAAGTGAATTAAGTTCTTGGGGGATATAATTATCATGTACTTTGGTCTGACTTTATACTGAGGATATTCTAACGCACTGAAATTAATTAATTTGTGGGTATTTTTTTTGTAATGTGCGTGTGTTTTTTTTCTTCTTGTATTGTGTATGGGTGTTTTTGTAAGGTGTGGATGTTTTTGTAAGGTGTGGATGTTTTTGTAACGTGTGAATGCTTTTGTAAGGTGTGGATGCTTGTAAGGTGTGGATGTTTTTGTAATGTGTGTACGGTGTTCTAATATGTGTACTTGTATTTACTGTATGTATTTTGTTTTGTATGTGTATGGGTGTTTTTGTAAGGTGTGGATGTTTTTGTAAGGTGTGGATGCTTTTGTAAGGAGTGGATGCTTTTGTAAGGTGTGGATGTTTTTGTAAGTGTGTACGGTGTTCTAATGTGTGTACTTGTATTTACTGTATGTATTTTGTTTTGTAATTGTGTATAGATTGTTTTGTATTGTTATTTTTATGTATATTTATATGTCCATTTGTATTGTGTGTACTAGTGTAAGGACTACTGCCACCGGGTGAAAACCCAATTGCAGTAAATAATAATAATAATAATAATAATAAATATCCTCATTAGGCGGGCTCTGTCAGGTACATTCTCAATCCCCTGACAGTATTCCCTCCATGAGGATCATTTGGCTTTTCTTATTGCTTTATGATAGCTGGTGAGGGCCATTCTATAAGGTTCCCAATCCCCAGTCTTCTTAGCTTTATTAAAAAGCCATCTTGTAGATGCTTTAAGGCAACTCAATTCTTTATTCCACCAAGGAACCCCCTGAGAGACCATCCTAGCTGGACAATCTTTGTGATAGGAGCAGAGAATGACAAGTTGCACCAGGTCAACAGCCAACTCCACATCCCGCACTGAGTGCACAACTCTTGGTAAGCCCCTAGATTTACTTTTATGTCTACCTGATAGGATTCCCAGTTGGTTCTCTTAGGACTGCGATATGTGATCCTAGAAATTTCTATGTCACTTACCTGAAACAATATGTACCTGTCATCTGACAAAGAGGTCTCATCAGATACATACCAATCAGACACTAGGTCTACTACCTTATCAGTCCCTAATGTCAAATCAATAACCTCCTGCCTGTTGCTAGCCACAAAGGTAGGTTCATTACCTTTATTGAGAATATTAAGGTTGGCACTCACCAAATATTCCTGTAGACTGCTTCCTCTAGGATTGATGCCAGTGCTCCCCCATACAATGCAGTGTGCATTAGCATCACATCCAGCAATGAGCTGTAGGTCATTCCTACAGCAATAGTTGACGACGTCCCACGATTGGGGTGGTTCGTCAGAGTCGTGGGGCAGGTATGCAGAGGTAACAATAAGATCCCTAATGCTCCCTCCTCTGTTAAATGATAGCCTAACTGTCACTACATGTCTGGAGCAGACCTCCAGTGGGGGAAGGCCTGAATGGTATTTCTTACTAAAATACGAGCTCTTGAATCAATACCGGGTCCAGCAGAAAACAGCATACCCCCTCTATTGCGTAATCCCCTTATTTGGTCCCCACAAACCCAGGGTTCCTCAATAAGTGCTACATCCATCTCCCCTATAGCAAGTTTGCGGCAAAGAAGTGCCATTGCAGCCTTAGTATGGTGCAGATTAATTTGTATAAATTTACATTTTAAGACCAGAGTGACCTTTTTCTATGAAAAACTTCATAAGGGTTAGCCCCTCTAATTGTCACTCTCAGCGGTGGGCTCAGAATCTGCAGGAGTCCCCTCAACAGCCGCCTGCGAGGTATTTGTGTCCACGGTCATGGGCTCCAAGTCCACAATACACAAAAGAGTAATTTCTTCTACTCACTAGGTCTTTCCATCCAGTATAAGGCCGCTGTTCTATGATTGCCTCAGCTTTCTTTTGGGAACAGTGTGGCATGACTCGCAACTCTCCAACTGTAGCTGTTGATAAAAATTCTAGTACCCCTTTCTTGTCCTCTGTCAGGTCATCTGAAATATCTTGGTCAGAGTCATCACTGTAATAATAAAATCAGTGATAAAAGTTTTAAAGTTCTCATGGTGGGTGTTGCTCAAATGATGGGGGTTTTTTTTTACACCATGTAGTATACAGTATTTGGTTTGTTCCGACTTTTCAGAGAAACATATTGCCTGTAGCTTCAGGGTGACTGAATTAGGTTCAGACACTAACCAACCACAAATCAAAAAGCTAGTCAAGATGTGTGCAAGGGTTTAGGGGTCCATGAAGCTTTCTTTTTTGGACCCCTCAACCACTGAAGATAAATGCGCTATGTACCTTTGAAACACTGGGAAAAACTAATCCTGTGACTAAGCATCACATCCCAGAAGAACTAAATCCTCAATGTGAATTAAATTTTGTTTTGCTATACAAGGGCAGATGGTCATCCAAAGAAACAAAAGGCATTAAAACACAGATTCGTCTGCCTGTGCACAGTGGTCATAGCTGTTTCGGCAGACATTTTTATGCCTGCAATCAAAAGGAAATTTCAAACAAAAGGGTTTCTTTTTATTTTGGAGGGTTATGATGCAATCATGTGGAAGAAATAAGTAGTGTAAGAAAAAAGTTTAATATTGTGCTATAATTTTTAAGAAGCGATAAGTATGAATACTTAGCAGTATTCAAACTGTCTTTATCAGCTTTTTCTTATTTTGCACTTTTCTAACCTCAGACAATTCATAAAGAAATATTATGAAACACATACTACAAGTTGATATGGAGTACTCCCAGAACACTAACTGATGTGGCATGCAATTGCCCACAAATCTGCCTTGTGTCACACGGCATGTGAAACTTTACTTTCCTGATGTGTTTTCAGCATCATCCCACTCTATTCTGAAAGACACTCTGTATGGCAGAAATCAAGAAATCTCTTGGCATTCTTTTCCCTGATACTGACAGCAGGGAAGGGTGTGAAAAGCAAGGTCAAAAATTTTATCAAAAATATGTCTATTTAAATATGAAGTTATTATAATGCCTTGTGTACTGGTTGTATGTGTGAACAGAAGACTACATATTTTTATATGGTGTTAATTTGCAGGACCTAAATAAAAAATTATCTAATGTGGTGATCCATTTTCACTGACTTACAGCCCCTGAAGCTTGTGAATCATAACCTTAAGTTCTGAGCAACCTCTATGTTTCAACTTTTAGCAAAAGTAAGTTTTGTACTAAGTTTGCACACAAGTTTGTAACACATCATCACATCAAACATTGTGTATGCTCAGCCACAATATTTCATCAGTTATCACTGTCAAACAGAAAAGCACATACATACCTAACAACAAACAATGAAAATCCACATCAATGCATAATCTCAGCCACTTTGGCCATTTCACAAATGTGGATACCAATCAGTCAGACAGTCACACACGAACTTGGTCACAAGAGTGCATGTGTAGTATGAAACAAAGGCACAGCTAATATACTGTTTTTAGAATATGCCTTCTCTCATTATAGTGCATTCTGTTTGGTCCTGTTTACTGGTAAATATTTATTTTTATTTGCTCTTTAAGCTGACAGTTTTACGTTGGCAAACCTGGGTAGATGGCTGCAGTAGGGGATGCCACAGGCAAAGCTGTGCGTATGACAGCCTTGAATTTACTGTAAAATGGAACACTGGATAGCGCAGCAGTGTGCTAGTTGTCAACTACTTCATAAGAACAAACTCAGTCACAGGCATACAGCATGCATTTCAGCAGGAATATGGTGACAGCAGCAGAGGACAAGTGCCAACCAGGAACACAATTTGTGCTTGTGTGAAGCAATGACAAGAATATGGCACTGTACAGAACAGGAAGAGGTCAGATCAATGAAAAACAGTAAGAGTACCTAATAATGTGGAACACACGAGAGCTGTGCTGCAGTAATGCCCACTTTGTTTTGCATGATGACACCCCAATGCTGCACGTCATAAGGAAGCCTGATCATAACTCTGTACGCAGACCTCAAATTTCATCCCTACAAACTGTGAATTGTGTATCACCTCAGTCTCCACAAGAAGGAAGTTCAGTTCATGAACATGACTCAGCAGAACTGATTATCACCCCAAACACACACTGTTGCTGGAAAAGGCCGATTTTAATTTCAATGGCTTTGTCTACACACAGAACTTCCAGTGTTGGTCTGAAACAAATCCCACACATGGCTGTTTAGTGACAGCAAATAGGGAACATTACATGGAAATGCCGATACCATTCCTTGGTTCTGGCATCAGTGATGCCTGAAAGCCATCTGGTTTCAGCAAGATGGGGCCTGCCTACACTTTACAATACAGTACAGAAGAACTGTGCACATTTTCCCTCAATCACATCATCTCTTGGTTTTGTGAAATTTCATAGCCATTGAGGTCACCTGTCACCCCAGACTTTTTTTGGGAGGTATCTGAAACAGAGAGTGTTTGCACACTGCTTTTATATTACTAAAGACCTGAAGGCCAGCATTCATCATGAGGTCAAAGCCATTACCCCAGTCTTCTGCAAGGGCCATGGATGACAAGTTCACAGTATGACTATAACAGAGTACTGCAAGGTAGGGTGCATGTTTTGACAACTTACTTGTAACATGCAACAAGTAACCTGTGATATTTGTAATCCCAATGTACAACAGTAATGTCAAGTCTTTTCTTCTACATGAATGCAAAAAGTGAAAGTTACAAAGAGAATCACAAGGAACCTGTGCACATTCAAAAAAATGTGCCTTAGAAAATTTTTAAGATCTTATGGCCTAATGTAGTAGGGGGTGGATATGGTCGGTCCGGCATGGGGTGTAGAGGAAAATTAGGGTGTAGGGGTGACGTTGGAGGTCAGGCTCCACTCATGATTTTACTCAGACCCTCTCAAGTGAGGCGAGCGACATCAAGCACCACAGAGTCTGGTATATATAGTGAGAGGTGAAAGAGAGTATAGACAGGTAGGGCGATCATGTGATCAATGACGTGGCAGGTGTGGTATGTGAAACACTACCCACCAACTAGTGAAGCTACAGACCACGTGATCAGTCCGTAAAAAAGACAGAGCGGATGAGAGTCGAAACAGTGTAGGTAGGAAATAGGGTTTAGATGCTTATGCGTTCAGCGGGCCCCCTCGACTACAGCAGAAGGGCAGGAGTTGAAACAGTATATAGAGAGATAGGGTAGGACAGGCGATCACACACTCATCACGTGATCAGTGAAAAAAAGGGGGGACCACATAGTATGAACAGCAAGAAGAGAGAGAGAGAGGGAGAGAGAGTACGAATCGCTGCCAGCCGCCACCATAGAGTCGGGTACTGTGAAGAAGGCAAAGCGGACAAGAATCGAAACAGTGTAGTCGAGACAATATACCCATAAAACACTATACCTATCAACTTTTGATCAGCATAATCGGCCATGGCCGTGTGGAGGTTAACCAAGGAACATTCTGTATAGAGGGATGTGTGTGTGTGTTTGTGTGAGTGCGAAAGGAACCTCCTGTATATGAATAAAAAAAAAGCACTGTGGAGGTGTGCACAACGGAAACCAGTGGCAGTGCAAACCAAACTGCAGAAATGGAAGTGGATTGGACATACACTGAGGAAGGATTCCTCTGCCACAGAAAAACAAGATTTCAGTTGGAACCCCAAGGACAACATAGAAGAGGAAGATTAAGAAGGAGCTGGAGGAAATTGATAGAGGAAGAAGTTTAAATAGTGGCAATTATTACTGAACTGACAAAAGAATATTAAAGTTGTGTATTTATATCACTTTACTTACCTATCAAACACTCTCTCATCCTCATACGGATTATGGTTGTCATCATCATCATCATCCCTATCTTCCTCAATATCATCCATACGCCGTCGTTTTCCTGTGCATAAGATTTTAAAACCAACATTTTTCATCAAACCATATGAAATTATAAATTTATAAAATCATTGCTAGATTGCTGTATTATGTACCATCAAAACATCAACTGTATTAATATGACAAGTTAATCAGTTACTGAATGCACCCTGTGTGACGCTTGCAGTCACTCAGCACCTAGTGGAAAGTACAGGAGTTATGCAGTAAGATCTGGGAAGAGGTAAAGCTCAGCTCAAGATGGAAACAGAAGACATGTCTGCCATAGCCACGCCTTGCATAAATTTATTACATACATCATTATTTCTGCCTTCATTTTTTTCACCCTTTCAGTCTTTCTTTTCTGATTCCACAGTCTTTGCCGTGCGTAGAGTCGAAATAAGCTTTACATCATGCTTATCTCGTCATGGCAGAAGTTGGCCTTTACATAAGTAAGTGGACTCTCCTTTTTCCAAATATTATATTTTTTTTCCTTCATTTCAAGTCACACTGAAGCACACAGTACTCACAAGGTAAATACTGCAATACTGCTACCTATTTCTTGCCATCATGTTAGCCAACTAAAAACATAGAAGGTTTAGAGTAATGAATAAGCTTTCACTCATATACAGCTAAAAATTCGCAGACATTTGTCCGTCACTGAGTTGCAGGAGGAATCAAAATACAGCAAAATATAAACGCAGTACTCCAAAGAGCTATACATAAAACCCATTGTAACGTTTGTTACTGTACAAAAACATAACATGCAACTGACTAAACTAGACGTTCATGTTCATGGTCAGACACTCATCCATATATATACCGTATATTCTCGAATCTAATCCACACCCTTTTTACAGTTTTAGAGGGCTAAAAAATCAGACCGGATTAGATTCGGTGGGATTAGATTCGCGGTCTAGAGCTGGATTTTGGAAAAATGATTGAGCTGCTGTACGTGCCGTAAGAACAATACAATACAATACAATAATCTATTATTTTATTATTTATTATTATAATTTATTATTCATCAGACTCGCCGTCATCACTCATAACTGAATCGTTATCCGTGCTCTCCACCCAGTCACTATCATCTTTATCTTCAACATCGTCCTCCCATACAATGTCATCGCTGCCTTGTGTTTCCGCCATAGTCGAACGTTGCTTTCATCAACTCCAAAAATTGCAGCGGCTTTGCGGTTTCTATTCTCCTCTGCGCACCGAATAACTTCACGTTTGAATTTTGCCGTATACGAGAGTCTTTAGATTTCAGGTGTCCCTCTTCCATAACTACGGTACACGACAAATTGGAACAAGCACCTCCCACGTTTCAACAACTAAGGCTCAGCTAGCTTCAGACGAGATTGCGCACGTCTGTTGAGAAAGGCCCCACCTCTATCGGTATGACTCATCGGCCACAGGCGTAGTGTCGGATTTTAACGCATTGGTAACATCCAATATTATTCAATCAGTCCCCCGTGGGCAAGGGGTGGTTGAAGGAAAGGTGCGGATTAGAATCGCGAACTAACTTTTTTTCGTTTAAGAAATCGCCAAAACCTGAGTGCGGATTAGATTCGGATGCGGATTAGATTCGAGAATATACGGTAGTAATGATTTTGTAATCATATGTTTAGTCATCACAAGGTGGGAGCTATCAGAGACAATGCATGTGCCACAGTATTAAAACATGCCTATGCCAGGAAATGGTGGAACTGCTTTGGTGTTAAATTGCACCAGCACTAGGGAAAGAGTAATATCTGTGTGTGTGTGTGTGTGTGTGTACTGCATGTCCCCTAACAGTTTGATGTATAATTAGCTGTCTTTTAAAAATATGTTAAGCTCAATGATAAGCTCAAATTGGACTCTGCATTAAGTACAAGCTATAACTGAGTGTGCACCAAAACTGAATACATCCAACAAATTGTTCTGAAACCCACACCTCATTTCACAAAATCTGTAGTTCTAAAAAACTAAGTATATACACAACTGAACTGACACAAGCAACCTATTAGGCACTGTGTGCACTAAATTAATAAGTGCACAGTTACCAACATGCAACATGAGAGATCATATTTAAATAATGTAACCTCTTGCTTGGTTAATTCTGTGTTTAGTTGATTCTACATTATATAATATTACCTTTCTTGTATGACCGAATATTAGCAGGACGTTTCTTCTTATCTTCAACTGAACCACCTTCACAGAGGAGTGCCATTGCTGCTTCTACACTCCAACTGCTAGACACCAGTGCATCCTGAAGTACCTGCATTGCATTAATTACCATCAGAGTTATTGATAATGAATAGGAAAAATCAATATCAGTCTCAACACAACTATATTTCTTGGACAACAAAGCCATCTAATTGAACAGCCACATGTTTCGACTTAAATAAGGTATTCTTCAGGCTCAAGAAGTTTTAAAAAACACATTGAGGAAGACAGTACGTAACGAGCCTGAAGATGACCTAATTTAGGTCGAAAGATGCAGCCGCTCAGTTAGACAGATGACTTTATTGTCTAAAAAGACTGTTGTATTGAGAATGATACTGATTTTACCTATTCATATCATTGACACACAATGCGATGTCACACGTAAAAAGTACTGATAATGGCTCTTTAGAGAGCAACTGAAAATGTCAGTATCAAATTCTGTATCAACAAGAACAATGTATTCTCCAACTCAAGAGTTATACTAAATTATCAACAAAATTCTAGGTTATTTAACAATGCTGCTTCAGCTGCAAAGGCTATATGGAATAAAATGGGAGAAGATAACAGTGAATGATGAGTAGAAAAGGACATAACAGATAGTAGTCATAGGGCAAAGTTGCATCCTGTGGACAGAGGGAACCCATGAAAAACCTCTGACAGTGGAGCTAATAACCTCACTGATATTCAAACTGTGTACCCCCAACCCTTTTGCACCAGAATTAAATGCCTTGGGGTACTGTGAAAAAGATGAGAACTTAAATGACTGCTGTTACTGTGTATGTTATTGGTGATGACTTTAGCAGAATTTGGCCTTTTAAACCATATAATGCGCATTGACTGTGGTCAATATTCAGCACAAAAGGGTTAAATGCAAGTCCAAAGCATCAGAATGCACACTTTAAGAGTGTTATAGGGTATCTTGATATTTATATACTGAATTTTCAGATGAAAACACCAAGTGATGGAACATACACTAAAGAGAGCAGGAATCAGTAGACAAGCACACAAGAATGCTTCAAATATAAGTTATACAAGAACACATACATCACTTTGCTTCAAAAATCCCTCCTCACAAGAAGGAACATAGAAGAAAAATATTAAAATATATGTATGATTTCCAGCAGAATAAGAGCTTTTTCTTTTCTCCAGAACATCCAGACCAGCTCTGGGGCCCACCCAGCATCCTATGCAATGGGTACCAGGGGCTCTTTCCCTTGGGATAAACAGCCAAGGCATGAAGTTAACCACTCACTTCCATCTAGTGCCAAAGTTAAGAATGAGTGGAGTTATACTTCTATTTCCCATGCATGCCCTAGCAGCATGGACAAGGGCATCTTTACCTCTTTAACTTCATACTCAGGAAACAGATTACATGATGCAGACTGCAGTGACTGAGGTTAGGGTCCAGTGGCACACACTTATGTTAATGTTGTTGGTCATTCAGGATGCAACAGGCCTACCTGAGAACAATAACTGATTTATATACATTATGACACTACTTACCATTTTATCTAGTGATGGGAAGGCATCTTCAAGGAACTTGAGATTGTTCTCTTTGAGGGCACTGTCAGCCTCGTTTTCACCTTCTGACTCTTCACTATACTGAATGCAGGCCACTGGCTTCTTCCTTTGAACCACTATAGAGTCTGGACTCGATATGCTATCTGACATCACTGATGTGTCACCTTCTGAATGATAACAATTACCCACCCTGAGATAATTCAGTCATATTCAACATATCACATCATAACACTAAACCAATGCAAAAATGATGGTACAAGTTAGTTATGAAATGAAATTTATGTACCATATACACAAACATCAAAACATAAATTCAGCCGTCTTTTTTCTGGGTGTGATATAAGCCTCTCACCCTTGCAGAAGAATACAGATTGAGGTTGGATGAGGAAATATTTGGACCATGGAGAGATGAAGCGACATGAGGACGGACGGAGATTTTGCGTACTGTGATGTGGGCTTAACAAAACTGTCTTCAACAGCACTTTCCTGAACAAAATTATTAGTAGAAAGTAAATGTTTGGTTCAATGCTGCAGGTAAAGCAGTAACTCAGACAAAAACTGTAGTGGAATACTAGCAGAAACTATTCAAATAATGACCCTAAACCATAATAACACAGCAACTTATTAACTCATCCCACATGCAACTTCATACAAACCCTTATCCAGTAACACCTTGGAACACTACTGTATCATATCCAATGGAATATATTTTCCTTGCTATCTTGAAAGATTTTCATGACTTATGTATTTCACAACAGGGAAGGTCAAGGAGCCAATACATAGATGTCATGGAACGTCAAAGCCAAGTAAAGTAAGGTAACTAACTAACTAACTAACTAACTCCATGGAGCAGAGTCCTTCTTGAGAAGCTAGCAGGTTGTCAGCTAGTCAGGTCATGTCACCCACAATACATGACAAAACAAAAATGACAAAACACAAATAATTCAACCACCACACTTAGGTTACTGGCTATGATCATGAAATTTAACAAAAAAACTCCATGGAAGTTAAGCATTCAGTTTTTAGCTATAGTCAGAAAAACTTTACACTCCAGTTTCTCTTGAAATGTTCCACTCTCTGTCACTGCTTACAGAGTCATTTCACAGCACCCCAAGATGACAAAACCACAAAAATTTAGGCACTACTGTATTGTAGGTCGACCACAGTGTATCAAGTGTGCCGTGACTGGGTAGACATGTGCTGTAGGGTGTAATGTGTTATGGCGCGCCCCCATCCTGTGCCTCACGGAACCTGCCAGTCGAGCAGGACTTTAGTTGCCGTTTAGGCTATTCCTCTGGTACAATCAGTGCCCTCTGTTTCAACGAAACCAGCCAGTCCAGCAGGACGCTGGTTAGGGTTTAGGCTATGTCTCTGTTTAAACCTGCCAGTCGAGACAGACCTCGGCTAGCATTTACGCTATGTCTCTGGTATAGTCTGCGTTCTCCATTTCAACTGAAACACCCAGTTGAGACAAACATTGATTAGGGTTTAGGCTATGTCTCTATTTAAACCTGCCAGATGATATGGACCTAGGTTAGCATTTAGACTATGTCTCTGGTAGTCTGTGTAGTCTCCATTTCAACTGAACCAGCCAGCTGAGACAGATGTTGGTTGGGTTTCAGACTATGTCTCTGGTATAGTCTGTGTTCTCCATTTCAACTGAACCACCCAGTTGAGACAGACATTGATTAGGGTTTAGGCTATGTCTCTATTTAAACCTGCCAGTCAAGATGGACCTAGTTAGTGTTTAGCTATGTCTCTGCTATATCTGTGTTCTCCATTTCAACTGAACCACCCAGTTGAGACAGATATTGAATAGGGTTTAGGCTATGTCTCTATTTAAACCTGCAGTCAAGATGGACCTAGGTTAGTGTTTAGGCTATGTCTCTGTATAGTCTGTGTTCTCCGTTTCAACTGAACCAGCCAGCTGAGATGTTGGTTGGGGTTCAGACTATGTCTCTGGTATAGTATGTGCTCTCTGTTTCAACTTAACCTGCCAGTCAAGATGGACGTTGGTTAGGGTTTAGGCTATGCCTCTATTTAAACCTGCCAGTCGAGATGGACCTAGGTTAGCATTTAGGCTATGAATCTGGTATAGTCTGTGTTCTCTGTTTCAACTCAATCAGCCAGTCGAGACGGACGTTGGTTAGGGTTTAGGATATTTCTCTGATATAGTCTGTGCTCCCCGTTTCAACTGAAGCAGCCAGTCAAGACAGACAATGGTTAGGGTTTAGGCTATGTCTCTGTTTATAGTCGGCACAGGTGTTACTGATGTCATCAGAAGTGGCCAGAAGTGTTGACTGGGCACTATGGCCAGTGTGGCATGATGCACATCCTCCGCCTCCCCTCCTTCCGCAGTAACTAGTCCATCCCACTACTTCATACTACGCCCACATCTGTTCCCTTGATACCCACTACCTTCATCTCCATAGGAAATTTTCCTGCCATGGTCGTCCTACAATACAGTAGAGCTAAAATTTAATCCCCCAACATTAAGCTTTCAAATATGATGACAACAGAAAAAAAAACACTGTAATCCATGGAGGTTAGGCTTAGAGTTTTCATTTTAGTAACATAAACTTTACACTTCCAGGTTTCTTATAAAATCCCCTACTCTGCATTATAATTAGCTTCACTGACCAGCATCATGAGCTGGTTTATGCTTCCAGTAAGTTCCATGAACTTGCAAAACAAAGTAAATTCTTCCTTACATTAGTCCATGAACATGTAGATGGCTAGTTCTAGGATGTAGTCTGCTCTATGGATTTAGTGAAGCGCAAACTGCGCCGGATGTCTTTACTGGCAACATTAATTCCACACCATCAAATATAGTATATATATTACAATTGTACTGACATGTTCAGACATAAATGCTTTCATTGGAGTGTTTTCCAGGAGTTGCTGCATGTATGATAGTACCAAGGTAAAGGTGAAGTTGTCCCAGTCCATGCATGAAGGCATACAGCAGGAGTAGAGGTATAGCTCCACTCATTTTTAACCTTGGTGCTTCATGGAGGTGGACATTATCACATCCTGGCTACTTTACCCTCATAAATGTTCCTCAGTACCCAGTGAATAGGAGGCTGTGTGGGCCCTAGATCTGGTCTGGATGTTTTGGAGAAGAGAAAGATCTTTTGGCACTATTGGGATTTGAACCCCAGACTGTCCAGCTCGTAGGCAAGTCTCTGTGCCAACTACACTATACAGGCTCCTGTACAATAGGTCACATTTCCATATTATAATGGTAGTAAGTGGCTGTGTTATTCTGGACTACACCCCAAATATTTATTATACCTATATAAATGGTGAAAATATAAATACAAAATTGTTGTGAAAAATGATCAACAACTTCCTACTATTTCCAAGGGATGTGATATGAAAAACAAGAGTGTAATCAATTAAGTGGGACGTTTCTACAAATGCAAGTAATAATGATAAATGGGGGCATTATTGCACCTAATGTCTGTTGATTATTAATTTTGTACTTTTTCCAATGTTAAATTACCATACTGATATTCTGGGGCAGATAAGTTACCACTTGTGCTAGTAATAACTTCTCTAGTTAAGATGAATTACTAAAATACCATAGACATGCATCTACAAGTTCTGACACATAACAAATATGATTTCAACTACATTACCTTCAAATTAACACAAACCATAATTTAAATAAGTTAGTTTGATGTAATATATCAATATGTTTTTCATTTGGCATTGCTAACAAAGTAAATGGAATTCGGTACTGAAAACTTACAGAACAATGGTATATGTTGAATAGCATGGTTGGGAATGCAAGTACGATTAGGGTTATTGTAACTTCTACTTACTAGGTGTACCGTTACTGACTACGCCATTTGGCTGACTTGTATCTACTTTAAGCGCCGATTTCTTCTGAAACCGAAATTGACGAAGATTGTTTAAAAGACTTGGACTTGAAGAATCCTGCGCTTCTGATCCGGAACTCAACTCCTGTGACATTCTGATATCTTCACTGAAAACAACCTGAAAAACCAGTAAAATTTGCTAATTTCTGTTATTTTCAATATCAGATTTTAAATACATGTAATCTAGCCGCTGAATATACATTACTGACACTACTTGGTACGAAAAATTGAAGGTTAAATGGAGATACACTTACGGCGAGGTTTTATTTTCAAGGTTGGCTGTCTGCATACGCTGACGGTAGCACGGATGATCTGGTGGTAGTCACGAACGCAGATTAATACATCTCGTCCGTAATCGATAGAGATCTGCATAGCACTTTTCCTTCCTCATTTTCCCCATTATAAATGTTGACATTGGACCACCCTGTCTTTTGTCTTACAAATATACATTTAAAAACACAGCCAGTTCTTAATGTTTCCAACCCCTTCCAACCATTATTATGAAACACGCGTAAGAGATAATTAACCATAGATCGAAAGCAGAATCGATACACGGTACAGTTGATGCAGTTATAGTTTTAGACATATGCATAGAGGGCACGAGCATGTAAAAGGTAAAGTTCCCCCTAGAACAGGCCATGAAGGCCTAGAGGTATAGCTTCACTCTTTTTTTAACCTCGGCGCTAGAAGGGGGTGGGTGGTCAGTGCCACTCCCCGGTGGCTTTACCCCAGGGAATGACCCGGTATCCATTGTACAGGAGGTTGGGTAGGCCGCAACACCGGTCTGGACGGGTGCTAAAATCTCGCCCCCACCGGGATTCGATCCCCGGACCATCCAGTTCGTAGCGAGTCCTGTACCGACTACGCTATCCCGGCCCAGAAGGAATATGTACTACCTCGATTTCATTTTAAAATGTGTGACCTGCTACGTGACCCAATCAATTATTGAATCTGGTAATGACGTACATTAATAGGTGTATTGAAATGTAACAGTTTTAGCCAATGATGTAGCTAGGTTTTTTGGCGACCCGGGCGAGTTATCACAATGACTGCTTCTAACATACACTATGAACTTTAATTTAATCGCAGTTATTTAATGAATTTCATTTTATTTTATCTCATGGACTCTGCTGCCCGGGGCGGCCGCACCACTCACGCCCACCACCACACCCCCCCCCAAAGCTACGCCACTGCTTTTAGCATTCAACAAGTTACAAAATTATATTTTATGTTACCGTGCATATTCTTACAATTAATAGATCAACCAATTAATGCACTTATAAATTACACTTCATGACAAGTATCAAACGCTTACATGTTTCGGCACCGAGGTGCCATTTTCAGGGAATTTTTTAGAACAAAGGAATACAAATTATCTTCATGATAATTATAGAAAACACCTTTTAGACTCTCTACTTGCTTCTGTTGGTCTTTACAGTACAGTGAAATTTCCTACTAGAATTTCTAATACCTCTATCTCTTTAATAGATAATATTTATATACAAATTTATAAGCATGAATTTTGTTGTAGTTCCCCTTATAAATGGTCTATCAGACCATGATGGACAGATCATTACCTTTGCAAACATTTTTATTACAGCTCCTAAATATGTAACTGCTATGAGTAGAAAAATAGATGACAACTCAATTAATCAATTTAAATTTCTGTTAAGCTATGAAAATTGGGAAGAAGTTTTTAGTGAAAAAAATGTTAATACTATTTTTAATAATTTTTAAACACTTACCTTAAAATTTTCTATACAAGTTTCCCTCTAAAAAAATGAAATATTCACATAATATAAAACCTTGGTTAACTACTGGTATTAGAATTTTGTGTGCAAATAAAAGAAAACTTTACCTACATTATAGAAATAGTAATGATCTTCACTTTAAAAATTATTACAAAAAATATTGTAAAATCTTGGCGACGTTTATTATAGCAGCAAAAAAAATTTTTTTTTAATAAACTCTTGTTGAAATCTAATAACAGGTCAAAAACAACGTGGAATATAGTAAACACTATCGTTAATAATAAAAGTATTCCTATTAATATATCATCAATGAGAATAAATGATAAAATATCAAATGATTTACAAACTATTGCAAATGTTTTTAATACTTACTTTACATCGGTGGCTGAAAATTTTTAAAGAATTTATTGAAGGGAACAATGCTAGTAAAAAAATCCAATATCTTATTTATATCAAGCATTTGGTCAATCCTTTTCAAGGATGAAACTTAGAAATACTACTACGCACGAAATTGAGAAAATAATCAAATCCTTGAAAAGCAAGAACTCCTATGGTTATGATGAGATATCTACAAGAATTTTAAAAGTTAGTGCTCCTAATGTTCTATCCCCTTTAACTTACACATTCAATAGAGTTCTTTCTACAGGTGTGTTTCCTGAGCGACTAAAATTTGCACAAGTAAAACCATTATATAAGAAGGGAGAAAAAACTGAATTTTCTAGCTATAGACCCATTTCACTTCTTTCATCTTTTTCTAAAATAATTGAAAAAATTATTTACAGAAGATTATATGAACACTAAATACAAACAACATACTGGTTGATGAACAGTTTGGATTTAAGAAAAATTTATCTACTGAAACAGCTATCTTTACCTTTTTAAATAAGGTACTTTTATCATTAAATAATAAAATTTTGGTTGGTGGTTTATTTTGTGACTTGCAACAGGCGTTTGATTCAGTTAACCATAACATTTTACTACCTAAAATGGAGTTTTATGGGATTTCAGGTATAGCAAAGCAATTAATGACATCTTATCTATGGGATAGGTATCAGAGAGTATCAATGAAGTATAATAATTCTAATGGATGTTTCTCAAAGTGGGTACATGTGAAGCATGGAGTTCCCCAGGGCTCTGTGCTGGGACCTCTATTCTTTCTAATATACATAAATAATTTCTCCACAACTATATGTAAATTAGATAATACGATATTGTTCGCTGATGATGCAAGTGTGATTATTTCGAAACTAAATCCAGTGGAATTCAAGAGCAATATTGATGCAGTTCTTACCATAACAAACAATTGGTTTCATAGTAACTTATTGAGACTGAATTATGATAAAACATATTTACTACAGTTTTTAACTAAAAATCAAAATGAAACAATAATTCCAAAAATTTCTAATAAAAAGGTCATTACTGACACTTGCAGCATTAGATTTTTGGGATTAATTATTGATAATACATTGTCATTTAAGGAACGTGTTAATACATTGACTTCCAAATTGAATAAGGCTTGTTATGCCATTAGGGCGGTTAAACCATTTGTGTCTATGGATGTATTGAAAATGATCTACTTCTCCTATGTACACTCATTAATATCATATGGTATTATATTTTGGGGAGATTCAGTCCATAGTAAACTTATTTTTAAAATTCAAAAAAGGATAATAAGAATTATTACAAATTGTAACAGGCGTGATTCATGCCGTCAATTATATAAACAATTACAAATACTACCACTCAAATCTCAATATATTTTTTCATTACTCTTATTTATTGTGAAGAATAGAGATCTTTTCCAATCAAATTCACAAATTCATGACATAAACACACGCTATAATTATAATTTACATTTACCCTCAGCAATTTTAACATTATTTCAAAAAGGGGTTCTTTACTCCGGAAGTAAAATTTATAACCATTTACCATAGAATATTAAATTATTATCTAATGATGTGAAGCATTTTAAAACTACACTAAAAAGTTTCCTTTTAGAAAATTCCTTTTATAGTGTTGAAGAATTTTTTCAACAAATATACTAATGATTAGGGATGTAAAATTTATATTATTTTATTTAATATTCCATTTACTTATTTTTACATCATTTCTTTTTTCTTATATTTCTTATTGTATACTGACTGTGAATGAAAAATATCATATGACGAATGATTTGTGTTCCCTGGGAAGTGATGCATATTGCTGTATATTGTTCTGCTGTACTCTTATGTGTTAGCATGATAAACGTTGTGATTGATGATATGACAAATACTATATGTGTTAGCATGATAAACGTTGTGATTGATGATATGACAAATATTTTGCATTCTACTGTATGTATATATAATGTATCCTCAATTTGATGTTTATGTCTTTCATATGTTGTATGACTGTTTCCATATCTGTAAATTTACAGAAGGTAAAATAAAATGATGAATGATGATGATGAATGATGACAAGACCAACACGCCATATCGCCCTTATTGGAATGATTAAAATGTTAAAATTGTTGTTGATAAGCATAAAATTACAATGTTGCGATATTAAAATAATGTGATAGAGAGCCGTTCCAGGTATGAGTTCGTAGCTGTTTATATTCTGTATGGAGTACGCAAACATCGGTCTTCTCGATCTTATGTGATCCGAAGCGATCTCGTCCAGGGGGATCGTGTGAAGTGCGTCGTGTGGTGTAGTATTCCTGGTATACTAGTATACTTCCTGACCTCTGGGCCCCGGTAATTTGTACCGGCTTGCCCCTTTCGCCCCGTCTCGTCGGCGCAGTCCGTATGCACTGACGTAGCTACGCTCTTTTGGCTTCCGGGGCGAGTAATCACAACAGCCGGCCGTGTGGCCACGGCGACTCTTAATGACATGTTCTTGAGGGTCGCGATATCTAGGGGATGCCCACAAGGATGCGTGTTATCACCGCTCCTGTGGTGCCTTGTTGTCGATGATTTGATAGCAAGGCTCAGTGGGGACGGTGTATACTGCCAAGGATATGCCGACGACATTTGTTTGTTGACAATGGGGAAATTCCCGAACACTGTGTCAGAGCTCATGCAAGGGGCTCTTCATACAGTAGAGAAATGGTGCGGCAGAGTCGGCCTGTCAGTTAACCCTGATAAGACCGACATGGTGGTTTTTACAAGAAGAAGGAAACTTGAAGGTTTCTTTGAACCCCTCTTCTTTGGAAGCACACTGCACCGTTCTGGGGCGGTCAAATATCTGGGAATGATCCTAGATTCTCGACTGTCCTGGCGGGAGCATGTGAATATCAAGGTGGAGAAGGCACACAACTTGTTATGGGCCTGCAGGAGGGCCTTTGGTAGGACGTGGGGCCTACAACCCAAAGTGGTCTATTGGCTATACGTTTCTATTATACGGCCGTCCATCACCTTTGCATTTCTAGTCTGGTGGCCTGGCTGTCAAACAGCTAGTGCCAAGAAACAGCTAAGTAGAATCCAGAGATCAGCTTGTCTGGGAATAACAGGGGCTATGCGCACTACACCGACCAGTGCCTTGGAGGTACTTACTTGCCTCCCACCACTTGATCTGGTGGTCCAAAGTGAGGCAAGATTAGCTGCGCATAGAATCTGGAGTCTGGGATGTTGGTCTTACCTGCACCCCAATGGCGGACATAGTAATATATTAATACGGCTTCAGAAATCGGATCCCATATTTAGTATGGGGAATGATATATGAGGCCGACATATAACTTTGAGATTAGGTATAAGGTTAACATGTTGAATAGAGAGGAGTGGACAAAGGGACCTGGATCCCCGCCTGTGATAAAAGGGCTCGTCTGGTATACAGATGGGTCCAGGACACAGGGGGGGAGATCGGGGGCCGGAGTCTATGGGCAATCCTCAGGGAGGAGGCTCAGTATCTCTCTAGGAAAACATGTAACAGTTTTCCAGGCTGAGATATATGCTATCTTGGCCTGTGCTTATGAAGTACAAGCTTATGTAGGATCAGAGAAATACATTAGTATCTGCTCTGATAGTCAAGCAGCATTGAAGACTATTCAGGCTGCTAAAACAACGTCCCCATTGGTGCGACAGTGCCAAAGGGCGTTGAATGATATCTCCACCCACCACTCCGTGGAACTCTTTTGGGTTCCCGGACATACTGGAATACGTGGAAATGAAATCGCCGACGAGCTCGCAAAAGGGGGTTCTGGGAACAGCTTTATGGGACCAGAGCCGGCCCTGGGAGTCTCAAGGCAAAGTATAAGGAAGAAAATTCAGTGCTGGTTAGATAAACAGCACTTGATAATGTGGCAGGGATTAGCTGGCACTCAAAGACAGGCTCGAGAAATGATCTCGGGCCCTTGTATTGCCGCTAAGACCAAACTGCTGTCCTTTAATAGGACACAATCCAGAGTGGTTGTTGGCTTACTTACTGGACATAACACTCTGAGAAGACATCTTCACATAATGGGACTAAGTGATAGCCCCATGTGTAGGAAATGCAGAGCAGAGGAGGAAACCTCAGCTCATGTCTTGTGCGAATGTGAAGCCCTGGCAACACATAGACATACTTACTTGGGTTCTTTCTTTTTACACCCTGAAGATATCAAAGAACTAGACCTAGGGGCGATCTGGACCTTTATTATAAGGACAGGGCTCCTGACCTAGATTTGGTTAAGGGGCACAAAGGGCCTGCTAAAGGCCTACGTGCATCGGGACCATAAAGGGCCCGACCCATATTTCTATTCTATTCTATTCATCACAACAGCCGCCTCTGACACATTATTAACTTTAAAAATTCACCATCGTTTATTGAATTTCCTTACATTTGGCTCTGTAACTTAGAAGTTGTTAAAGGCCGAAATTTAATTTTTATTTTCATTTAAAATATTAATTTGCTGCCCATGTTGCCGTCCCTTGGGCTCGGCCGCCCGGTGTTTGCTGCACAACTTGCCCCTCCAACACAGCTACGTGTTCTCAGCAAAAGACTACTGGCCCTCCAGCTCTTCTCAGAACTTGTAGCCGCTCTGTATACCAGGCCTGTGCAACCTGTAGCTCGCCGCCATCACGTTACCCGCGACACAAGACTGTGTTGCCCTTGGAGACATTTGAAATGAGATGTCTTTTAAACCTTTCTCTGGCAAAGCCAAAGTAAAACGCCGAAGCAATGTTTAAAACTTATGAATTATTTGTTTGTGGAGTCATACATTACATTACTAAGTCATTTTGTGAAAATGTGCTAAAATAGCGAAACACTAGCCTCGGCTGTGAATTGCACTTTTTAAATAAATTTTTCCCATTATTGACAGTAATAGTTGTATTCCACATGCTGTATAAAAATACATAGGTTTAATTATACATATAATTATACGTACACTTATTCATTCTTCATACTTTATACTGAATTTCATGTTGCAGTATGCAGACCAAATCTTGCCAAATTTGCCCACACTACGTAAAAGGGTGAGCAGGACTGCCTTATATTATAACCTACCATGACATCTCTCGTTCTCATCTTTGAAAATAAATTCAGTAGCAATGGCGGTAAGCGAAATGTAATAGTCGTTATCCGCAAAAACAAGTTATGGACAGGGCCGGGTTAACCTGTTCCTGGTACCAATGAAAATAAATTCCGGGGCCGGGGGGGGGGGGGGGGTGGCCTTTCCTACGCGTAGTAGGCTACTGAACCACACTGCAGATAGAGTAAAGCAGGAATTTAGATAAGAAATGAGATTGAGACAAAATCCGAATTACAACCCACTTTTGCGGCGTTCGCCCCGTGTAGCTGCTTACATTGCGATAGCCTTAAACCGGCCCTAGTTCTGTGAGCAAATTATGAACGCATGCTTTCCTTCAAACTCTAATATGAATATTAGTGTCTAGAAGTGTTAGTGCCGGAACGCTAAATTAGACTTTACTCTTGTCTAGGAAAACACACAAGAAATTCTACGACACGTAGGAGGTGGGCGGAAGAAAGACAGAAGTAAAACACTGCAAAGTCTCCCTGAAAATTTAAAACATTATGATAGAAACGTTATATGTATATACGTGGCTGGCAAAAAAAAAAAAAAACAACTATCAGCAGACAATAAAGCTTGTCCTAAATAAAAAGTAGGCAGTAAGGACATTACTCATGAATATTTATGGGAACATTTGTTGTGAATTTTTGTAGTATGTTCCTTATAGGACTTAAGAAAATGGAAAAAATATCCAAGTTATGAATACAGTTTCGGCATAATTGACTTTTTATAATTTTATATCACCTCAATCTTGTGGGTTCGATTCCTGTATAATTAAATTTTGGAAAAGGTAATTTCCTCTTTTAGTGTTGTGTATTTTTTGTACCTAAATACTAATATGAAACAAATGTAATAAGAGAAATGTGAATTAACAAGCAATGTGCCCTGTAGGCCTATAAGTATTTTCACTACTAGTGTAGGTGGGCCGGAGTCTATTGGTACTATATTACGAGAAACAGTAACAGGAAAGGCGGACGCCTACACGTTAGATACTGTAAACTGTGCAGTTCTTATAAGATAAGGCAATGATTGACGAAGAACTTTCAAGATGAAAAATAAACTCCCTTTTCACCGTAACGTCAGATTCTTCATTCAGTAAACACGACAGATAAGATCATCCTATAAGAAGGGACAGAAGGACGATTTACAACTTTTAAATTACGTGATATATCATTAGGACTAGCCAGATAGCCAAGGCTTAATGCCTACGATAATAGCAATCCAAGGTATTTCTGTTACTTTAGGCGCGTTCGAAAAATTGCGAAAAGCGACTATTAGCTCCGTCATAACTGTTCGCCTGTCCGTCCTTCCCGCCGTGCATAAGTTCGCATGAAACAATTCGGCTTCCACAGAAGGGATTTTCGTGAAATTTTACTGATTTATTTTATTAGTTTATTCCCTCTTTCACAATTCTCAGTCACAGAAATGTTGTGTTCTTAAGGATCTGTTGAAGTAACTTGCGTTTATAATAAAGTATGACATGGATTAGAGAGCTGGACTAATGCGCAGATGGTCATTTGATTGAATCCTGCTGAAATAAGGAATATTTTATTGTTTGTAATTATGCCTACTGATGATAATGATAAAGATTATTATATACAAATAAGATTTATTGTAACTTATTGCACAGTTTATACAATATGCTAGTTACTCCAACATGTTTCGGCTAACATATGTAGCCATCTTCAGAAAGTACACAAAAAGGTATGTTTAGTTAAAATATATAACATTGTCGAAGATTAAGGTAAAATGTACATTGTAACGTTAATTATAATATGTTTGTATGAAACAGACGATGATGTATAAGATAACTGGACACAACGAGTAACATGTTTTGTGCCTAAGCATCTTCTTTTGAATGTTAGTTGAAAGTTCTGTATACAGCAACGTTCCGCATGCATTCGACGACTATTCCGTACATTCCGATGCATACGGAACTTTTGAAGACTTTATTAATAAAACTGAAGAATTTAGTACATAGACAAGCACAAGAAACGTAATGATTTGATGCAATATGGCTTATGGACGACGGGCATAATAACGCAAAATAAACGTGTTTAGTTAGGTATTACGATCAAGGTTTGAACTTGCAATGCTTGGGCCTCGAAGTCTTAAAAATCAGTGGCACTAAAAAATTTAGAAAATGACCTCTCAGTTTTAGAAAGCAAAGTGTGTTGTTGACGATCCCAGTGGCCGCGCAGTCTAAGGCGTGGGTTTGCGGCCGCTCGCTTACTGGGATTGTGGGTTTGAATCCCGCCGGGGGCATGGATATCTGTCTCTTGTGAGTGTTGTGTGTTGTCAGGTAGAGGTCTCTGCGACGGACTGGTTCCTCGTCCAGAGGAGTCCTACCGAGTGTGGTGTGTCTAAAAGTGTGATCGTGAAACCTCGAAAACTGATGCGGCTTGGCCCCCAAAGGGCTGTCGAGCCATTAAAAAAAAGTGTGTTGTTACAGTGGAAAGGAAATTTCGTATGGGGTTTGGCAGGAACCGCTAAGAAAATTGTCCATGTACGTATGATACAAGGTATTCAGTGAGGCTGGTTACATTTGTAATGGGAAGAGCCCTTTCAATGACAAGCCACGTAAGTTGGGGTGAAAGAATTTTAGGCGGCTTTTGGTTACGGCAAAGCAAGACGAGTTAAGACGTTCGGAAATAGCATGCCGCAATCGACAGATAATATAATTCTGCGGTGTCACTTAAGACTTAAAAGTTAAGATACCAATTCTTGCGACATGAAACAATCCGAGACGAAGCTGCTCTCTACACATTTTCTGTGGCGTTCTTTCAAAAAGTGAGGAATAAGGAACTGTAAGAGCCAAATTGGGTTTAGTGAAGAAGCCACTTACCAGTTTCCCGTAAGTGTAAACCGATATAATGTTAGAATTTCGGGCAATGGCCACCTGGAAGAAGTGAACGTAATTACAAGGAATAGTGCCACGTGTAGTGTTTTATGTGCCCTCTCTTAACAAAAAGTATTCGGACGTTCCTTTTTTACAGAAGGCTCTGTGACTGGTGTAGTGTATTAGACATTTTGTAGGACATCCTCATGTCGATTTTGGAAAAAGAGGGTCCTGATGTTATGTTATTTCCGCAAGACGAAGTGTCTGCACATTTTTACATTGCAGCTTGGGAATTCTTGGATTACGAATTTCCACTGCAATGGTTTGGCGGAAGCGGTTCTATCACTTGGCCACCACGTTCCCCTGACCTCACACCACTTGATTTCTTCTTCTGGGGGTACATGAAGAATGGTTTTGAAATTGTTTATTCCGTGTATTTTATTGCAGCTTATATATTTTATTAAATCAACAAATTCACACACACAACATACAAAAATATAGTTTAATAATCCTCCGACAGGTTTCGGTGCTGTAGCACCATCCTCAGGGAGTTGATATAATCAAGTACTCTAAAAACCCGCTAAAATATACATAATTGCGTTCGTAATGTTTAGCTTGCCTCAGCTAAGTTCAGTCTGCAGACTGCACTAGCTAAGGCAAGCTATGTTTACAAACATTACAAATGTAATTCTGCTATTTTAGCTGGTTTTTAGAGTACTGGTATATAAACTACCTGAGGATAGTGCGATTGCACCGAAACATGTTGGAGGATTAATAAAGCATACGATTTTGTATGTTATGTGTGAATTTGATTTAATTAAAAATATAAGCTAAAATAAAGAATGGTGTTTACTTTCCACCTCTGCCCATCACTTTGCAGAACTTGGGAGGATACAAGCTGCAGCAGCTAGTTAATCCACCATGCGTGAACATGTGTGGGCTGAACGACGATACAGACATGTTTTTTGTCGGGCTAATCACGGTGCTGTCACTGTTCTGTAAGCTTTTCAGTGCAAGCCACTAAGAACTTGGACATGTAAGCCAGCCGTGCCCCTTGCTTCTGAAAACAACTTTATGTTAAACTCCTGTCAATAGAAGGAATACAGTGTGTCCACAAAGTCCCTTCGGGGTTTTGAAAAATTGTGGCGCGCAAACAAATTGAGCTAGCCACATGCGGTTTGCGGCAGATTACAGTGAAACTGTGGAAGTTTTTTACTGACCTCAGTAGACCTCGATGTGGGCTCCCTTGGTAGCATGGAGAACGTCCAGACGATATTCGAGCTCTTGGCATGTTCTGTGGAGCATGTCCGCTGGAATAGCCGAGATCGCATTCCTGATACGGGTCTTCAGGTCATCAAGTCATCTGTTGGCGGCAAAAAAAAAACTTTCAGAGTTTCACTGTAATCTGCCGCAAACCGCATGTGGCTAGCTCAATTTGTTTGCGCGCCACAATTTTTCAAAACCCCGAAGGGACTTTGTGGACACACTGTATATGTCCGTCAAACACAACTATATGTTTGTAAATCAGGAAATCAACTACATGTTTCGGTTTAAGATGAAGCCGTCATAAGGCTGTGTACAGGTACTGGAAAGATAAAATTTACAACTTTAACTAATAAATATTCAAGTTGAAATAACAAGTTTGTTACGTTGATTAATAATGTATGCTATAACTAAATATTTTCATAAATATTAGGTTGATTGCTTAAGTAGCTGTAAATATAAAGTAAAATACTTTGAAAAATCCTGAGACATTGTTACAGGATGAATCACTCAAAGTTAAAATCCTCTCTATGTCACGTGTTAATCTTGTATGTAACATATTATTCAGTTAACCAACAAATTCACAAAATAAACTACTTTATAGTTTTTATTAGTAACTATGTATTCCCGTACACATGTTTCGGTCCGTAGACCATCTTGAGGGGGGTAACAAGCTACTACACTTCACATCGCATGTTACCCCCCTGAAGATGGTCTACGGACCGAAACATGTGTACGGGAATACATAGATACTAATAAAAACTATAAATTAGTTTATGTTTCTGCATTTGTTGGTTAACTGAATACTAAGTGAAAATGCACGGTGAAAGCAATATAAAAAAAACTTTTATGTAACATTTGCACTTGCCTGAAACCTTTAAATCTATACCCTAATATTTCCTAATCCTACACTAATTAAGAAGTCAATTTACGAGAAATGATTAAAACGAGCAGTGCCCTTATCTCACATATAAATACCGGTCACAAACTATTTTCGTCACACCAAAGCGATAATAATGATTACAATAAAAATGCGGACTTTATGAAGGTTAATAATTCGAAGAAACATGGTTACGTAGAAATAGAAGCTTAACAGGCTTCAATAATAATTGGGAAACATCAGCAGCTTATTGGATATCGGAACGTTTCCTATCTGGTGACGCTCTAATATTCTGAAAACAACATGGAGTCCAAATACTTTAAAAATCAGCAGACGTTGGAACAGGTACAAAAAAAGTAGAGGAACAATTAAAAAGACCAATTTTGATCATAAATTTGCAACCACTTCAAATACCCTAATATTCTACCGCTAATACATCTGAAAATTTTGGAAAGGAAAGTTCGTCAACGCCGATTCCGGTGGCTGTGCGGTCTAAGGCGTAGGTCTGTGGCTACTCGATTGCTGGGATCGCGGGTTCAAATCCCTCTGAGACATGGATGTTCGTCTCTTGTGTTTGTTTTGTATTTGTCATAGCTGCCTCTGCGAAGAGGTGATTGTTCAAAAGAGTCCTAACGGGTGTGTGTGCCTAAGAATGAGGCGGCCTAGGCCCCGAGTTGGGCTGTTGCGCTACAGAAAAAGAAAAATCCGCGTCAGATTCCAAGACAGATTTCAAAGAAACACTCTCAGGAAATCGGCGTTACGAACTTATTTTAATCTTAAATTGTCTATGGAGGTTACGTTTATCGCTGTCACGTCACGTAGTTATCGTATGAAAGCTACTCTAATCTCATAAAATTTATCGCAGGGTTAATCTTGTGTAAATATTGCATTAGTACGTGAAATAACACGCCAGTTCCGATAATCAATTTACTTTTCATCTCTATGGAATATTATACCTGACATGATTCTCGGAAGAACATGTCGTTCATGATAAGCTAACGCTCGCTTTTCTCCTAAAGAAATTCACCGTTTTTTGTTGGACTGAGAAGTACATTACCACGTTCGCAAGACACTACACTGAATGCTACACAACCTACCAGCAAGTTCTCCTGCTAATTCAAGTATCACACACACTGTATGTCTCTGAATTCATTTATGTTGCTATTATTTTTACGGGTTAAGTCTGAGGACTCCAATCATGAATCAGCTTACGTTACATGCTGGGGAAATTTATTATGAAAGCAGACTATCATAATAACTCTACCGAACGTCTGGATACAATACTTCCAACATCTGCTTCACACTGAGCTTATAGCAGCTCCGTGTTATGACAGGGGTATCAGTCCAAATGGCCTTTCGAAACTTTCAGTAGACTGTTACTCTTATGGCAATAGCAATGCAACCATTGACGAGATCGACAGTTGCGAATCCCGTAGAGCCTTTGCCAAACATTTGTGCTTGCGCGCATCACATTTTATTTCCGGAATTTTTGGCTTTATTTAAAAGATTATTTTTAAAGTAATGTGTGTAAAACTGCCGGATAGGATTGCTGTATATTTTCCACCACGTTCACTGAAATTCAATGAGGAGAAGGCATAAAATCAAAGCCCAGCATACACAGCAAATAAACTTTAGTACTGCACTATATTCACTTCGTATTCGATCTGTCTTGAAGACAGAGACAATGACCTAAAGCAAAGGAACCTTCAGAAAGAAAGTGAATATGTGTACTGTTGTTAAGCAACATCTTATCCTTCTGTCCGTCCACACTCTTATTTCATTCAATAAGTTACTCCATCCGCGGATATTGTCGACAAACGGCAATTATGCCTAAGTCTACTAGGGATGCTTCACTAGAGTAAAAGCCCTTAAGAGAATGTGGTCTGCTCTAAACTGCGAATCCGGCTTACGGTGAAGATTACTGTCAATCGTATAAGACGCCATGTATCCCTGTAGAAATTGATAAAAATTTCGAAAGAAAATGCTACCCCATCTTCGTGGTTGAAAATATTTCTGACTTGAAAAACCTTTCAGCCCGAAATATGGAGAGAGCATGTTTTTCCGAAGCGTCGGCAATTTCTGCCAGACTACATGACGTCACGTCCCAGACAATGGTAACCTTCATACTCACTACCGTTAGAACGTCCAAAGTCCCACGGTTTCTTTTAAATTACTTATGGAGTGACTTTGTATCTTTGCATGAGAAATGCCATAATGATTCTAAGTACTGAATTGGGAAAGGGATATTTAAAAAGCTAATGGCCTATTATAAGTAATAGGCTTAATTTCGGCATATCGCTAAGAGACTGGAAAGAACTACAAATAATCTCACTCCGAACATAAAATACTCAACCAAAAATTCACTCTTATTATTATTATTATTATTATTTTTAGATATTATGTATTATAATCCCTATAAATCAGTCCAACATGATTCGATCCCTGCCTGGGATCATCATCAATGCCAGACAGGCAAATGGGATCCACCAATATAAAAATCTTTCTCTGATGATCATCCCAGGAAGGGATCGAAATATGTTGGACTGGTTTACAGAGATTCTAATATATAGTGTCTAAGGTAAAGCAATCCCATACAGGCCTAGGAAGGCCCTTAGGGCTCCAGGAGGTTGAGGCTCCCAGGTTTTTAGACAATCGGCACATGAAGGTGGTAAGGTTATCAGCCCTACGCACCGGCCGCCTTTAACCCCAGGAAAGATTCCCGGTACTCATTTCTGTTAGAGGCTGAGTCGACCCCAGGGCCATAGTGCGACCGAAATGATTATGTCAGTGAAAAATTTCAGTGACACCATCGGGAATCGAACCCGCGACGTTCCGGTTAGTAGCGCAGTGCCTCAACCAACTGCGCCACCGCGCGTCTAAAAATAATAATACGAGTGCATTTGTTGGTTGAGTGTTTTATGTTTGATTGATGACAATGCACGGTATGAATATAAAATCCCTATCCAATCTGGGTTTCGAATAAGGGACCTTCATAACATGGAACAGAATGACTGTCCACTTCACAACATCGCGTTAGACATAAGTGAAAATTCACTACCAATGATTTAGTTACTGTGATGAAAACATCGCAGCCACTCTCTTGATTGAACAGTGACTACGTGACAAACGTCACTCCTTTAAGAGCGTCTTTTAATCGCTTTCTTTCGAAAGATTCGCACAACTGAAATCAGTAGGATCGCCGTCTCACGTCACAACTTTGCTCTCGTCATGAAACTGCTCGCCAGACTCGTTACGCTACCCTATCACGTACCCGACGACACTTGCAGCTAACCTAGTCTTCATACTGCCACTTGTTATTCTGTAACGCTTATTCCGGCATTCGGGCAGTTTCCATAATCCAAAACTTATGTAATAAGTAGCAGACCAACGATATATTACGGTTACACAATAAGTGAGCTATGGTCCCCAGCCCGATGGAAACTACCTGGAGCCTCAACACAGCAGAAGGATAAATTTGTTTGCTGGGGAATTTGTTGCAAGCGGAAAGCTTTGGAAATGAAGTTGCCATTGTTTAAAGTAACGTATGAAATAGCAGTTTCAAGTATTTTTATAACCTAAAAACATGTTATAGATAAAGATAAATTGCACTATATAACAAGCCATGAAGGCATTGGGGAAGGGGGTAGAAGTATAGCAGTACTGTTTCTTTAACCTCGGTGTTAGATGGAGGTGGGTGGCAAAGTCAAGCCGCGGCCGCTTCAACCCCGGGGAAGAGAGTCTTTGCCCGTTATACAAGAGACTGGGTGAGCCTTGGAGCCAGTCTGGACTGTTAAGGAAAGCCTTGCCCCCACCGGTTTTCGAACCCTAGACCGTTCAGCCCGTAGCGAGTAGCTATACCGGCTACGCTATCTCGACCGCCAACAAACAAACTATTTATATAGAAATTAATAAAAACCCGACACTGATAACTTACTAAAGATTTCTCCAACACCACACAAGCAAACGTTGAACAATATCTTCAAGTTGTAAGCAGTTGAAATTTGATAAAGAGCAAAATTTATGATACACGATGATAATAGAATACAGGATATTCGAAATTGGAGATATTTGAGTGGATGGGTTCGAGCAATTTTAAGTGCAGTTTTTGAGTCACACTCAGCTCTATACGGAAGCAAATGTTCATCGACTGTAGAGCCGGGTTAGGAAAAACGACGAGATAGACTAACGGAATGAGCACTGAAAAATGCCGAAACAAAAAGCAGCGAGAGTGTGAAAATACTATTCTGGAAATATTCTGTTGCCTGAAAGTGAAACAGTGGCTATTTTATCATTTTTTTATGGCGCAACATGCCAACTCGGGCCTAGGCCGCCTCATTGTTGAGGTTTCTAGATCACACACAATTCACCACACATCGGGTAAAACTCTTCTGAAACTAGTAATCAGCTGATCACAGAGGCTACCACCTACAAAAAACACAACAAACACAAGAGACAAACACCCACGCCCTCAGTGGGGTTCGAATCCGCAATCCCAGCAATCAAGAGACTTCAGACCTACACCTTAGACTGCACGGCCACCGGGATCGGCTTTTGTCATTCTTACCGTGTTCTTGTTCAGTGAGTCACTCTTCTGCAGTACGAAAGTCGTGAAGTCAAATGTGAGAAGAACAGACTAACGGATGAGACCTGTGCTGCCTGCATAACCTTGAAAGCGACAAAAGGTACTCCTGGTACAAAAGACTTGACACCAACCGTGCTGCACTAAAATATCACTTAATGAAGCAGATTCTTCCTTATCCTCAGATAGTCACAAAATTCCCCAAGTACACGACGCCCCAAAACTTCATTATCTGTTTACAAAGGCCGCAAATTGTCCCTAACCTGAGCCACATAAATCCAGTCCATGTATTCTCATCACATTTGTTTAAGTTCCTTGTAATACTTTCACCCCTCTACGCCTACGTTTTCCAAGTGTTCCTTTTCTTCAGTTTTCACCACGAAAATCCTGTACGAGATTTCTTCTCCCCAATACGTGCCACGTGCCCCACCCATCTCATAATTTTTTTAATCGCCCTAATAATATTTGTTGACGAGCACAAATACTGAGTGGGGTACTCGTCGGCGAAGTTGGTTGAGGCAAGTCGCGGGTTAGATTCCCAATGGCATAATCTTTCCGGCCGCACTGTGGCTCTGGGGTCGAAACAGCCTCTAAGAGAAATGAGTACTAGGGGTATTTCCTGAGGGGTAAAGGTGGCCGGTGCATAGGGCTGGCAACTGATTGTCTAGAAATTCTGGGAGCCTCAAATTCCTGGAGCACTAAGGACCTATCCAGGCCTGTAAAGGGTTAGCTTGACATTTACCTTTTACAAGTAATGAGTTTCTCATTACGCAGTTTTCTACAGATTGGTTTTCTGTGCTTTGTTTGTATAAATAAATGTTTTTTCTTTTACTTTTGCTGCATTATGTAGCTTCTGTTACCGCTTATATTGTACTCTTATAAGAAAAAAATTTTACTTATCATAAACTAGTTTAGTTGAGTAAAATTTATAAACAGTATAATTTAAGGCTTAAAAGTGGTAACTATAAAGCCTCTAGTTTCACAAAAACTATGGGCTCGGTGAAAGTTTTGTTATAAATTTGTCGCATTTATAGCACTTATTCTCAGAAAGTATCGTTATTCCAGGCTTATACATTGAAATTTAAGAAGATTAAATGGGCTTGTAGAAGTATGGGGAAGGCAGAGAATGCTTTCAGAATTTTGGCGAGTAAAATTCACTCAAAATGGCCTCTTGAAAGACAGAAGGAGATGGGAGATCACTTTATGATGCGTTTTATAAAAAAACATTTGTTAGAATGGGAGAAGTCGGACTGGGACCACTTGCTGTCTTTGATATGAAAGGTGTTCATTTACATCGTTCCATTGCTAGTGATCTAGAGTACGATATTTTGTCTCATATTTGAAGTTCTCTTTCATACTACGAGTATTATTCGTAAAATTACATCGATAATTGTATTTGAATTCGTTAATTATGATATGCAACGTTATTATCCATAGAACGTGAGTAAGAATCAAGCTGATAATGTTAAGCTTAGTGTTTTCTTTATGGGGCATGAGAAGACATTTTTCTATTGATCATTCTCTCCAAATCTGCTATATCGCAACACCTAGCTTACTTGAAGCCACCTTTCGCAAACGGTTCGATATCCGTTCGTTAATTTCCACAGCGATAGGTAACAGTAGAGGCCGAAACAGATTATACAGTCAGTTTGATAAGATAAACTGAGTCCATGTTTGGGAGACTGAGGGCTTATAAAGTATCGGATTGCCTCAACGATGAGAAGAGTGCAGGTTTCGGTTTGACAAAGCGGTCAGTGCGCAAGAAAGTGATAGACCTGAAAATGTTGCAGAAGGTTCACATTTGCTGCCTGTTCCTGGGATTGCTTCTACTTGCTATTTCTCTTAGGCACGGTACGTTTGCATCAATACCGTCTAGTGTAATAGGACGAGTAATTGAATATTTTATTTACATGTCGTTTACTTTCCTTCAATCAGCGACGAGGCAAAACTTCAGTTATTGTCAACCGTACGTCTGCGGACACCTTCTAAGTTTCTCATATTTTCTTCCGGTATGATGACAGAGAGAATGCAATAATAAAATAACGAACATGGTAAGGTGTACCACTGGTTTATTAGTTACGATTTCATTAAAGGCACTATAAGTAACTTAAAATTAGAATATGGAGTGGCAAATATTAGCCTTCCTAGTGAAGGTATTGGAGAGACATGGAGGAAAGGAAATGTGGCCTAATTCGAGGTAATCTTCCCGAAGCTGAGTAAAATTACCAAGAACCTCGCTTAGGGTAGCCGGTCTCCGGATCCAAAAAATTCAGAACAAGGGCCAGGCTTGCCACAACATGGGGTAATGATAATTTTAAAGGAAGTGTTTTCGAAATCCTCAAGGAAGATTTTATATTCTGCTTCTACTGTAAACACAGAAGTCAACATGTCGGTTGATTTCTACCAGACTAGACGACGTCACCTGTTAAAATACAGGGTTTATTTTAGTTACTGTTGTGAGAACATCAAATCCCCCCATAAATTTTGGTTACACGCCGAGAATTGAGCTGTGAAAAGACAGTAAAAGAGAGCAGAAAAACCACTGCCCTCCCTCCACTCAAACCCCTTTCTATTGTTCTCCCTCTCTCTTACAGATAACAATCTTGCATATCCGAACATTAGCCAAAACTTCATTATTTGTTTGCCTATAATGCCACCTTGCAAAACTTTAGCAAGTTTTTAACATCCTATGTATGAGTAGAGGAGCCGGGACAGCTCAGTCAGTATAGTAATTAGGTTACTGGCTGAAGTATCGATGAACCACATTTCGATTCCTTCAGGGAGAGAGATTTTTTCTTCTCCAAGCCACGAGGATAAAGGGAGCCGGGGGCTCATGCACCTTCCTATTTATTGGGTAACAAAGTATCAAGCAGCCGGGGCTTGAGGCTATCCACTAGTGCTGCGGTTAAGAACGCTTGGATCTATACCTCCACTCCTCATGTGGCTTCATGATATGCACACGGGCAACAGTATGAAAATACTGAACTGAACGCATAGTTAAAGCAACCCTACAAATCAGAGGTTCTCAGAAACAGGACTCGCAAATTTTTTACTAAAACTTGTCGAATGCTTATGAATGAAGGTTAATTCATAAATGAGGGCAAGCGTCAAGAAGCTTAAGAGTCATTCCGGGAAAGTTGCCACGTCGGAGAAAACATCACACTTTCTGTAGTTCAAACTTCTGACATAGGAGCAAATTGCGCACGCAACCCTCCGTTGGATTAATTATGTGAAGAAAATTGAACACAAGCGCGTGATTTTTGAGATTCACAGTTTCTGATAAGGCCAGGTAAGAGTAGGTATTGTATCGTAAATTTGTATAAACGTTTTCATTTCGCGTGTTGTTGCCTTCGTTAAATACTTTGCTACATGTGCGCGATTTTGAAGGATCAGTTAACGGATTTAGCATTAACTTTATATAGCTTTTACCCTTATTGAACGCCTCAAAAGTGGTGTATATTGTACAAATTTCAAGGGACAGATGCGTGGCACAGACACTTGTCTGTACCGATCTGAAGTGAGGCATGATATTTATATGCTTCCTTACGGGTTGCAGTGTATTTTGGACTAACACATTTCTAGTTTTTTATTTGTTCAGCCATCTGAAGACATGCCACGAAAGTACGTGTTGCCGGGAGATTTGCCTCGGCAGGAGAGGCACCATAATGTCAGTAGTTCGAACTTCTGACGCTAGGAGGAAGTTCCGCTTTCATCGTAATATTTGATGAGCTATTTGAAGAAAAGAGAGCGCATGTGTTGGTGTTTCACGATTGTGGTTGCTTATCTCCCCAGCAATGTGGCAAATAACCGCAACCCCCTGGGGACAAACGCCAAAAAGACTCACTTTTTAAAATTAAAATGTGGGTAATTATTTCTCTTTTCTCATATTTCTTCTGTATCTAAATACTAGATACAATAAAGGTATATACAACCACAATCCTATTTGTGTAAGCTCTAATAAAACAAACAAAACGACGTTTTCCGAAAAGTGAGGCATCTCTCCCAGAATGACGATAGTCATTATACGTAGAAACTGCGGAGGCCTGGGTTCATCCCAGGTCAATTAGTGTGGGATTTGTGGTGAATGAAGTAACAGTGAGGCAGGTTCTTCTCCGATTACTTCGATTGTAATTGTGAGTTTCATTCCGCTGAGGTTCCTTATTCACATTTCATTCATCTAATTTCTGCGCTAGGCAATTTAGCAGTATTGACAGCGTTGTTGAACAAAACACTTTCTGTCACGCAGCGAAGAAAGAGACGTTGGTATGTTCGGAATGTGACGAGGCGTCGATTGTTAAATCGATACATAAATGCTCGTGGTCTCCGCGACGAGAGTACAGATGACTGCACAGTCCCTGAAGATGCGTCATATGCAAAGAAGACGTGAATATTTATTAACACCTTCTTGAGAACTTGAAATTTTGCAAAAAATAATTAGAGTAATTTATGTCAATGTAATTTTGATGTTGACGTCTCACCGTTTCCATTTAACGTCAACAAATTAATTAGCAACGCAGACTCTTATAGCTGTAATGAATAAACTTTAATTTTTTAAAGTACGATTTCATAATTCTGAAAAGTCACAACAATGGAATCAAAATCGATAACAATAAAATAACGTGTTTCTACTGTGGAGAAAAACAGTTTACTACTTGTGGTAACCCAACCTGAGCATACAGATCATGTGCTATAATAAATTACTTCATATATGAAAATAAAATAAAAGAAAGTGTAAACAGCCGGTTTGCGTCAGTAATACAAACGCAAGAAAAGTTTTGAGGCTTCTCTACTGTGTTGCTCATATGATGCTGTTCTGTGTTTTTCACTGTGAGATATAGTGATTGTTCCGAAGTCAGCAAGTACTCATTACACTACACGGTGTATAAACGTAGAAGACATTCAATTTGAATGGAATTTTTGTAAGAATTATGTTTCCCTCTTTCAGCAGCAATGACTCTTTGGAGGCTTGGTTTTTGTTTGCTACATTACCTTGATTAATTGACAATGCAGTCATGACGAAATACCGCTGTGGTATTTGCGGTGTACGTAATTATAGACAGTGTTTTCTACATATAGTGGGACTATTGCAAGAAACAGTGTGAAACGAAATAAGAAGAATTCATGAAGTAGCCTACGGTTTTGTCTCAGTACTTATTAATTAATAAGAAATATTAGAGCGTGTGTTATGCTGTGAAGTGCTAATAGTGTACTCTTAAGTGAGACTTTGTGAGTAAATAAATAAAGTAAATAAATAAAAAATAAATTCTTGAAGAGGAAAAAATACAGATATCCATCTTGATGCATTGTAAAGTTTTTTTAAAGAAAGGGAAATAAAGGACGCTGGATTTGACTGTTCTGTGTCCCATTTGACTGTTCCGTGTCTCATTTGACTGTTTGTGTCCCATTTGACTGTTCTGTGTCCCATCCAGGGTAGCCTCAAAACTTGGTGTCCGCCCCGAGCGAAGCTTTAGGCTTGCCACCGCCTCCGCACAGGATAAAAACATAACCTCAATTTTACGAAAGGAATGAAAGAAATGAATGCAAAAACAAAAAAAAAAAACAGAGTTTTATTTAATCGGCCCATTACAACATATACCTTTTATTCTGAATTATTTTAAACAAATTAAATTTTCATTTTCATTCACCTTAGTTCTACTAAAATTTTTACTGATTAACTAATGTTAATATTTTATCAATGTCCTGTTCATTAGACACGGCAGTTAACAAACTACTCTACTCTACAGCACTGTGGAGCAATGCACATCTTTATTAGCTTCAGCTTGTAAAACCTACCACATTAATAGAAGAGTTAGTAAACTTCGAAGCGGTAGGATGGTATTGGACAAACTGTCGGCTAGCTTGTTAGGCGCGTTTGAATTACGAAAAGCAACGCTTAACTTTGTCATACCTCTCTGTTCATCTCTCTGTTTGTCCGCATGGAAATTGTGTGTTTGGGACTTCGATTAAAAACTGTCGAGAAAATTAAAATTGGTTTAAAATCGGACTTTACTTGAAGACCCAAGTACGTTTTCGGGAATAGCTCGTTGAATTCTTTTCGGAATGAGGGAAGTTTCATGCAAGGTTATAGAGAAAATCAAAACAAACCTTTCATGTCAGTTGCAGTTTGTCCGAAAGTCATGCTTTATGTGAGAAAATTATGATAAATACGGCACGCTTTGACGTTGCATAAATCATGTAACATCCTACGATGCGTCTTACCTTCCGGATAATGAAAATAAAAACACAAAACTGAGTCATAAAATTAAATACTCATAGATTTTTCCTGGCGAAGCATTGAGATAAAGATGCATTTTGTATGACTGATAATTAAGACAAGTATATGTACAGCATTAATATTTAACCCTCCTCACCTAACATGAGTGGGTAGAAGAGGTCAGATAAAAAATAATATTCGTATTTATTGCTACAGGCCCTATAATTCTTTGCCGATTCCAGTGGCTTTACGGTCTAAGGTATAGGTCTGAAGCCGCTTGATTGCTGGGATCGTAGGTTTGAATCCCGCTGAAGGCATGGATGTTTGCTTTTTGTGTGTTGTTTAGGTAGCGGCCTCTGGAAGACCTGATCACTCGTTCAGAAGAGTCCTACCGGGTGTGTTTGTGTGTCCAAAGTGTGACCCGGAAATCTCGAAATGAAGTGACCTTGGCCCGGTTTGTGCTCTTGCACCAAAGAAGAATATTATACTTCATTATAATTACATAATAATATGTTGTCACATATAGTGAATTGAGTGGGCCGGAATAGTTTCATAGGTGTAGCGACTCGCTAG